>JAQJVL010001260.1:0-222354 GCA_035578905.1 Stictocephala bisonia | reverse complement strand
TTCCCCCTTTTAGGCGGGAAATAAGTTGAGGTTGGGGTCGGGCGGGTTTTCGGGGGTGTATTAGCTAGGGACCAATGCCAAGGGTGATCCAAGCCAACCTGCACCACAGTAGGGCTGCCTCGGCAGCCCTCTGTCAGTCCTGACTGCACACAACATCGACCTGGCTCTGATTCAAGAACCTTGGTTACACAAGGGCAGAATCGCAGGACTGGTCGATGCAAAGGTAAGATAATTTCCTCTTGTTCCACCAATAATGCTAGGACATGTATCTTGGTACGCAATGGTATGGAAGTATTTCCCCTGTTTGATTTCTGTTCCAGGGACATCACGACAGTGAGAATTACACTGAGCACTGAGGAAGGGCATGGGGAGTTCATCGTCAGCTCTGTGTACACTTCCCTATGATGCTCAGGATCCACCTCCTTCCAGGGAACTAGAAGCCCTGGTTGAGAAACAATCCATTGGGGGGCGGCACCTTCTGGTCAGCTGCGACGCCAATGCCCATCATTGTAACGTTAAACTTTCGTTACATTATTTATTTTAATTTAATCCATTGATTAAATTAAGTAATGATATTCAATAAATCAGAATTCTTAATTTATTTCTTTTTTGTTCAAAGTATTTATTAAAAATTTGTGACTTGCTACCTTTATGAGGTTATTGCATCACATTGATTTATTTTTCTTTTATTATTTAAAGATAAAAGTGACTAAATTTTGATTTATTTTAATTTAATTTAATTTAGAGCGATGATTCTCTTTTTACAATCTCAGGGTCGCGATATATGGTAAATCGGTGAAAACTGTATGATGCAATAAAACAAACTAAGTTCTTTTTATAACATTATTCTTTATTACATTCTTTAATTGAATATTTTCAATAAAAACTGAGGCTTACTCAAAATCTTTACAAAAGATCTTACATTATATTTTTTAAAATCAAATCATGATTCTATCTAGTGAAGATAAAATTTGCAATTACAATCTTAATAATAAATTTTAAGCCTAAACTTATCTGTTCATTGTTTGTTATAGATGATTTCAAATCATTTTCACGCACACGTATTTTAATTTAGACTGATTACATGTCGAATTCACACGCACAATGTTAGTGTAACAATAACCACTTTGCCCTTTGTCTTTAAACTATCATTAATAACTTTGAAAACGGTTATTTTACACGAGGTGTATACAGGTCACTCGTTCGGTAGGTCATGTTAAGTTAATCGTCAGAGATGGACTGGGGTGAGGCACGTATTATTACCGTTGGGTTTGGACTTCTCCCCTCTTTCTTACTTCCGGTGCGAATGTTGTCTGGTTTGGAGAGTTTTTTACTATTTCCTTCAGCACTACTCGGGTTCTCAGTCTGTTTGGTGCTCGACATCTGTGGATATATTTCAAAACTGCCTTTCTCGTTTTGATTGGTTGTTTTCAAAACTCCGTGCTCTGATTCGTCATAACTCAAACGCAAGTATGTTCGTATTTTCAAATGAGTCTCGACGTGGGGGTAATTTGGCGGGAGTTGCCGGTTCAGGTTCCGTACGTACACTAATTTCCTTTTATTTGGTGTTCGGTTTCATTTTTCAAGCGCAACCGAGAATGTTATTGTTGTCTGATGCCAACCCCCGCCATGTCGCCACATGTTTTGACAATTCTTAGAATGAGCTCATCCATCCTGTTTTGAACAAAGAGTTTTGTTTACTGTGATTTATTGTTGGAGCCTCGTCTGTCCCACGGGTATTTTCCACACGACAATTCTCTAAATATGATTTGATCCTTCCTCCATCTATTTTAATTAAATATATATTTTTTTTTTTTTTTTTATAATAATTTATTATTTGTCTAAATTAATTAATTTTCCTATCAATTTGGTGGACCTGTTACAGTACCCCCGATTTTTTGCGATGTGTGAGTAACACGAGTCAAAAAATCTTGATTTTAAACACGATTCGCCAAATTGTCGATTGTTCCTCAGATAAGTTTTAGCTTTACATTGTTTACTATATCTAGAATGAAATGAAACTATTAACTAACATACAATTCAATATCAGATTTACACATCACTTATTACCTGAATAATACATCATAATTTCTTGTAAAATATTCAAGAATTCAATATTTATCAACAAAACAAATCATTTAAATTATTAATACAATTCCAATCAATTACAATTCAATAAATCCTAAAGTTATAATTACAAATATAATCATCATGATCAAAAATTCCAAAAGATTCACCACATCCTACCATGGTTAACAATAAAAATCAACAATGCTAAAGTTACATTCATCAAACAACAATCCAATAAATCAAAATTGTTAATTACCAATTCCATAATTTATAAATCAAAAATTTAACAACTCATTTCATCGTACATAATTGTTCATAGAAAGTTAATATATTTTTAATTATTACAAGTTGTCAATCAAAATTCATCAATCATAAATCAAAAATTTGTCAAACAAAAATTATACATTATACCTTCAAATTCATACATCAACAATTAATACATCCTTAAGTTATGTACAAGTATTTATCAAAATTAATTAATCATCAAATTATGATTTCCCCTTAATTATTAAATGATTAGTTTTCACTAACAAATTATTTCATTTGCTAGTACAAATTCAAAAATTATAAATCTAAGATCACATACATCATCAGAAATTATACAAGTTCTTATTTACAATCAATGACTCATTCCACAATATGAAATCACCCATCAAAATACACAAGTCATATATCAAAATCAACAGAATATAAGTCATCAATTACTAGGTTACATTTCAAAATTAATTATTCATCCACTTACTTACAGTTATCATATCTCAACATCATCATTAAAATCCTATGACTATTCATCACCATAACATGTTATATAGTTCATCAATTCATAAATGAATCATCATTTATTTATTTAAGTATTTCATCAACATCCTATATTAATTTGTCAATCATTTTTCAATACCCTGTCATATATTTCAAATAAATTCTCAACTCTTTTAACCATTTTTAAATTCTTAACTTCGACATCAATCCTTTAATCCGTCTTTAAATGGAAATATCCATAATCAAACCATTAAACCATCTTTGAACTCTAAAATCATGTTTCATCCCATTAACCATCTTTAATTACTGATATCCATAATCAACCCCTTAAACCCTTCTTTTAATGCTGTAACCTGTTATCAATCCATTTCCCATTTTTAAGTTCCTATGTCTTTTTTCAATCCTCTATCCTTCTTTAAGTTTCTATACCCTGTATCATCCCCTTTAACCGTTTTTTAATTTCTGTATCTATTTTCATTCCCTTGAACCTTCTTTAAATACTGATATCCATAATCAACCCTTACAACCTTCTTGAAATACTAAAATCTTGTTTCATTCCTTTAAACCTTCTTTAATTACTTAAATCTTTTATCAACTCTTTAAACCTTCTTGAACTTTACAAATAAATTCTCAGTCTTTACACAATCATCACATTTTCAAATACATTCTCAAACCATTACACAATCTTTAACATTCTCCAATAAATCATCACATCTTAAACAAGTCTTTACATTTTTAAATAAATTTTCAATCATTACATATTTCATTAGTTCTTAGACTTACTGGTCATCAAAACATCTTACATGTTGTTGATCATTAGACAAATGATCAATTTTTTGGAAGTATATATCATTAATTATTAAGTTATTTCATTAAAATTAATAATCAAAATCAATGAGTTATCAAATCCTATATCAATATAAGTACAGTTTTGAATTATGTTTTACTAATAAAAAATAGGACACATTACATTAGTCTGTCATTGATGCAAGTTTTTCTGATTATTAGTCATTTTGTAATAATCATAAAAATATTTTAATCATTTTAAAAAAGTTTAATTATTATTTATATATTATACAAGAATATAATAAAATTGTCAATCAATACAATTGTTATTTCTTCATTATCAAAGATTTCATTATTTATAAATTATTTATACTTTTGTTTTGTTATTTACTTGTATATATATTATCTATTCATTACTATTATCTTTTCATACACATTTATATCATATTTTATTTTTATTTATTATTTTGGGACATGTTGTCAAGTTGTTGCTACGCCAGTGGGGCCTGATGTCACTGCACGCACTTTGGGATAGTTCATTTACGACACCATGGTATTCAAGTATGAACCAGGGTTCTGGAACATTGTAAGTGTTCTTGTAGAACATTGGTTTTCTTCAGAAGTTGTTGCTTATTTTGACAAAAGCTTAAAAACAGTCACTCACTTTTATAAAACTGAATGCGGTCCAAGTGTAAAGTTTTACACTAGTTCGCACTTGTTTTTGTTTTAAATTTAAAGTATTGAAAAACCAGAGTTAAATTTTGATAATGTCTGCTTCACAGAACTAAGTGTCTTGTAGATTAAAAAGATTGTAATGAATGTACAATCAAACACCAACCATGTCTGTTTTACACCCGTGGGTTTTGAAAGTCAAATAAAGATAGATGACACAAAGGTTGATTCATGTGGTCCAAAATGGCTGCTCTATCAAGTTGTTGGTCTTGAGGGACTGGAGTGCCGGGATGCAGAAAGTTGACAGGGCCATGTCAATGGGTTTGACTCATCACTAGGCGTGTCCCTGGACCCGGCGGCTCCGCAACACCATGTCTCTCGGGGATAGGTCGGCGCTCCGAACACCCATCGGTGGCACAACACTGCTATTTGTGTCCATACAGTATCAATTATTTTCATGGCAATGTCATTCTACCTGAACCTATTACTTTAATTACTTTTCTGTTATATAATATATACAGCATAATTTACTTACTGACTGCTAATTATTACAATGGTTTTTTAATTCCATATGCAACTAAAATGATTGAAAAAATTATTTATGAAACATTTTTAAACAAACTCATATTTAATCATCTTTTATCTTTCCTGACTTGCATCATTGACAAGTGAAAAAGTCATAATAAATTATCATCAAACATTGCAGTTACACTCTATTCATTAATTTGTGATTCTTATCACTGTTCTTAGTATCAATTGTCGTAATAAAATTTGCTATCAAAAATTACATTACATTATTATAACATTTCATTCTCATTTGACAATGTTATATTTTAAATTACTAATCTAAGGGTGTCTATAACATGACTTTGGTAAATAGGGTTTGCCATGCTACAGATCACTGTAAGCTTTTAGTTTTTTGACGCTATTGTCAAGGTTAACCAACACCTGAAACTGTAACACCGTGCCATTGTTGTGATTAATAGAGTACTTAGCGTTAAATAATTTTGAATTTAGAAAGTGACTAGTTTTAATTAGAGTTGAATCGTACTACTATTAACCACTGGCTGTTCTCCTTTCATCAAATTCTTTAAATGAATAAAATTCATTTAAGTTTATCAAAATACATACAATGTACGTTAGTGAGTTAAATTAATATTAACATACACAAATTGTAAGAATTGTCTGTCATCCTATTCTCTCCTAAATTCATCTAGTTTCACATTAATCATCATATTCAGTATCAGAATTACATTTATCTGATTATTTCCAATATAGACACAAAACAAGTTATTATAGTAAAATATTTCCTCAACATCTCCTTCCATCATATTAGTTAAACACATCCTTGAATCATTATTGTTATATTCATTAAGTCATATCAATGTGAGTACAAACAAATTACAATAACACAGTATTGTAAAGAAATTCTCCTTTCATTGTTTTAACAGAGTATACACAATGTGTGTATTTGGATTATATTCAATATCAACATACAAGAGTTACAAAAGCAAAGTATTACATTATACCTTATTCACTTCATCATGATTTAATATTCTTGAGTCATATCATCTTATCATTTAAATCATTTTTAGCATACACATTGACAAGTCATTAGAACATTGTTTAGTATTAACCAGTTATCCTATAAAGTTTTACAAGATAGGCCTATCTCGCCTATTTCATTTTATGCGAACCTAGTCATTGCATTATTATTTGGTTCATGTTTTATTTATGTATACATGGGTTATGTCAACAATATATTTTAGTAAATCTCCATACTTCTTTCTAGTTTTACTCATTTATCATGTTATTATTTTAAAATATTCAATATAAACATTCATGTATCATGAAACAAGCTACTATAAAACATCTCCTCAAACTATCTTATTCTCACCTAACAATCATTTTATTATTAGTGTTATATTCATTTAACACATATTATTATCAAAGTTTCATTTAAATCATTTAATATTTTTCATATTCACTAACCACTCTCTGGTTATTATTATTTTCACAAATTTTTTAATTAGGCCTACCATATATTTACTATTATGACATTTGTAGATGTTTTTCTTTTAACAGTCATTCTTGCCATTAAAGATATTTATTTATCATTTTAGTTTAACATGAATGTCATATTATTTCAATATTATACTTAAATCTCCTATTTAATTACAAATTCACCTTACTGGCAATATTTCTTCAAATAGGCCTATTATTTGTTTATTGTTAAATGACCTCTTTAAATATTTTTTCATTTATATAATTACCCTACATTTTCTTCATTTATTTTTATACAACCCCCCTATCATTATTAAAGTTTCCTTGCTTCAATCACTATTTATTTATTATTTCTAAGTATTTTTTTAGTGAACATCTAAGTTTATAGTTTAGTTTTCTGAGCAAATGTAGTTATCCGAGAGCACTGATTTAAATTTTTTCTTTTTGTATTTAAAGTTTGAGAAGCATGAGATATTATAGTATCTCATCACATAGTTTACAAAGTCCTCCATGTCTACATCAAAATTTTCACCCCCCATCATATTATTTTCAACTTCTTTCTGCTTGTTTAGGCCCCAATATTTATTTATGATCTCCATCTCAAACTCAAAGAACTCGTTTAACTCCTCTATCCTACTTCTGATCATTTTTAGTTTTTTATTTTCTTGACATTTGAAGTCATCTACTAAACTTTCAAAATTGAAGTTACCAAGTGCTAGGGTTTTGTTTATTTGTTCCACTTTATTATCTAACACTGAGTTTAGATACCCTATCTGGTTTTCCATTTCATTATTTATTTTAGGCCTACTGATTTGGTTACTTAGTTCATAGCCTATCTCATTTAGTGTTGCATTTGCTTTTGAGTGTTCATTTAGTTCATACTCAACAAAGTCTACATTTACTCTTTTAGTTTCATTGACAAAGTTGTCTTTACTACTCCCTATCCTATCATCAACTTCTTTCATGTGCTCATTAGCTTTCATATTAGATTCATTGTCCAGACCTACTACCTCATTATTTACTTCTTTTACCTCAAAACTTTTTTCATCTAACCTTACATTTATTTCATCAAGTTTAGAGTTTATTTTATTGGTTATGTTTATCAGCAAATCTAACCTCACATTAGTTTCCTCATCATTTAAGTTCATTTTATTATTATTCATTGCTTTCATCTTGCTACCTGATCCTCCTAACTTAACCTCAATCTGCTCCAGTTTGGTATTTATGTCATTATTTACTCCTAACAGCAACTCTATTTTATTGGACAATAGGCTGTCCTTATCATTATTTACTTTGATAGGTTCTTGCCTACCTTTGTTTTCTACTTCATTCACAACATTAACCTCCTTTATCTCATTAACTTTATTTTCACCTACTTTTACTTCTTTGATTTTATTGTTTATAAGTTTATCTTCAAACTTATCTATTCTTTCATTTATATCTCTCCTAAGCTCATCTTTTATTTCATTAAGTTTAGTTTCTAGGTTAATATTTATTTCATTAATTTTAACCTCATTTTGTTCTAGTCTGTTGCTAATTTCATCAAATTTAGCTTCTAACTTAGCCTCTACTGCATCTAGTCTCTTATTATTTTTGTCAAGCTTGATTTCAAATCTATCTTGTTTATTGTTCATATCTACTATGTTTACATTAATTTTTATTAGCATGTCCATAATGCTAGACAAAGTATCTTCCCTGTCTATTCCTGGTTCATGGTTTTCAATTTTTTTATTTTTATTCAAATTTGACTCCCTAATGACGCTTAGAGAGGTATCAGAGTCCTCGGAGTCAAGCTCCGAGTTTTGGACTACTTCTACATCAGCCATGATTTTTTAGTAAAATTTAATGATTGAAAAATATGTCCTATGAATCTTTTTGTTTTGTTAATTAAATTTTTATGAAATTAAAATATATTTTCTTAGGCTTCTTTTATCTTATATTTTAAATATATTCAGCTATATTTAATTCACTACTATGATATACAGCCTATCACAATTTTTTTTTTTTTTTTTTTTTTTTATAATCAACTTGACATGAAATTTCACATAAGCTGTGATTTTTTAATAAATTATTAACCAATTATTTTCATGTATTTTTTAAATAATATTAAAACTTAAAATTTGCATCATACAGCTTCATGTTGTTGGGGCCAATCTGTAACGTTAAACTTTCGTTACATTATTTATTTTAATTTAATCCATTGATTAAATTAAGTAATGATATTCAATAAATCAGAATTCTTTAATTTATTTCTTTTTTGTTTCAAAGTATTTATTAAAAATTTGTGACTTGCTACCTTTATGAGGTTATTGCATCACATTGATTTATTTTTCTTTTATTATTTAAAGATAAAAGTGACTAAATTTTGATTTATTTTATTTTAATTTAATTTAGAGCATGATTCTCTTTTTTACAATCTCAGGGTCGCGATATATGGTAAATCGGTGAAAACTGTATGATGCAATAAAACAAACTAAGTTCTTTTATAACATTATTCTTTATTACATTCTTTAATTGAATATTTTCAATAAAAACTGAGTTTACTCAAAATCTTTACAAAAGATCTTACATTATATTTTTAAAATCAAATCATGATTCTATCTAGTGAAGATAAATTTGCAATTACAATCTTAATAATAAATTTTAAGCTAAACTTATCTGTTCATTGTTTGTTATAGATGATTTCAAATCATTTTCACGCACACGTATTTTAATTTAGACTGATTACATGTCGAATTCACACGCACAATGTTAGTGTAACAATAACCACTTTGCCCTTTGTCTTTAAACCATCATTAATACTTTGAAAACGGTTATTTTACCACGAGGTGTATACAGGTCACTCGTTCGGTAGGTCATGTTAAGTTAATCGTCAGAGATGGACTGGGGTGAGGCACGTATTATTACCGTTGGGTTTGACTTCTCCCCTCTTTCTTACTTCCGGTGCGAATGTTGTCTGGTTTGGAGAGTTTTTTACTATTTCCTTCAGCACTACTCGGTCTCAGTCTGTTTGGTGCTGACATCTGTGGATATATTTCAAACTGCCTTTCTCGTTTTGATTGGTTGTTTTCAAAACTCGTGCTCTGATTCGTCATAACTCAAACGCAGTATGTTCGTATTTTCAAATGTGTCTCGACGTGGGGGTAATTTGGCGGGAGTTGCCGGTTCAGGTTCCGTACGTACACTAATTTCCTTTTATTTGGTGTTCGGTTTCATTTTTCAAGCGCAACCGAGAATGTTATTGTTGTCTGATGCCAACCCCGCCTGTCGCCACATGTTTTGACAATTCTTAGAATGAGCTCATCCATCCTGTTTTGAACAAAGAGTTTTGTTTACTGTGATTTATTGTTGGAGCCTCGTCTGTCCCACGGGTATTTTCCACACGACAATTCTCTAATATGATTTGATCCTTCTCCATCTATTTTAATTAAATATATATTTTTTTTTTTATAATAATTTATTATTTGTCTAAATTAATTAATTTTCCTATCAATTTGGTGGACCTGTTACATCATGAAGCATGGGGATCAACCGACTCCAACAGGAGGGGTGAGTACCTATTAAACTTCATTGTATCCAATGACTTATTCATACTAAATCGGGGCAATGAACCCACGTTTAGGAATAGAGTTAGAGCCGAAGTCATAGACCTGACCCTTTGCAATGTGGGCACTCTAGGCCTCATTGACAACTGGCGGGTCTCTGACGAACCTTCTCTTTCTGATCATCTGTACATTCGTTTTGATATCAAAGCTAAATTGTCAGCCTTTTCCTCTCCTCACCGAAATCCTAGGCGGACGGACTGGGAGTCCTATGCTGCGGAACTTTCGGCCATCGCGGGATTGGGTCCCGGGGGGGGGGTAGAGTACGAATAAGGTCTGTCGTGGAACTAGAGCAGGCGGCATCCTGTTTACAGGATGCGATCCTCGAAAGTTACCACGAAACTGTCCAATTTCAAACACACCGCCTAGACCAAAAATCGGGTGGTGGTCAAAATCCCTGGAAGCTAAGAAAAGGCGCGTTAGAATGCTTTTTAATCGCTCTAAGGTAGCCAATTGTCGAGAAGAGGATCGTTTAGCTCTTAACGACTACAATTCATCTATTCGTGATGCCAAGAAGGCTTCATGGCAAACCTTTTGTAGGGGCATTGACTCCATCAAAGAGGCAGCCAGAATCCAGAAAATCTTGGCTAGCGAACCTATCAACCCCATGGGCAGTCTTAGAACCAGCTCAGGGGAACTGACAACTTTACCTGGCGAAATGCTCAAGCTCCTTCTGGAGTGTCACTTCCCAGGGAATCTCGTTGACGATGCTCTGGAAGTCTCTGGCCCTCGAGAGATTAGTCCTATACCTAGGGCAACTCGAGAGGGCTGGAGGCAAGCTAGACGCATAGTCACCGTTTCCAAAGTTAAATGGGCAATCGACAAGTTCAGCCCATTTAAATCCCCAGGAGGCGACGGCGTCTTTCCCGCACTGTTGCAGAAGGGCCCACTGAACCTCCACTTTCTACTTTGCGAAATATTCAGGGCGAGCCTTGCCTTCGGGTATATTCCTCAGTCCTGGAGAGTTAGCAAAGTAGTTTTTATTCCTAAGCGGGGTCGTGGCGACTACACAAACGCCAAATCCTTTAGGCCAATTAGTCTTTCCTCGTTTCTGGTGAAGACCATGGAGAGACTCGTAGAATTATACATTCGAGAAGGGGCGCTTAAAGACTCCCCTTTACATCGAAATCAACATGCGTATCTCCCGGGGAAGTCTTGTGAGTCTGCCCTCCATTGTTTAGTCGGGCACCTTGAACATTCCCTGGAGAACAAAGAAATTGCTCTAGGAGCCTTTTTGGATATTGAGGGGGCATTCAACAACACCTCATATCAGTCAATTATTCGTGCGCTGGGACAACGTGGTGTAGAGCCTACCATCTGTAGGTGGGTCGACCACATGTTACGGGGCAGAAGAATTCAATCAACCCTTCTAAGTGAGGTGGTGGAGATTTCTGCGAGCCGGGGATGCCCGCAGGGGGGAGTTCTATCACCCCTCCTGTGGGACCTGGTGGTGGATGATCTCCTAGTCAGCCTCACGGATAAGGGCATTTTCATACAGGGCTATGCGGACGACATCGTCCTACTGGTCCGTGGCAAGTACCAAGGCACTGTTACGGACATCATGAACGACAGTCTGGAAGCAGTGAACTCCTGGTGTGCAAGAGAAGGGCTTGCAATAAACCCTTCCAAGACAGTAATAGTTCCCTTCACCAGGAAAAGGGTTCAAGGCCCCTTCAGAGGCCTGGCCCTTGGTGGAATGTCTCTGCCTGTTTCATCGTCGGTTAAGTATCTGGAAGTAATCCTTGATAATAAACTGACATGGAACTTGCATCTTGATAAAGTCACCCGCAGAGCTAAGTGGTCCTTCGTGACCACTAGGCGCTGCGTGGGCTCCACATGGGGCCTGTCACCCCATGTCTGCCACTGGCTTTACTCAGCGGTCATCAGACAACAAATTACTTACGGGGCTTTGATCTGGTGGCCTAAGGTCAATCAGGTAACAGTCCGGGGTAGGCTTTCTAGCCTACAAAGACTTGCCTGCATGTGCATGACAGGGGCCTTTAGGTCGACCCCTTCTATTGCACTGGAGGTTCTTCTCAACCTGCTACCCCTTGATCTCTTCATTATTGGGGAGGCTCGGGCGGCGGCTTATAGGCTTCAGCTAACTGGCCACTGGAGGGGGTCCTGTACAGGTCACTCCTCAGTGGCCAATCTAGTAAACGATGAGGTACTCTCAATGAAGTCTGACTTCGTTGGGACTAAGTACTTTTTCACTAGACCCTATACTGTGGATTTCAGGTCGAGGGAGTACTGGGACGGTGTTAGCAGCCCGGTTTCTTCTCACGACCGGATTGTATGGTTCACAGACGGGTCTAGAATGGGCAACAGAGCTGGATTTGGTGTCTATACTGGCGACCCTAGGACCAACGCTAGCGTGAGCCTGGGAGCGTATGGCACCGTCTTCCAAGCTGAAGTCACCGCAATCCTTCATTGTGCCACCCAGGCGGTCGAGAGAGGGGTTTGCGGGGAATATATCCGCATCCTCTCAGACAGTCAGGCGGCCTTAGGGGCTCTTGACTCCTGGAAGGTCTCGTCTGGTTTAGTCTGGGAATGTGTGGAGTCCCTCAGCATCCTGGGTTCAAGAAATCAGGTCTTGCTGGAATGGATCCCAGGACATAGGGGACTAGAAGGCAACGAGCAGGCCGATGCCTTGGCTAGGGAGGGTGCTCTCAAGCCCTTCATTGGTTCTGAGCCGGCCTGCGGCGTTTCGATTGCAGCTGCCAAAACAGCAATTAAAAACTGGGTCAGCGCCAGACATCTGGAAAGATGGCGGCGGTTCCCAGGGCAAAGACTCGGCAAGGTTCTTGTCAAGAATCCCTCCCAGAAGTTGACTAAGTCACTTCTTGGGTTAAGTAAACCGCACGTTAAGCTGGTGGTGGGACTCATCACCGGCCACGGCAAATTCCAGAGGCATCTAAGAACGGTGGGACTCTTTACGGAGAATCCCATCTGTCACCTCTGTGGGGAGGATGAAGAGTCGGCAGAACACATTGTCCTGGAGTGTGAGGCCCTTGGTGCCAGAAGAAGAGCACTTTTTGAAGGCTCACCTCTAGGACAGTTGGAAATTACTAATCTAGTGAAGAAGCTCCTTGACTTGGTCAAGGGCTGCCAGCTTTACGACGACTAGGCACCGGGATTGGCACAAAAAGCCTTAGGCTTCGTTGCAAGGGTTGGCTTGACCAACTATATATCCCCACTTAAACTAAACTAAACTAAACTAAGTTTTATTTATAATTACGAATTAATATTTTCAGCAAACGTTTTATAAATATCACTCATTTGATATGTAATAAATAAACTTAACCTTTAGAATATACAGATTGTTAGAAATAAATATGTCCCTTCTTAGGCCATAAATAAATAGGCCATACAGCATCATATGATTCAGAAAAATTAGTGAATTGTCAAATATTAACTAAAACCTCAAGGTCTGGTAAAACATAATTGAACATAAACTGCACAAAGCTTAAATAAAAGTTATCCTCGCCAAAATCCCCATAGACCACCCAAAAGTAATGCTGACCCTCACACGCGCATACGTCCTACAACAAAACTCATTGTCTCAATACACAACACATTCATCATTCACACGTCTTGTGTAGTCCACCCACTTTCTCTTCACTCTAGTATTCGGGTCCCAAACTCACCTTAACACACACATAAGATTAAAATAGCATATGGTGATACCTAAACTCAATTTAAAAGTGTATTAAGTAAAATTAGTTGAACATGAGATATATTCACAAAATATATAGGGTATATTTCATTTCTTGTTTCTTTATCATTTCTTTCATTATATATAAAACTACTAAGTTAGATACTACTAACCTTCCCTGCTAACCGTCAACCCGAGACTACAAGTAGTCGAGCTCGTTAATTCAATCCAAGGTCACTGTAGAAGTTCGTCGTCATCTGCTTGTAGTTAAGGCCAGCTCTCTCCAGCGACAAGAGCCTTGTAACAGATGTAATATGATTATGCATGAAGCAAACACTGTGATTATAGATTCCATTAGTCCGGAGTTTTCCCGGAAGTCTCGTCCGGGAAAAGGTCTGCGTTAGATTACTGTCCATAGTTTTGAAACAAAACATTCAAACACTTGTGTCATCTGTAATAACACCGTAGTGTTTTTTTTTCGATTAGATCTAAATCTGACATTCTGGCCACTATACAGACAATGTTCACGGGCCAACAGTTGTTTGTTGGCATCGAAAATATTGAGTGAAAATGAAAACTTTACAAATAACTTTCATTTCAAATTAATTTAATTATTTTCAAAACTGCATCCCACAAATGTGTGTAAATTTATTCAAACAACTTGAAAATCAAAACTGTGTGAACAATCTACAGCACCTATTACTGAATATATCAATGGCTTCTTTGATTTAAAACTTGAGTTCCAAATGTCCTTCTGAAATTATCTTAAAAAATATTTAATCCCCAATATATTTTTTAAATAAACAATATTTAAAATCACGAACAGCTATTACAAAAATTTAGTAAAAAAAGTAAACAAATAAATTATCATACCGTCTCTCATGGATTGAATCTTATGAGTTCAATTTTGTTCTACAGTCAGACATTATTAAGCCCTAAATTTTCTATTATCATAGTTCTTATTATATGAATTTCTTTTAATTTTTTTTAAAACGATTGATAACTAAAAGCGGGGTTGTTAGGCCTAGTGTTTTCAGGATATTAACGTTAGTTTAATTTTAAATCAAAAAGGTATAATGTTTACGCACTCAAGTTAAGGAGGTTATCTAACTCGTTCTAAGAGGTAAAGTTCAAGATTGTCAATATTACTAAACATGTGGCCACACGTATTGTCTGGCCAAACCTTTCTTAAGTGTCTACATTTTCAATCAGTCTTCATAGACCACATTCACAAACAATCACTTCTTCGTTATCACTTTAGTATATAACACTATGGAAGGTCATGAGCTGATAATACTGAAAATAAACTTGTTTTGTTACGAATAACAGATTTTTGAAAACTACATTATTTTCAAATTGCGTTGAAACTGTTAATTTAGTTCCTGGGATGTCCGCTTGAGGCGCCTCGGACTGTTTATCAACACAACCGACATTTTGGACTGGTTGCAGCTGCCGTCATACTGCAGAGTGTGTCAGTCGGTCAGTGATTCTATCCCTAGCGCAACGTGCCGTATCAGTGTTTGTGCGCGTCTTGAAGAGGATCGCCATGGATTTCTCCACTCTAAACACGAAAAACCCTGTCCTGCAGAGCTACGCGTTTTACTCCTGTATATTGATATTGAAAATGATGGGAATGACAATATTGACGACTCTTCAGAGGTTTAGGAAGAAGGTAATTGTAGAATTGTTCAGTATATTGAGATAGCTATTGGTTTAAACAGTAAAGAAGAAATATAATAATATATAGTAATAAACAAAATGATTATTTTTTATTAGGAGTACTTAATAATGGATTAGATTAATTGATAGGAATTGATTGAGTACTTGTCTAAGTGAAAGATATGTTACATCACACATCATTAAAAGTTATATTGTAAACAATAATCTGCTTATAGTTAATTTTAACTACGTAACATATTCAGAACTAATTTAGCCCCTCAATAAACAAACGTGTAAGCGTGCCTATTTATTTTATATATTTTTCTAATTATGCAATGAGATGTCTAAGTAAAGCCATTTTTTACCGACACGAACTCTCAACAAAAAAATAGATTTTTCACCAATCAAGTTTAGGATATTTGAAATTTTAATGTTAGTTGGGCATAAAGGTATTTTTTTCCAACGATTTCACCCTGAGAACTGGGGAGCCCACAAGGTAAGTTTTTCAGCCATAAGCAATAATCGAAAAGTAACACCACCTTACATGTATAGGTGGTCGAGTGGATCGATACCACTATACATGTATATGTTGTTGTGTGGATCAATAACACAGAACATGAATATGTGGTCGAGTGGGTCTATACTAAGGTCCGTATAAGGACCATCCGTCCCGCTTTCGGCGGGACAGTCCCGCTTTTTAGGTTAGTGTCCCGCTGTCCCCAGATTTACTTGGGGGACGCTATTATGTCCCGCTTTGGCAGGATAAAGATAAACGAATAAACGTTCCGCTTTAAATATTATCTAATATTATATCCCAAAATAAAATGTTCTTGACTGACTCTTTCACAATATAAAAGCAACAAGGACATTGCATACACTTAAACATTTAAGCGTATTGTTTATTTGGTTCTTTGTAAATTATAGGGCCTACCTGCATCGGGGAATTTTGTAGTTTTGGATAGTTTGTAGTTTCGCGTAGCATAGGTTATCTCAGTGAGTGAGTTCGCTACTTTTTACCTTTGCATTGTTACGGGAGTGACCTAGGGACCAGAGAGAGAAAAAGAGAGAGAGAGTGAGTTTGAGACACTTTGGCGCCACGGTTTTGTTTGTTTGTATAGTTGGAGTCATTATCGGAAATAGTAAAAAATTGTGCGTCTGTGTGTATTCTAGTTTCTTCTGTGTACACAATGAGAACGTTCCAGGACCTTCTATTTGATATTAGAATGTTCTAGTAATCTAGTATATTCCAAGTAGACATATCAGCCGTTTCTGTTTACATTATAGTGTTTAATTAATTACTAATAGAAACTTCTAGAAGACTTGTAGTATATAATAAATGGAATTTATTATCTCTTATATATACAATACATACATTACATTTGACAAAATATGAATGAGTCCTTCTCACCAGGCTGCCTTTCAACAAACAGAAAATAAAACTATACTCAAATACAACCAAACAAACATAAATAGCACAAATATTTTTAAGACTTATACACTTAAGAGAAAATAAAATTGGGCCCCTGAGACAATCTAATTTCCTTTTTCCCTATATTGCATATTATTATTTACAATAAAATAAAAACTACAAGAAAAATATTTAATCTAAAAAAGAAATTGCATTTATGCCAACAATAACAGTCACTTTAAAAGTTCTACTATTAGAAACTAATCTACAAAATGAAGCTTTAACTTAGAATGACAAATAAATCCTCAATCTTCTCTAATGTCATTAAGCAGTTCTTAATCCCCTTCAAAAATACATTTCTATTTAACGCTTGTTTTATTTCAATTGGTATCTGGTTATATAATCTTGGCGCAGTGAAATTAAAACATTTAGTATAAAACGTACTTTTTGGCTTCGGAATTTGAAAACAATCTGCGTTTCTTAACTTTTGCTTGGCGATATTTTCTAAATTAATTAAATTTCCAATTCTTGAATAAAAAACTTTAAGTACTTTATACACATATAAATTTCTTATTAGAAGTATTTTTAATTCTAAAAAATAGGGATAAGAAGTTTCTCGTATGTTTCTTTTAAAAATCAATCTGAAATGTTTCTGAATAACTAATATAGAGTTCAAAGACGACTTATAAATCCCACCCCAGCATACTAACCCATACTCTAATCTACTCTGCGCTAGTGCAAAATATATAGATCTCAGTATCTTCATGGGACAGATATTACGTAAAAATTAAAAAATTCTGACCCCCTTTTACAGTTTAGAGTATAAATAGGCTATTTGTTTTTTCCATGTAAGCTCTTTATCCACTATGACTCCCAAATACTTAACTTGATCCCCTTCTTTTATATCTGCACATTTTGAGAAACTCCCTTCGATTCCCAAACAATTTATGCAATTGTAAATTAGTACGTTACATTCATTGATAGTTTTCTTCAGACTAAAAATAATAAAATTTGTTTTTTCAGTATTTAACACTAGATTGTTTTTAGCAAACCACCATCTAATTGATTTGAGATCAGATATCATACCATCTTTCATGTTTTCTATACTTTCCCCAGCATAACTGAATGCGGTATCGTCTGCAAAAGATGTAACCTGCCCCTTAAATCTTGCTGTACACAAATCATTTATATAAATTAAGAAGAGAATTGCTCCCAATACAGATCCCTGTGGAACTCCAAATAATATCTTACCCTCACTACTATATACATTATTAATTTTGACACATTAATAATGTATATAAAAGGCTTCTGTTGTGTTAGTTTGAGTCAGTCTTAGTCGAGCAGTGTGACAGTCGTTATCTAGTCTGTGGAACAGTAAGAACATTATTTCACAGTGTTAATATGCCCAAGCGTGTGAGTAAGTTTAACGCGGATTTAGAGAAGGAATTTAAGTTTATAAAGAAAACTAAAAGTGACTCTGATGTCCGATGTGAAGTGTGCAATGGTGAGTTTAGTGTTTCCCACGGCGGAAGGTCTGATATAACGAAACATATAAACAGTGACCGACACAAGAGAGCTCTTCAATCTGCATCTTCTTCAAAGGCAATAAGTACGTTTTTTAAAAATTAAAAAATTGGAGGGAAAGAAGCGGAAATTACGGCAGCCGAAGGGACAATGTCTTACCATACTGTTTGCCACAACCATAGCTTCAGATCAACATACTGTACTTCAAGGTTAGTGCAGAAGACTTTTGAGCCAAAATTCACTTGTGCTCGCACAAAAACAGAACCAATAGTTGTCAATGTTCTCACGCCATATGTAGACAATTCTACTAAACCAGAGCTTGAACAAACTAGATTTGTCTCAGTATATGTTGATGCATCAAATCACAAAGACATAAAATTGTTTCCTATATTGGTCCGATATTTTCACCCATCCACAGGTGTACAAGTGAAACTACTCGAACTTGAAACTTTACCAGGAGAAACGTCAGAAATAATAACAAATTATTTAATCAGGGTTCTTCAAAATAAGAACATTACTGATAAAGCTGTAGGGTTTTGTTCAGACAACACAAACACTAACTTTGGTGGGTCTGCTCGAAAGGGTACTCGAAATGTATATTTCAAACTTAAAGACTCTTTGAATAAAGACATTATTGGGTTGTGCAGCCCATATAATTCACAATGCGATCCAAACAGCTGCAGATGAACTGCCCGTGGATATTGAAGCTATAATTGTGAAAGTGTACACTCATTTTTATTTATATACAGTACGGGTAGAGAAGTTTAAGGAATTTTGCGAGGAATCCTCTGTACAATATCACAAACTCCTAGGCTACAGCAAAACAAGATGGCTTGCTTTGATGCCAGCTGTGGAGCGGGTGCTCCAGCTCTTTGTGCCTTTTTGACCAACGAAAAGTGTCCTAGACTTATCAAAGATTTTTTTGAGAACCCAGCTGCAGAACTTTGGTTAAATTTTATTCATAGCCAGTCAGCGATTTTTCATGATGCAATACTGAAGGCAGAAGGTCAAAATATCAGTGCAGTTGAAGTTGCATTGATTTTAGCTGATTTGAGAGAGAAATATGTTGAGAGGAAGGCCAGTTCGTTACTTCCAATGTCAGTTAAATCTTGTCTAAAGAACAATGAGGAAGTGCTTGATAAAACTCCCATTTTAAATGCAATACAGGTGTTTTATGAGACATCTGTTACGTATCTTAATGAATGGGCTTGCCACTTTCGATCCTTGGAAACCTTGTCTTCGTTTAGTTTGAGAGAAACGCCAGCATGGGAGTCGATGATAAACGGAGTAGAAGTGTTATCTAAATTGCTGAAATCAGTCATTATTGATGACAACAAACTGTTTGATGAAATAAACTGTCTAAAATAATATGTCACAAATGAAAAGTTGTCAGAATGGTGTGAGCTGAAAACTTCGATCGACCAAAGATGGGTAGAGGTTTGGTCTCCATTTTGAACAAAAGAACATTCCATACGAAAACTTACGTTACATCGCTGAGTTGCTTCTGTGTCTGACAGGAACTAATGCTCCAGTTGAACGAGTGTTTACTAACATGAACAATATATGGACTGAAAATAAATCTCAATTGAACGTTCCAACTTTAAGAGCAATGCTTATGCTGAAGTACAATGTTGGACTAACTTGTGATAAGTTTCATGAAAAAATAAAAGGAGAACCAGCTCTCCTTAAAGACATACATTCATCAAAAAAGTATGCCAATGAGTGAACGTGTAAGCTAGTGGACATACTGTAGCCTACTCTTGTTTTTATATTAAAATGTGTTGAGATTGCATTGAAAATTTAAACTTAACCAATTTGCCAATTAACCTTTTTACAAGTCTGGTAAAAGAAGAGGTTCCACAAACTTGTCTACATAGTATTCCAATTATTCTCGGACAGTAAACTTCATTCAGTTGATTTTTCTGTGGAACTTACAATATTTTCAATTGTTAAATGTGTATTTTTGTTTATTTCATTATTATTAAATTAATTTAACTGATGTTCCGATTAGTGTAATTGTGTTACTTTTACTACCTGAACAGTCAAGTTTTTCCTATGCTTATTTATGTGAATTTAAGTGCAAAAATAGATAAAATAATGAGTTTAGGAAACGTCCTAATTTTCCTAATACCTAATACCATTGACAAATCATTTAATTTTAATTCTAACATCAAATTTCTTAGGTATTTGATTGGTGCGTGTGTAATCCATTTTTTCAGTGACCACTCGGTTTCATTCAATTAAAAACGGAGTTGCCACTCGCAAGTTATAAGTAGATGTACAGTGGGATGAGCCCACCCGCCCACCCATACACGTACAGTGGTAATGACCCGCCCGCTCACCCATACACGTACAGTAGTGATGACCCGCTCACCCACCCATACACGTACAGTGGTAATGACCCGCCCGCCCACCCATTCACGCACTGTGGTAATGCGTGGTAAAGATTTGTATACACAAGCCTTGCTCAGGTCACACAGGTTATTGACCCAGGACAGGGTCACCCACCCATACACGTACAATATTACTGGCCCACCCACCCGCCCATACACGTACAATGTTACTGACCCACCCACCCGCCCATACACGTACAATATTACTCCCCCCAACCCGTGAACTTAATAAATAAATAAGTTATATATTTACAGTATGATGTCATATCTACGATGCGAAATTATGTTTTCTAAGTAACGTAAGATAAATCACACATGTACTATGTTGTTTATAAAAGTCGGATCACGTTTGAAATATATCCCCATGTTATCTGCATAATTGATATTACTACTGCAATAGCAAAAGAAGGAAAATAAATATCACAATATAAGTACAAAAACATAAATAAGATCCTAATGGACATTTCCCTACTTTACTAACAAAATTACTACCAATAGATTCCTATATACCCCATACATATTATTAGTAATTAATTATTATTAGATGGTCCTTATGTTCACCCACCCACCCTTACACGTACAATGGTAAACCCACCCACCACGTCAATATAAAAGCTCAGCCTGCTGCCATTCAGGAGATATTGATACACAATACACATACAGTGATATTGACCCACCCACCCATACACCTACAGTGATATTGACCCACCCACCCACCCATACACCTACAGTGATATTGACCCACCCACCTACCCACCCATACACCTACAGTGATAACCCACCCACCCTCCCATACAAGTACAGTGGTGTTTACCCACCCACCCTCCCATACATGTACAGTGGTGTTTACCCACCCACCCTCCCATACATGTACAGTGGTGTTTACCCACCCACCCTCCCATACATGTACAGTGGTGTTTACCCACCCACCCTCCCATACATGTACAGTGGTGTTTACCCACCCACCCTCCCATACATGTACAGTGGTGTTTACCCACCCACCCTCCCATACATGTACAGTGGTGTTTACCCACCCTCCCTCCCATACATGTACAGTGGTGTTGACCCACCCACCCTCCCATACAAGTACAGTGGTGTTTCCTGTACCACTTTATGGGTGATAATAACTGTATCACCAGGTTGGTACAGTACACGTTTCACGTACAGTGCTATTGACCCACGTGCCCACCCATACACGTACAGTGTTATTGACCCACCCGCCCAATCATACACGTACAGTCCTATTGAACCACCCACCCACCCATACACGTACAGCGATATTGACCCACGCGCCCACCCATACACGTACAGTGCTATTGACCCACCCGCCCACCCATACACGTGCAGTGCTATTGACCCACCCACCCACCCATAAACGTACAGTGCTATTGACCCACGCGCCTACCCATACACGTTCAGTGCTATTGACCCATCAACCCACCCCTACACGTACAGTGCTATTGACCCACCCACCCACCCATACACGTACAGTGGTATTGGCCCACCCATACACGTACAGTATATGGGTACAGTGATATTGACCCACCCATACACGTACACTGATATTGCCCACCCACCCTCCCATACACGTACACTGTACCATACTAAACGTGTATGGGTGGGTGGGTGGGTCATAACCAATGTACGTGCACGGATGGGTGGGAGGGTCATAACAATTGTACGTGTATGAGTGACGGGAGGGTCATAACCCCTAAACGTGTATATACACGTAATTACCATTGTACGTGTGTGGGTGGGTCACTACTATTGTACGTGTGTGGGTCACTACCATTCAACGTGTGTAGGTGGGTGGGTGGATCACTACCACTTTACGTGTATGGGTGGGTTGGTGGGTGGATCACTACCATTGTACGTATATGGGTGGGCGGGTGGGTCACTACCATTGTAACACTGTATGTTACAATATAATGATACCACTGTATGTGTATGGGTGGGTGGGTGGGTAAATACCACTGTATGTGTATGGGTGGGCGGGTGGGTAAATACCACTGTACGTGTATGGGTGGGCAGGTAGGTAAATACCACTGTACGTGTATGGGTGGACAGGTGGGTAAATACCACTGTACGTGTATGGGTAGGCGGGTAAATACCACTGTACGTGTATGGGTGGGCAGGTGGGTAAATACCACTGTACGTGTATGGGTGGGCAGGTGGGTAAATACCACTGTACGTGTATGGGTAGGCGAATTCGATATATTCGATATACACAGTAAGTACCACTGTGTGTAACCTTTAACATGGTTGGGGATGGACCCCCTGACCTTCCTAATTTGTGTCCCGTTTTGAGGTCATTACAAATATGGTCACCTTAGTCTATACCACTGAACATGTATAGGTTGCGTCAACTTGCGTGTGGGTCGATACCTTTGTACCTGTATAGGTGGTTGGGTTGGTCGATACCACTGTACCTGTATAGGTTGCGTGTTGGTCGATACATCTGTATCTGTATAGGTGGTTGGGTGGGTCGATATACCATGGTACTTGTATAGGTTGCGGTTGGGTGGGTCAATACCTTTGTACCTGTATAGGTTGCGTGTGGGTCGATGCCACTTTACCTTTATAAATTGCGTGTGGGTCAATACATCTGTATCTGTATAGGTGGTTGGGTTGGTCGATACCACTGTACCTGTATAGGTTGCGTGTGAGTCGATACATCTGTGTCTGTATAGGTGGTTGGGTGGGTCGATACCACTTTACCTGTATAGGTTGCGTGTGGGCCGATACCACTGTATCTCTATAGGTGGTTGGGTGGGTCGATACCTTTGTACCTTTATAGGTTGCGTGTGAGTCGATACCACTGTATCTCTATAGGTGGTTGAGTGGGTCGATACCTTTGTACCTTTATAGGTTGTATGTGGGTCGATACTACTGTAACTGTATAGGTGTTTGGGTGGGTGATACGACTGTAACTTTATAGGTGTTTGGGTGGGTCGACACCACTGTACCTGTATATGTGTTTGGGTGTGTCGATACCACTGTAACTGTATAGGTGTTTGGGTGGGTCGATACCACTGTAACTGTATAGGTGTTTGGGTGGGTCGATACCATTGTAACTGAATAGGTGTTTGGGTGGATCGATACCACTATAACTGTATAAGTGTTCGAGTGGGTGATACCACTGTAACTGTATAGGTGTTTGTGTGGGTCGATACCACTGTACCTGTATGTGGATTTGTGGGTCGATACCACTGTACCTGTATAGGTGTTTGGGTGGTTGATAACACTGTAACTGTATAGGTGTTTGAGTGAGTGATACCAATGTAACTCTATAGGTGTTAGGGTGGGTCGATACCACTGTACCTGTATAGGTGTTTGGGGGGGTGATAACACTGTAACTGTATAGGTTTTTGGGTGGGTGATACCACTGTAACTGTATAGGTGTTTGGGTGGGTCTATATCACTGTACCTATATAGGTGTTTGGGGGGTGATAACACTGTAACTGTATAGGTTTTTGGGTGGGTGATACCACTGTAACTCTATAGGTGTTTGGGTGGGTCGATACCACTGTACCTGTATAGGTGTTTGGGGGGTGATAACACTGTAACTGTATAGGTTTTTGGGTGGGTGATACCACTGTAACTCTATAGGTGTTTGGGTGGGTCGATACCACTGTACCTGTATAGGTGTTTGGGGGGTGATAACACTGTAACTGTATAGGTGTTTGGGGGGTGATACCACTGTAACTGTATAGGTTTTTGGGTGGGTGATACCACTGTAACTGTATAGGTGTTTGGGTGGCTCGATACCACTGTACCTGTATAGGTGTTTGGGGGGGTGATACCACTGTAACTGTATAGGTGTTTGAGTGAGTGATACCAATGTAACTCTATAGGTGTTTGGGTGGGTGATACCACTGTACCTGTATAGGTGTTTGGGTGGGTGATACCACTGTAACTGTATAGGTGTTTGGGTGGGTCTATATCACTCTACCTGGATGTGGTTTTGTGGGTCGATCGTACGTGTGTTGGTGGGCAGTTGGCTTAATTCCACGGTACGTGAATAGATGGGCAGGTGAGTAAATACAATTGTACGTGTATGGGCGGTTAGGTCAATAGCCAGGTTTTTTGGGTTGGTGGGTTAATACCAAGGAACGAGCATGACGAGTGAAACTTGTTACCAACCGGTATTACCAAGCCGAAGTTTAAGTTTACGCTAGAGACGGGATTGACACGGGAAGCGTTCAGGGGTTATTGATATTCCTTGTGCCCAGACATCGGATGATTCAAAACTGTGATAACTAGGCCTATTATTAAAATAACATGACGAATTATTATTATTATTAAATGAGTACTATGAAAATTGCGGAACTAACCTATATCGCCTCAATACACGGCGACTTTGGAAACCTCGATCTTGTTTCCTTAATAAGTATTTTCTGCAGGTACCGTAATATGTTATGGAAACGCTGTCCCTATGTTGTCTGAAGGATGGCTATGGGAGTTCTCAACCTTCAATAGAGTTCTCAGACACTAAACGTACGCAATTAAGATTCTTTGTTGGCTTCAAATGTTTAGATACCTGCCAATAAGTGTTTCAAAGAAAATCAGTTTTTAGTCTTTCAACATGTTTCATTTTCCCTGATTTTTTAAAATAACCAATTCCATTCAGACTAGTCCGAAAAACGTTAAAAAAGGTAATGTTATAACAGCCCATCACCAAAATGTTACAATTCAGAAGTCATCCGCTTATCTTGAACCAGTAGTATTCGGTAATGTATGTGATTAAGAGTTTTAAATTAGTTGGAATATTTTTCCAAATTATATTATTGGATTAATAAAATTCAACATAGTAAATCCATGTTGTTTTCACAGTACTTATATGAAAACCGTCAATAATAAGTATAAATTATAGTGATTTGAAAACATTGGAGTTTAAAAAATAGGACAATTAAGTATTTACTAACCTAGTAATTAATTTTGGTAAGGAAATATCTCTTTTTAATATTAAAAAATCTATAGAATATCCATGAGTCTGGTACACGACAAGCACGCCATGTGCCCATTGCGATAAGCGGGTGCCCATTGCGATAAGCGGATAGTGAGTATAACGTTCCTTTAATGTCGATAACCATCTGTTGCACGATATCGTACTGACAAATAACATGGAGCGTTGACTCCGCGAGAGTTGCTAGTGCTGCCACCGGTAGCGCAGTCACCAACAACCCTCAGTCTTGTCCCGTCGTCCATCATGGCTGTTATGGTCATGTCCACTGTCCGCATGGACAACCCGGTCCTTCAAGGATTTGGATTTTATGCGTCCATTTTGATCGTGAAAATGATGCTGATGTCAGATTTTACATCTGTTCTGAGATTTCGCACCAAGGTATGATAAATGTGTTGTATCGTTCTGCACTCGTACAAATATTACACTTCAACAATTTGTGAAATCCCATTGTAAAGCGACGGCAGAAAATGGCCTTTTCGACTGTTTCAAACACCGTTTAAACATGACAGTTACTTAATAAATAAACCAGATTTTCGTGTATTTAATAAGTATGCCTGTTATGGCTATTAATTAATTTTTTAACTACGAATGACAAATGGTTGTGACTAAAAGGTCATAAAAATCAAATATGATACTATGCAAGGAAATATTCTTACGATTGTCACAATTCTTCAGTAAACAAAGACCATGTGGTTAAACAGATTTTTTTTGTAAACAAACACTTTATTACATAATCTTTGAGTTAGTCCCAAAGCGTACGACACCTATGTACGACAATATAAACTCTGGAATCACTTTTAGATAAGTTTATTTATAATAAAAATAGTATCGTGTACATTAATTTTTGATCACTCTTAAAGGTTTTTATCAGATTTTTCAAAATTATATTGTGAAAATGTTTACTTAATAACACAAGTAGGCTAGCCAAGGAAGTGAACAATAAGGGAACAGTTGACGATCATTTTAATACAAATTGGCCTCTTGTCATGTAATATCACAACTAACCGTTTGTTGAGTTTTCAGAATTGCATCGAATTATAAGTTTGTAATATTATATGTTAAAACATCAACACGTATGTCATTTCATTTCAGAGAGTGAGGAGCGTTTTTAATATTGTTTTTATGACTGTCTTGTCATTCCTTCTGTCTATAATCACGTAATTAGGATAGTTTGATGTAACAAAAACATCGATAACTAATGACTCAGTGAAGGGTAAACTGGCATTTAATGAGGTAAACATAAATATGTACCATAATAACAATAATAATAAAACTTTTATTGCATTAGGACAATTATAAACATTGTATTGCAAAAGTCATATTTTTTTATAATTTGCCATCCATTCTAACAATTCACCCTTTCAAACATACCTATATATATTGACAGACACCCAAATTCCCACTCATCGCCAATTGAACCTCTTCAACTTCACTTGTGTTATAGGCCTAATGTTATTGATTTTCCCCCTCCTAGTTATGTGCAAAGAATTCGTCTATACTATAAAATGCTTGTTTTGAAAGAAACTTCTTGAGACGACTCTTGAACGCCTTGGGTGTTGTAGCACTTTTGATAAATTCTGGTAACCTGTTGACTATACGAACGCCCATCTGTGAAGGCAGGCGTTCATAGACTACCGTTCTATGACGACCAGTTCGGTAGTTGTCCCTGCCTCTAGTGTCGTATGTATGTATATCTCTGCCTCATGTGATAGTAGTCTTGTACCTACCATATGTAGCAGTCTCAAGAATGTAGAGGCAAAGTAATGTCAACATATTTAACTCTTTGAATTTTGGCCTGCACGACTCTCTGAAATTCATTTTTAGGATGATTCTAACTGCCATTTTTTGAATTTTAAATATTCTGTCAAAGCTAGTGTTGGAACATCTTCCCCATAGCACTAATCCATAGGTAATATGAGGGTAGATCAACCCGTAATAAGCCGTCATCAGTACCTGAGTTGGGCAGAATTTAGCTAAATTTCTCAAAGCATAAATGCCTGATGATAACTTCTTACACAAATTTTCGACGTGGACATTCCAAGTCAGCCCTCGATCTAGGTGCATTCAAAGGAATTTAGTTGAATTGTTGTCTTTAATTTCAGTTTCATTTATTATGACCGACGGACCTCCTTCCGAGTCCGACGCCCGCAAACAAAACTGCATACATGCTGATTTTTCTGGATTGATATTAAGATTGAGTTGTTGAAAGTGCTGAATGCAATTATTTATTTCAACAAAAGCCCGCACTTCCAATTGCTCATTTGAATTTTCTGAGAAAGAGACAGTCGTGTCATCAGCGTACTGCATGAGTGACCCATGCTGCAGTGATGAACCAATTTCGTTTACCATATATTTGGGAAGGTTACTGTGTAATACGTTTGATACTCAGAGCACAGAACAAGAAGAATCTTAATCTGTACTCTGTGGTCTCACGTGAGTATGGAAAGTGGTTGTGAATGTGTAACAATTATTTAAGCGGATTACTATGTAATACGTTTCACGTGAGTATGGAAGTTCGTTGTAAATGTGTAAAAATTAGTTAAACAGATTACTATGTAATACGTTTCACGTGAGTATGGAAGGTCGTTGTGAATGTGTAAAAATTAGTTAAGCAGATTACTATGTAATACGTTTCACGTGAGTATGGAAGGTCGTTGTGGAAGTGTAAAAATTAGTTAAGCAGATTACTATGTAATACGTTTCACGTGAGTATGGAAGGTCGTTGTGAATGTGTAAAAATTAGTTAAGCAGATTACTATGTAATACGTTTCACGTGAGTATGGAAGGTCGTTGTGAATGTGTAACAATTATTTAAGCAGATTACTATGTAATACGTTTCACGTGAGTATAGAAGGTCGTTGTGAATGTGTAACAATTATTTAGGCAGATTACTATGTAATACGTTTCACGTGAGTATAGAAGGTCGTTGTGAATGTGTAACAATTATTTAGGCGCATTACTATGTAATAGGTTTCACGTGAGTATGGAAGGTCGTTGTGAATGTGTAACAATTATTTAAGCAGATTACTATGTAATACGTTTCACGTGAGTATAGAAGGTCGTTGTGAATGTGTAACAATTAGTTAGGCAGATTACTATGTAATACGTTTCACGTGAGTATAGAAGGTTGTTGTGAATGTGTAACAATTATTTAAGCGCATTACTATTTAATACGTTTCACGTGACTATGGAAGGTCGTTGTGAATGTGTAACAATCATTTAAGCGCATTACTATGTAATACGTTTCACGTGAGTATGGAAGGTGGCTGTGAATGTGTAACAATTATTTAGGCGCATTACTATGTAATAGGTTTCACGTGAGTATGGAAGGTCGTTGTGAATGTGTAACAATCATTTAAGCGCATTACTATGTAATACGTTTCACGTGAGTATGGAAGGTGGCTGTGAATGTGTAACAATTATTTAAGCGCATTACTATGTAATACGTTTCACGTGACTATGGAAGGTCGTTGTGAATGTGTAATAATTATTTAAGTGGATTACTATGTTATTTGGTCATAACTGATTACAGTAATTGGTCACAGCCCACGGACCCACCGCGCCAAGGCCGCACTCTGAACTCACGTCATTTCATTCCCACCACTAAAAACTCATTCTACAGTACTTGAAATAGCTTTTTTTTAAGGGAATTTACCATTTAATTAGCAATAAATACATCAACTGCGAGTGTCACATTCTTTTGTAACATTCTAAACTACAACTGGGTCAGATAACAAGCGATCTGTTATAATCAGCGCATTTAGGAGTTTCAGCAGCAGAGCGGAATCGTTTCACCGCCGAGCTGATTTACTTCCTTAACAGTACAGCGTTTCACGTGAGTATGTAAAGTAATTGTGAATGTGTAACAATTATTTAAGCGCATTACTATGTAATACGTTTCACGTGAGTATGTAAAGTAATTGTGAATGTGTAACAATTATTTAAGCGGATTACTATGTAATACGTTTCACGTGAGTATGTAAAGTGGTTGTGAATATGTAACTATTATTTAAGCGGATTACTATGTAATACGCTTCACGTGAGTATGTAAAGTGGTTATGAATGTGTAACAATTATTTAAGCGGATTACTATGCAATACGTTTCACGTGAGTATGTAAAGTGGTTGTCAATGTGTAACAATTATTTAAGCGGATTACTATGTAATACATTTCACGTGAGTATGTAAAGTGGTTATGAATGTGTAACAATTATTTAAGCGGATTACTATGTAATACGCTTCACGTGAGTATGTAAAGTGGTTATGAATGTGTAACAATTATTTAAGCGGATTACTATGTAATACGTTTCACGTGAGTATGTAAAGTGGTTATGAATGTGTAACAATTATTTAAGCAGATTACTATGTAATACGCTTCACGTGAGTATGTAAAGTGGTTGTGAATGTGTAACAATTATTTAAGCAGATTACTATGTAATACGTTTCACGTGAGTATGTAAAGTGGTTATGAATGTGTAACAATTATTTAAGCGGATTACTATGTAATACGTTTCACGTGAGTATGTAAAGTGGTTGTGAATATGTAACAATTATTTAAGTGGATTACTATGTAATACGCTTCACGTGAGTATGGAAGGTGGTTATGAATGTGTAACAATTATTTAAGCGGATTACCATGTAATACGCTTCACGTGAGTATGTAAAGTGGTTGTGAATGTGTAACAATTATTTAAGCGGATTACTATGTAATACGTTTCACGTGAGTATGGAAGGTGGCTGTGAATGTGTAACAATTATTTAAGCGGATTACTATGTAATACGCTTCACGTGAGTATGTAAAGTGGTTGTGAATGTGTAACAATTATTTAAGCGGATTACTATGTAATACGTTTCACGTGAGTATGTAAAGTGGTTGTGAATGTGTAACAATTATTTAAGCGGAATACTATGTAATACGTTTCACGTGAGTATGGAAAGTGGTTGTGAATGTGATTCATGTTTTTTTTCTTTTTTTTTTTTTTTTTTTTTATTAAATATAATGAATTTAAGAGGCGTTAGATTGCTACAATCCTTTGTGTAAAGGCGTGTGGCATTACGGTGGCTGTTAGAACGTTTTTTCTCAAAAGGACAGAAGGTGCCAATAATGTCTACTTGAATAATAGACTTAGGAAGGTTTAAATATTACAGATCTGGGAGTATTTTCTCCTGTTTCCCCTTTAAATATTAACACTCGCCGATTGCGTGCAAGTCAATAGAGTATTGACCCCGATGATCGTGTGGCATTGTTTACTACTTTTTCTTTCTAGTATTTTTTCACATATCATTTTATTTTTATTTCAGTCAAATTAATGAATTTATTTCATTATTAGTTAGTAAAAAGAATGCGGAAAATTACTTAATAGACCTTATAAACTGTAAATATGTGTAAAAGCTGTATCTCGTAAGACATGAAAATACTCGAAACTCAAGACTAGATTCAGTTTTTTCAGCATTTATTTTATTTTTGTGTCTTTTTTTAACGATTTCCTCCCGAATTTCTCTCTCTCCTTTATTCGGGACCTTTCCTTCAACTTCTTTACCTTCATTTACATTTCATTAATCTCTAGTCTTCTTTCAACTTATCTTATTTCCATACAAACTTATTGAAGCTACTACTACAAGTGTTATGGATCACTTTATCGACATTTTAAGAGAAGTTCAACTTCTGAATGTTCATGAATCTTGTACGCTACAGGAGAAATGTATGGTTCTCCTGTGAAAGTGAAAGTGTGGAAGTTTATTTTTCTGTTTTATAAATTCTTTATTAAAACTATGTATTATTTTACTGCTAGATTTTAAATTATAGAACTTTAATTTATGTATCATGCATATTTACTTAGTAGTCTGGCGTGTTGCACATTATGGTGTTATGTGGTACTCTGGTGTGTTGCACATTGTGGTGTTATGTGGTAGTCTGATGTGTTGCACATTGTGGTGTTATGTGGTACTCTGGTATGTTGCATATTGTGGTGTTATGTGGTAGTCTGGTGTGTTGCACATTGTGGTGTTATGTGGTAGTCTGATGTGTTGCACATTGTGGTGTTATGTGGTACTCTGGTATGTTGCATATTGTGGTGTTATGTGGTAGTCTGGTGTGTTGCACATTGTGGTGTTATGTGGTACTCTGGTATGTTGCACATTGTGGTGTTATGTGGTACCCTGGTATGTTGCACATTGTGGTGTTATGTGGTAGTCTGGTATGTTGCACATTGTGGTGTTATGTGGCACTATGGTATGTTGCACATTGTGGTGTTATGTGGTACCCTGGTATGTTGCACATTGTGGTGTTATGTGGTAGTCTGGTGTGTTGCACATTGTGGTGTTATGTGGTAGTCTGGTGTGTTGCACATTGTGGTGTTATGTGGCACTATGGTATGTTGCACATTGTGGTGTTATGTGGTACCCTGGTATGTTGTACATTGTGGTGTTATGTGGTAGTCTGGTATGTTGCACATTGTGGTGTTATGTGGCACTATGGTATGTTGCACATTGTGGTGTTATGTGGTAGTCTGGTATGTTGCACATTGTGGTGTTATGTGGTAGTCTGGTATGTTGCACATTGTGGTGTTATGTGGTACCCTGGTATGTTGCACATTGTGGTGTTATGTGGTAGTCTGGTATGTTGCACATTGTGGTGTTATGTGGCACTATAGTATGTTGCACATTGTGGTGTTATGTGGCACTATGGTATGTTGCACATTGTGGTGTTATGTGGTACCCTGGTATGTTGCACATTGTGGTGTTATGTGGTAGTCTGGTATGTTGCACATTGTGGTGTTATGTGGCACTATGGTATGTTGCACATTGTGGTGTTATGTGGTACCCTGGTATGTTGCACATTGTGGTGTTATGTGGTACTATAAATGTGAGGTTTAGTTTTGATTCACAAACTTATTAGAAAAAGTAAAGATAAAAACAAACTTCTTAAAATTTTCAGATATTAGACTAATTTTTATTTCTTGTGATGGATTTATTTCAATAAATTTCATTATGCTGAATACTTGGTTTGACTAACAGAAAATAAATTCATTTTGCATTTCATGGCTTGGTTATGTTGCAATTTTCCACTTTTTTATTTATTTTCCCAAAACATATCATTAAAAGTATATGCTGGAAGTAAATATCTATTATATGTAGATATGATGACAGAATTACTTTTTTACTTTTTTACATTGGTACAGATGGGTATTTGTGAAAATAGAATTTATTAACAGATGAATTGTTCAAATTTAAAAATTCTTTAATAATTCAATTCATATAATTTATTAATCCAATTTTAGGTTTAGTTAACAAAAGTCTATAAAAACATTGTTTAACATTAATTCCGATTGTTTGCTGATTTGAAGAAAAATAACATTAAACACATAATGCTATTGAAATGAAAAACAGTTAAAGTGACAGGCTGTGGCAGGTCGTCACAACTAACTAACTGTCCATGTCCCCCTACGAGAGACATGCAGGAGTGTCCTGTTTTCACAGGACGTGCGTGTGACAGTATTGTCGATCGCCTGCTTAAACAAACACGGTCAGGTATATTGCGTGCTACTCCTGAAGACTTATTGATGACCGTCAACTCCCTAGAAGTTAATACGAACCAAATTTTCCCTTCTAAACATCGGCAGTTTTAACGCTATTTTCATATAGGCCTACGAGAAATTTTGGCCTCGTATTTTGGTAATATACAGGATGTCTCTGAATTCTCTGATAATCTCTCTTGGTTGTTGTTTCTGGTTCATTTGGAATCACATATATCAAATTTAAAGTGTTCAAAACACCTCCATTATCCATTATTGTATCCACTATTTTATTTTTATTTATTTTTTTACTTTTGAATTTATATTACAAAAACTTGTAATAAACTGAAAAGTTGTATGACTCTTTATAACACAACTGTCCATTTTTAGTAAAATTTATTGGGTTTCCTGTATCAAAAGTTCCAAAATGGTGACCATTTAATATTAAATTTTAAATAACACAAAAACAAATCATTATATTAAATACTATTTACAGATTATATACATTATATTTAAAAATATCAACCAGATTATTTTTTTTTTTTTTAATAAAGCCGATGAATTTAAAACAAAGAAAAGATAATTTATGTGATAGAATGTACAATGCAATATGCCTGTCCAATGTGCAACACACATGTAACAGCTGATAATAATAAAGAAATTTGTGATTGTCTTAAATCAGCTGACTAGTACAACAATAAAGTTTATGTAAACATTTCATTTAAGACTATTACAAATTACTTTATTGTTATCAGCTGTTACATGTGTGTTGCACATTGTACAGGCATATTGCATTGTACAGACTGTAATATAAATTATCTTTTCTTTGTTTTTTTCCTCCGATTTTTAAAAACATTATATCATTATTTCCAAAGTAACTAGACGTTTCGCCCATAATGTGATATGGCATACTCAGTGGTATCTCTGAGACCAAAAGAGCTTACCAGAGAGACAAACTTAAAGTTGAAGAATAAAGGATAACTTTTACAATATACGTGATGTTCGTATAGTGTTAACAAAATATTTGACTTTTACAAACTCGACTCATGGAGTCAACTATAGATGTAGAAGTTCATGATAGTTGTGTAGCTGACCCGGCGGCAACCTCGCTAGGAGATGGAATGTGGCCTGGGCAACCGACGATAAAAAAACACCCTCCAGGAAGCAGCTATTAATTAACTCAAGATTTGGTGTTCTCGGCGCAGCCGCCAGCCCACTGGATGGCTACTTGAGATCACTAAAGGAATGTTTCTTTGAAGTATAACCAGATGGTGTTTAAGATTCAAGTGATGGATGGATAAAAGTATGTTTCGTATAGAAACAGTAAATTCCACTGTTTAGTTATTATTACCTGAATCACTGTAATGGGTGATTTATCGCCGTTATTTTAGCTAACCCTATTTTGCTTGTATGTGATTTTTAACTTTATGAAGTGTCATAAAAATAGTTGTGACGAAACCAACAACATTCTACAACTCTGAGTAAAGTTCCTATCCCCGAGTGAGTTCGTAAAGATGGTCCTGAGGAGGGGAAAGTGGTTCAGACAAGTTCGAGATTCCATCTGTTTGGCCGGTGGCCAAACACTTCGTTTCACGGACATTTCGTTACACTTTTGGGGTAATCCCTGTATTTGTCACATTCTGCCACCCCCGTTATGACCAACTACAGCCTAAAATAGGAGTTCTAATATATTCGACGATTGACTAATGCTGATCGTATTATAATCATTTCTCCTGTAGACCTAGTGTTTACATTATAATGTTGTGATAATAATCGATACAATAATAATGATAATATTTATTTCCAAAATTAGCCTATATGAGGTTTTCAACCAGAACACAGGTTATAACAATGTTATTCGTATAAGAGCTTTAAAAATATATAAATATAAATAAATAAATTAAAAGTAACACATAAAAATTATTAAGATTAAAATTGAATAATTCTTAAATTTTTATTTTATTCTTTCAACTTCTCTTATGCTGACTTGTTACTAATGATGAATTATTTTCATTTTGTTGGTAGTATGTTGAAATGTGTTATAGCATAGGATTTATTCGTTCGTTGACCGAATTATTCTTAAGATCAATGGTATTTGTAGGCTTTTATAATGTTTATTTAATGATTTTTTAAGTTTTGATATATATAAACACACAATTTTTTTAAAATAATAATAATAATGTAATTTTATGGTAATTAATTATTACTGGATTATTAGGTTTATTATTTCAAACTGACTATTTAACTGTGATTCTAAAATAATGATATTTTTTATCAAAGTGTGTCTTTGTTGTCATGTAACTGTAATCATTCCTATTGTATGTGGACAAATGTATAATACACATGGAAACGCCAAAGAACACACCAACCGCAACAAAGTACTATCGATGAAGACAAATGCTGGGGATATTTCACAGTTTTATTACTTGACTTATTTTCTGCTTGCCGGCGATGGAGTGAAAGCAGAAAGATTATAATTTGTGTGGTGAAAATGAGAAAGTATGTTTGAAAGTCATATAAAATTTCTTCATGGATTGCACATTTAAAAGTTATAGTAAGCAATATGCTTATTTACTCAGCTATGTAGTCCACATACTGATTTTGGGAGCATGGATAAGAAAACTAATAAAAGCCCGGTTTAATTTATTTTACTGCTATGAAGAAGGAACCCTACATTCTATTGCTTCGATTGGTCCTTGCAGCCGTTATTAAGTGAAATCCTGGAACAGTTGACGTGGCGGCTACATTTAATATTACCCCCCTTAAGCAAAACATATGCAAATAAAAAAAAATTACTGCAGCTAAGTTTAAGCCCAAGCAATTGACAGATCAAAATGATTGTAAAAGCTATAAAATGTCTAGTACAAAACTCAGTTGGTGTGAAGGGCCTCAGAATTATAATAGCGAGGCTAGAGTCAGACCCAACTCGGGTACCTGGCACAAGTGTCCGCTTGTTAAGACTGTAACGAAATGTCGGTGTACCGAACTGTCCTGTATTATAATAGCGAGGCTAGAGTAAGACCCAACCCGGGTACCTGGCACAAGTGTCCGCATGTTAAGACTGTAACGAAATGTCGGTGTACCGAACTGTCCTGTATTATAATAGCGAGGCTAGAGTCAGACCCAACTCGGGTACCTGGCACAAGTGTCCGCATGTTAAGACTGTAACGAAATGTCGGTGTACCGAACTGTCCTCCATTATAATAGCGAGGCTAGAGTCAGACCCAACTCGGGTACCTGGCACAAGTGTCCGCATGTTAAGACTGTAACGAAATGTTGGTGTACCGAACTGTCCTCTATTATAATAGCGAGGCTAGAGTCAGACCCGACCCGGGTACCTGGCACAAGTGTCCGCATGTTAAGACTGTAACGAAATGTCGGTGTACCGAACTGTCCTCTATTATAATAGCGAGGCTAGGGTGAGACCCAACTCGGGTACCTGGCACAAGTGTCCGCATGTTAAGACTGTAACGAAATGTCGGTGTACCGAACTGTCCTCTATTATAATAGCGAGGCTAGAGTCAGACCCAACCCGGGTACCTGGCACAAGTGTCCGCATGTTAAGACTGTAACGAAATGTCGGTGTACCGAACTGTCCTCTATTATAATAGCGAGGTTAGGGTCAGACCCAACCCGGGTACCTGGCACAAGTGTCCGCATGTTAAGACTGTAACGAAATGTCGGTGTACCGAACTGTCCTGTATTATAATAGCGAGGCTAGAGTCAGACCCAACCCAGGTACCTGGCACAAGTGTCCCCATGTTAAGACTGTAACGAAATGTCGGTGTACCGAACTGTCCTCTATTATAATAGCGAGGCTAGGGTCAGACCCAACTCGGGTACCTGGCACAAGTGTCCGCATATTAAGACTGTAACGAAATGTCGGTGTACCTAACTGTCCTCTATTATAATAGCGAGGCTAGGGTCAGACCCAACCCGGGTACCTGGCACAAGTGTCCGCATGTTAAGACTGTAACGAAATGTCGGTGTACCGAACTGTCCTCTATTATAATAGCGAGGCTAGAGTCAGACCCAACTCGGGTACCTGGCACAAGTGTCCGCATGTTAAGACTGTAACGAAATGTCGGTGTACCGAACTGTCCTGTATTATAATAGCGGGGCTAGGGTCAGTCCCAACTCGGGTACCTGGCACAAGTGTCCGCATATTAAGACTGTAACGAAATGTCGGTGTACCGAACTGTCCTGTATTATAATAGGGAGGCTATCTACGGTCAGACCCAACCCGGGTACCTGGCACAAGTGTCCGCATGTTAAGACTGTAACGAAATGTCGGTGTACCGAACTGTCCTGTATTATAATAGCGAGGCTGGTCAGACCCAACTCGGGTACCTGGCACAAGTGTCCGCATGTTAAGACTGTAACGAAATGTCGGTGTACTGAACTTTCCTGTATTATAATAGCGAGGCTAGAGTAAGACCCAACTCGGGTACCTGGCACAAGTGTCCACATGTTAAGACTGTAACGAAATGTCGGTGTACCGAACTGTCCTCTATTATAATAGCGAGGCTGGTCAGACCCAACTCGGGTACCTGGCACAAGTGTCCGCATGTTAAGACTGTAACGAAATGTCGGTGTACCGAACTTTCCTGTATTTTAATAGTGAGGCTGGTCAGACCCAACTCGGGTACCTGGCACAAGTGTCCGCATGATAAGACTGTAACGAAATGTCGGTGTACCGAACTGTCCTGTATTTTAATAGCGAGGCTGGTCAGACCCAACTCGGGTACCTGGCACAAGTGTCCGCATGTTAAGACTGTAACGAAATGTCGGTGTAGCGAACTGTCCTGTATTATAATAGCGAGGCTGGTCAGACCCAACTCGGGTACCTGGCACAAGTGTCCGCATGATAAGACTGTAACGAAATGTCGGTTTACCGAACTGTCCTGTATTTTAATAGCGAGGCTGGTCAGACCCAACCCGGGTACCTGGCACAAGTGTCCGCATGTTAAGACTGTAACGAAATGTCGGTGTACCGAACTGTCCTGTATTATAATAGCGAGGCTGGTCAGACCCAACTCGGGTACCTGGCACAAGTGTCCGCATGTTAATACTGTAACGAAATGTCGGTGTACCGAACTGTCCTGTATTATAATAGCGAGGCTAGAGTCAGACCCAACCCGGGTACCTGGCACAAGTGTCCCCATGTTAAGACTGTAACGAAATGTCGGTGTACCGAACTGTCGTCTATTATAATAGCGAGGCTAGGGTCAGACCCAACTCGGGTACCTGGCACAAGTGTCTGCATATTAAGACTGTAACGAAATGTCGGTGTACCGAACTTTCCTGTATTTTAATAGTGAGGCTGGTCAGACCCAACTCGGGTACCTGGCACAAGTGTCCGCATGATAAGACTGTAACGAAATGTCGGTGTACCGAACTGTCCTGTATTTTAATAGCGAGGCTGGTCAGACCCAACTCGGGTACCTGGCACAAGTGTCCGCATGTTAAGACTGTAACGAAATGTCGGTGTACCGAACTGTCCTGTATTATAATAGCGAGGCTGGTCAGACCCAACTCGGGTACCTGGCACAAGTGTCCGCATGATAAGACTGTAACGAAATGTCGGTTTACCGAACTGTCCTGTATTTTAATAGCGAGGCTGGTCAGACCCAACCCGGGTACCTGGCACAAGTGTCCGCATGTTAAGACTGTAACGAAATGTCGGTGTACCGAACTGTCCTGTATTATAATAGCGAGGCTGGTCAGACCCAACTCGGGTACCTGGCACAAGTGTCCGCATGTTAATACTGTAACGAAATGTCGGTGTACCGAACTGTCCTGTATTATAATAGCGAGGCTAGAGTCAGACCCAACCCGGGTACCTGGCACAAGTGTCCCCATGTTAAGACTGTAACGAAATGTCGGTGTACCGAACTGTCGTCTATTATAATAGCGAGGCTAGGGTCAGACCCAACTCGGGTACCTGGCACAAGTGTCTGCATATTAAGACTGTAACGAAATGTCGGTGTACCGAACTGTCCTCTATTATAATAGCGAGGCTAGGGTCAGACCCAACCCGGGTACCTGGCACAAGTGTCCGCATGTTAAGACTGTAACGAAATGTCGGTGTACCGAACTGTCCTGTATTATAATAGCGAGGCTAGAGTCAGACCCAACCCGGGTACCTGGCACAAGTGTCCGCATGTTAAGACTTTAACGAAATGTCGGTGTACCGAACTGTCCTGTATTATAATAGGGAGGCTATCTACGGTCAGACCCAACCCGGGTACCTGGCACAAGTGTCCGCATGTTAAGACTGTAACGAAATTTCGGTGTACCGAACTGTCCTGTATTATAATAGCGAGGCTGGTCAGACCCAACTCGGGTACCTGGCACAAGTGTCCGCATGTTAAGACTGTAACGAAATGTCGGTGTACCGAACTGTCCTGTATAATAGCGAGGCTGGTCAGACCCAACTCGGGTACCTGGCACAAGTGACTGTAACGAAATGTCGGTGTACCGAACTGTCCTGTATTAGTTTAACTCATATACCAATCATATATTTTATTTTCAGGAATTGCTGAAAATATGGTTTTTCACTTGATATGATTTATCATCACTTCTTTTACATCTTATTTTCATCGAGCCAAATTACGTGTAATTACACAATTTTTTTCAAATATATATTTCCTTACTGCCATAAGTAACACAGAGAAATCGGTGAGTAATAAGGATTTGGGTTTTTTGTTGAGAATAATTTACATAAGCGCATATATTTAACAGGACAGCTTATATAAAAAGGATTTGTGACTAACAATCTTTGTTGGAAGCAGTTGTGGCTATCCAATAAGCTTCCAAATATTATCACCAGATGTATCGGGGAAAGTTAAACATTTCTGGTTTCATTATACTGTTGTACCCGTGGGCCTGTGCATGAAGTTTATAGTAGCAACTGTCAGCTCAATTGTGGATTCAAACCTTAGCAATGGAGACTTGTTAAAGTTATTTCGCCTCATTAACTAGCAGTTTTGTCTGGATTAATAGCAGAATGATGTAATTAGATAAGTTTATATGTGGAAACTGCATAACAATACACTTATTAATGAATAGATTGCAAAACTATCGCAACAGGTCTACACAACGAGTAGCCTCCCAACTTGTTAAACCCCTAACACTTACTTTTCACGTTGTTTGTCTATAAAAATATTTCTCTACAAATAGTTAAGTGATCAAAACTTCTTTTTAACAAACTCTGAAATATATTTGTTTAACACTACACAACACTCGGATTTGCAGGCCTTGGTGTTGGAAATGTGTAACAATTATTAAAGTCACTCCTTCATTTAGGCCGTAGGGAGTTTGGAACATATGAAAACGTGAGTAGTAAGTTTTTAAAAAGTTTATGATTCTATGTGACAGTCTTCAATTTGTCTGTGCAGTATTTAAGTCGTGAAGTTAGCGGTGATCGTCAGTGATAAATACACATCACTCGTTACTGTCCGTTACAAAAGTACAAATATTTCAAACTGAACTTTGTTTCGAACGTATTCAACTTTCATGACTATTAGCTGTATGAGATATAGCCTACTTCATTTAAAGTGTAACAATAATATTCCTGTGGGTATTGTCTACAACTTTAGTGCGTTATTAATTTCTTATTTATTGAATAGTAACAAAGCCATTTAAAATAATTTAATGGAAATATTATCTTTTAGAAGTCCGCTTATATACATTGTACCTAGAAACCATTTTTATATCTACTAGATAATATTTAGCTTATCTCCTAATAAACTGACAATACGTGCGCATTTTGTACGGACTTATATTTTCAAAGTCCCGTCCGTATTTTAATTTTTTTTCTTTAATATCCATCATTAATAACATAAAAACTTAAAATTAACTGTTTAGAATAATCAGACCGGTCAGAGTAAATTACAGCTGTTAGCTGATTCGTTACAAAAATAAGGTTTAATTGAAACTGAATTATTTCAGTCCCGGACAGGGGAAATAAATGAATGGTATACAGGCTAAGGGTAAAAACTCAACATCTGGCTCTGGACATATTTCAAAAGAAACATTATAACTTTCAGGTTTCAATTTATTTTTTTTTTTATTATTTTATGAATGTAAATCTATGTTTTAATGCGAAATAAATATGTTGTATAGCCATCGAGCTAGCTTGCACACACAGTGTTCACGTTATTAACACATCATATATTAGCCAACATCTACTAACCACACCCCACCATCCCTCTGGTAAGGGCCCTGACGGTGCATAATGTATTTTCCCATCGTAAAAAAATCGTATTTTTCCTACAATGATCATCGACATGGAAGATGAACGCTCCTGAAGAATTTCTTATTGAGAGCTTCGTGTTGAACTCCCACGTTCACCTTTCTCTTATGACAGCAGTATGTACTCTTACAAGAAATAGTAGCGAGCAACTCATCAACAGTTCTTGCAAGCCACATCCGACTTGACAGGCCTCCTTAGCCTACGTATCACAGAGATAACTTTCCTCCGTAGATTTCTTCTTCCTGTTTCCTTTTCCACGGTATTTCGGCAACCTACTTTCTTAACTCACAACCTGGTTCACTTATCTCCTATTTTCATAGAAATCCTGATTGTAATTGAAATCCTGATTTTAACTTTAAGATGTTAAAAGCGTTTTTCTTATCCGCCACTTGCCAGCCATACGATTGCACAGATATTGTATGTCATATAGATCTTTTAGACTTCATTATGGTGTTAGGTTTTAGATAAGCCATAATGGTAATGTCAACATAAACACATGTGCACCATCGCTCTCCTTAGTAAATAGGCATGTAGATGAACACAAAACCTCGATAGATACTTAGTTGATATAACAACTGTACAAACTCAATTAAAATATTTATTATAGTTTACTACAGTAATGTTACAACAGCAACGTTTTGCCGTTTTTAACAATAAATATCCAATTGACACAATAGGATTTACACAACAAGTATTTACACAAAAATCCTACTGACACAAAAAATATTTACTGCAATAAAGACATTTTATTAAATACTTTTTAAATCCAAGTTTATTATGTTTTCCATTAATGTTGATTGTAAAACAGGAATATTGTTTCTTAGTAAATTATCATGATTTATTCATTAGTTTATGGTCTGTTACATTGTTATTATTATATTCACTGTAGGTCCCTTCCACCATATATATGTTGTACAAACAACTTACATGTTAAAAACCTGGATGTACCAACTACAGGTGTTATTCAATCTGGATAAACTACACAGCTAAACAATTCACATATCACTAAACAATCCACATATCACAAAACAATCCACATATCACTAAACAATACACATATCACTAAACAGTACACATATCACTAAACAATACATATATCACTAAACAATGCACATATCACCAAACAGTACAAATATCACTAAACAATCCACATATCATTAAACAATCCACATATCACTAAACAATCCACATATCACTAAACAATCCACATATCACTAAACAATCCACATATCACTAAACAATACACATATCACTAAACAGTACACATATCACTAAACAATACACATATCACTAAACAATACACATATCACTAAACAATACACATATCACTAAACAATCCACATATCACTAAACCGTAGACATATCACTAAACAATCCACATCACTAAACAATACACATATAACTAAACAATCCACATATCACTAAACAATCCACATATCACTAAACAATCCACATATCACTAAACAATACACATATCACTAAACAATCCACATATCACTAAACAATACACATATCACTAAACAGTACACATATCACTAAACAATACACATATCACTAAACAATGCACATATCACCAAACAGTACACATATCACTAAACAATCCACATATCACTAAACAATCCACATATCACTAAACAATCCACATATCACTAAACAATCCATATGTCACTAAACAATCCACATATCACTTAACAGTCCACAAATCACTAAACAATACACATATCACTAAACAATCCACATATCACTAAACAATACACATATCACTTAACAGTCCACATATCACTAAACAATCCACATAATAAATCCAATATTGAAATAGATCATTATACGTTGAATATTTCAAATTACGAGTATGTATTAGAAGTAGACCTACTCAGAATGGAATAACCAACTTACTCTTAAGATAAATAATTTTGTATGATTTAATCTCTTACGTTGCTTCCTATATTATTGTTAACTATTATTTCACTTGGTTAGTTTTTCATTTAATTGGCCTATATTATTTTTAAAATTGTTTTCGTTAAGCTTAGTAATGATGAAAACATATTATTATAATTAGTTGTTAGTTACTGAAAACGGTGCATAATCAACTTTAGTTTCAAGTGTTTTATTATTAAAGTGAACAAATTTTTCTTTTAATAATTTTAATTTTGTTTTTTTAATTTTAATACGGTACATTTTTCTTTTTTTTTAAATAAACAGTTGAAATTATTAGCTACAAGATAGAAAGTTTAAAGAATTATATTTATCTTTTCATCATAATAGTAAGGAACTTGCACTTGAAAATAAATGTATAGAAATGAGGATATTGCATGATGGAACAAATTAAATAAAATGATATTTATTTCATTTAGAAAAAACCTGTTAAACTGAATATGCTTAATATCTTTAGTTAGAGGACGCGAAGAGTTGTTCAACGGTAAGAGGATACAACTATTTGGTTAATGACTGACGAAATTATATGATGACTAAACGCTTGCTTCATGATGATGAGTTTGTGAGGAGTGACATTGCACAATGTTGCGTAAGGGTTCCTCTGTGTTTGACTCTTCAACAACTAACAACTACTTGGCACCCTTAAAGTATACTTGTAGTTTGTGAGGAGTGACATTGCACAATGTTGCGTAAGGGTTCCTCTGTGTTTGACTCTTCAACAACTAATAACTACTTGACACCCTTAAAGTATACTTGTAGTTTGTGAGGAGTGACATTGCACAATGTTGCGTAAGGGTTCCTCTGTATTTGACTCTTCAACAACTAACAACTACTTGGCACCCTTAAAGTATACTTGTAGTTTGTGAGGAGTGACATTGCACAATGTTGCGTAAGGGTTCCTCTGTGTTTGACTCTTCACTAACTAACAACTACTTGGCACCCTTAAAGTATACTTGTAGTTTGTGAGGAGTGACATTGCACAATGTTGCGTAAGGGTTCCTCTGTGTTTGACTCTTCAACAACTAACAACTACTTGGCACTCTTAAAGTATACTTGTAGTTTGTGAGGAGTGACATTGCACAATGTTGCGTAAGGGTTCCTCTGTATTTGACTCTTCAACAACTAACACCTACTTGGCACCCTTAAAGTATACTTGTAGTTTGTGAGGAGTGACATTGCACAATGTTGCGTAAGGGTTCCTCTGTGTTTGACTCTTCAACAACTAACACCTACTTGGCACCCTTAAAGTATACTTGTAGTTTGTGAGGAGTGACATTGCACAATGTTGCGTAAGGGTTCCTCTGTGTTTGACTCTTCAACAACTAACAACTACTTGGCACTCTTAAAGTATACTTGTAGTTTGTGAGGAGTGACATTGCACAATGTTGCGTAAGGGTTCCTCTGTGTTTGACTCTTCAACAACTAACAACTACTTGGCACCCTTAAAGTATACTTGTAGTTTGTGAGGAGTGACATTGCACAATGTTGCGTAAGGGTTCCTCTGTGTTTGACTCTTCAACAACTAACACCTACTTGGCACCCTTAAAGTATACTTATATTTTTTTACTACTTTTAAGATCATATTTTTAAAGTTTATACTAAACATAACTTACAACCTATATCATATACTTTATTATGTTAACTAATTTAGAAACATAAAAAATTTTAATTTTATTTGCAGTACAACTTATTTTAACCACAACTAAAACATATGAAGATATTACACCTTATTATTTTCAATAAGAACTCGTCATTATAAAATCCCAGTAAATGACTGAATTACTTTAATTATATATATTCTATAATTTCTCATTAAATGTTAAGATATATTATAAATTTGAGGTCTCGTTCAAAACCTCATTAATGAGAAATTTCACCTCATCAAAACATTTTGTTCTAATTACTAGGACATTGCTATGCTTGTAATATTAATAAAACATAAGACATCACTTACTAACATCCATGCTTGTCCCCTCTCTACCATAAAATTTATGCTTTACGTCTCTCCCTCCCGGCCTCCTTCCTGAGTTTAGGTTATATGCTGAATTTCAAAAGTCATAAATAATTTTTGTTAAGAATAACATATTATTCATATACTAAAACCAAATACTCATTTCATTATTGACTGAACTGTTTATTCAATTGAAACATATTATTAATTAAGTTTTTATTAATAACTTAATAACCTGCAGTAAGTAACTTAGTACTATGTTTTTAAATTAATTAATTATTAATTGACTCAACAAGGCTATCATAAACAACCTTCTCTATACTGCTTTGAAATAGGGCCTTTTCGATGTTGCTATACAATACAGCGATCTCTTTTTTGCTACACAATGCAGCTTTCTTAATACTGCATTACAATAGGGCCTTTTCGATGTTGCTATACAATAGCATTCTCTTTATTACTACACAATGCAACTTTTTCAATACTGCTTTACAACAGAGCCTTTTCGATGTTGTTATATCATATTCTCAATATTAATACACAATGAAGCCTTTTCAATGCTGCTTTACAATAGAGCCTTTTTGATGTTGCTATACCATATTTTCAATATTACTACACATTGCAGCCTTTTCGATGTTGTTATACCATATTCTCAATATTACTACACATTGCAGCCTTTTCGATGTTGTTATACCATATTCTCAATATTAATACACAATGCAGCCTTTTCAATGCTGCTTTACAATAGAGCCTTTTTGATGTTGCTATACCATATTCTCAATATTACTACACATTGCAGCCTTTTCAATGCTGCTTTACAATAGAGCCTTTTCGATGTTGCCTTACCATATTCTCAATATTAATACACAATGCAGCCTTTTCAATGCTGCTTTACAATAGAGCCTTTTCGATGTTGCTTTACCATATTCTCAATATTACTACACATTGCAGCCTTTTCAATGCTGCTTTACAACAGAGCCTTTTTGATGTTGCTATACCATATTCTCAATATTACTACACATTGCAGCCTTTTCAATGCTGCTTTACAATGCAGCATTTTCAATGCTGCTTTACAATAGAGCCTTTTTGATGTTGCTATACAATACAATCTTCTCAATATTGCTACACAACGCAGCATTCTCAATACTGCTACAAAATCCAGCAGTTTGTTCTAAAAACTGTCACTTGTTACTGTGCTTTAGAGGGTTATTTGGCTAAACAGTTCAATAAACCCTCATAGAAGCATCCTAGTCTGTTAAAACTTTATACGCTAGTAAATTACTTAGCCATGGTGGAGTATGTTTATAACAAGGTGGACCAAAACGAAAAAATGGGTAAACTAGTAATGTCATTAGGATAAAAGAGAAAAACCAATTTAAAAATGAAGTATTTTTATTCAGTTAAATTTGATTTACTGACAATTTTTTAATAGTAAATATTTTTGAAAATGCACATTTTTAGAGAACATAATGTAGTTATTTACTATATAAAGCTATAATTGTAAAAAAAGACATAAAATATATTTGATAAATTGATATTAGCTCAATGAAATTTAGTTAACGAACTATATAGAATTATAATGTAAAATTAGTGAAATAGCGTTATCATACTGAAATTAGAAAACATCTACTATATAAGTTATAATTTGTAAAAAGGGACATGAATTATATTTGATAAATCGATATTAGCTCAATGACAATTAATTAACGAACTATATAAAGGGAAAATAATTGTATAGTGTTATCATACTGGTTTTGACACGTAAATAAAAAATACCATAACTCTGAGCTTCTACTTCTGTAAATAATACAAGTAACTCCATCTATCTACTGCATTGTTATATTCTAAAAAAAGAATCCTACACAGCACTAAGATAACCAAACAGGTACTCTAAATGTACTAACACAGTGCAGTAAAAATGATAAATTCCTTAACTTACGAAGATTTTAACATACTAATTGTATAACTTTTACGCTAACAAAATAGGCCTTGCGTATTATATGTGATAAAGAATTTAATGAAATTTAATGTTATAACTGGTACGGATAATTATCTAATGTGCATTGCGCTAATAATAATAGAATGCGAGTTCAGTTGTAGCAATTAATGTTGTTGGTCATTGTCCGACAGGAACAATGACCAACAACAACAAGAGAGAAAATAAAATTAAGCAATAGAATTTAATTTAATTAAATAGAGACTTTTCAAATTGGACATACCTAAATTGATAGATTGATGTATCATTAAAAGGCCTCCTACACTATATTGTTGTGAACGTATAAAAACAGTATAACATTCGTTGAACTTTACATAAATATTACAACAAAATGAACGAACTATTTATTTTAAAACAAGGTTGGTTGAGATTAAAAAATAAAAATTAACTAACAATTAATTTATTAAAAATTGTTGTTTAGAATAAATATACAAACAATATAATAACGTGTTAGGTTCCTTTTTAGGCCATAGATAGTATTCAAAAATTGGAATGTCAGAGGGGCTTGTTACAAAGTGAAAACATGTATGATGGTAAAATAAAATATCTCTGCCTACTTGCTATCGGAGTCTAGTTGGACCTGTTCAAGTCTTCCAGTGATAGCACTCTCACGGTCGGGTCCCCGTCCTTGACCTTGATCAGCACCTTCAATATCCCATTAATGTAGCGTGCGAAGGTGATCTTCCCTCCTCGCCCTTCTTAGTAGAAGCATCTTGTTGCTGTGTGTAAGGTGTTCGTTGATAAAGATCTTGGTGTCCTGAAGGGATGGAGCCAACTCAGCAGCCGTAAGGTTCCGTTTGTTTCTTATAGCAGACAACCACATCTCTATTCACGCACTGCGGCGCGGGCATTCTTTCCTCTGTTACGGATGATGAGATCTTATAACGCAATACTTCTGGGTGGGTCTGACATTGACATTCTCTTTGACAGTTTGAATGTTTTCAAAAAAAAAAGATTAAGTCATTGTTGGCTTAAGATGCGTAAGCCAATATTCTCTATTGGTTGCTACCTAGGGTGCTTTGTTTTTTGTAAGGGATAGGGTTTACTTGTATCTTTCTTTATATATTTCTGTATTTAATATTTCTGTATAATTTTAAAATTTATATGCAAATAATATTTATTATAATAATATCATGCTATATTTATTACATTATTATGAGATTATATTTATTAAACTACTATATTATACCCATTACACTGTTATATTATTTATATTATATACTTTCCATAATTGTTTATTCTTGATGGATTGCTTTCAAAAATTGTATTTATTAATATTTGTGTGCTGGATGTGAAAATAGTGTGACGTGGACTTTATAACTCAAGCCACTCATATTTTTTGTAAAATTTTTGTGAACTGCTGTAATGTTACTAGGGTAAAACCTGTTTTATAGCATGTAAATAAAATAAAATAAATAAAAATCTCCTTCACGATTCTTGAAGAAAGCAGATTACAGGGGCCTGGGCATGCTTCTGGAGTACAACCGGAGTCTGTGGGTCATGGACACATCTTATTTCTTGAAAGGGACGCCGATCACGGTAGCTATCTTGCTCATGTAGAGAATATTTTCTTCTTTAGTCTGAGGTATTACAACAATTTATAGGTTTGCCGACCGTGCGTGCTGCTCATTATCCTGAAGTTGGATTGTTATTTCATGCAGCTCACGTGATAGGCGCTGATTTTCTTTCTCGAGGTTGGTGTATTTCTGATTGACTTCTTCATGACGTTCCTCTAGATTACTTAGGTATTCACTGTTCTAATATCTTCAGGTAGGTTATCGATCGACGTTTTAACCTCTCTTATCCTCCCTTCCATGCAACTAATTAACTCACTTTTAAGTGATTTAATAGATTCCAAGATTTTGTTTACTATCAGAGGAGTCCTTGTTCCCTTTGACAGAGGTATTAGAGTTTGTTTCGTCTTTACAGGAATCACATTTCCACACTTTATTTCTTCCTTTAGAAACCTGGGAAGCGCCACCGGGTATACACTTAGGATGAAACTCGAACTTACACTCCACATACTTTAGAACGATGTCTGTTATTGAAAAAGGTACAGGTCGCTTTGCACACTGATTAGGCATCTTGTTTAAAATTTAAAATCAGTTTAACAATAAATAAATGATACAGAATTAATCGAACTGTAGGTTAACAGAATACGGCAGCGACAGGTATAGGCGAGCAGCGGACGAAGGTCACTCTGATATCACGAACTGTAGGTTAACAGAATACGACAGTGACAGGTATAGGCTAGCAGCGGACGAATGTCACTCTGATAACACGAACTGTAGGTTAACAGAATACGGCAGCGACAGGTATAGGCTAGCAGCGGACGAAGGTCACTCTGATAACACGAACTGTAGGTTAACAGAATACGGCAGCGACAGGTATAAGCTAGCAGCGGACGAAGGTCACTCTGATAACACGAACTGTAGGTTAACAGAATACGGCAGCGACATGTATAGGCTAGCAGTGGACGAAGGTCACTCTGATAAGCGGGGCTCCGTCCTCATCGGCAGTCCGATAACAACTGACACAAGTAACAAAACAAACAACAGAGTTAAGTTGTTCTCCTCTCAACAACAGTTGGTCATAAAAAGTTGAATACAACACAGTAAGGTTTCGTTGCGCCATGGTTGTAACTTTCCAAAGTACAGATTTCAATCATACAAATTGTTTATGCATACTGACATAAAAGATGTGCCTAAATTGCATTCCCAAACTTTAAGGTAATTTTCGTGGGTCAAAATTAAAAAATCCTTTATACTTTGGTCCAAAAAGTGTTGCTTTCAGTCTTATTTTATTTTTAAAAGAAATCAAATTGACGTAAGAACTGCTTAAATTTATCAAAAAGCTAAATAATATCATGAGATGTACTAATGTTACAGTATAAATAAATTACTCAAAAAAAGGGAAGTCTCGTATATAATTTACAAGATACGGTACTGAAAAGTTTTAATATTTAATAAGAAATACAACTATCTTTGCAGGAAATTTTTTTCTATTTTGAACTAAGAAAACACATATCTGAAGGGTTTTGGAACGTTGTTAAGGGACACCCTGTACATGAAACAACACTTTAGGTTTGTTGATCACTGAAATGAAACATTCATCTGATGTTGAATGAAGAAATGTGTAGTACACTGAAAACCAGTTAGTCTGATTTATATTCAACATGTCATTGAACAATATTTTGTTAATATTTTATTCCTCTAGTGAATGTCTACGTGCTTATTATAAAAATGTTGAAAGTTAATTAAATCATACAATATGTTTGTTATTTACAGGCATTTATCAGCCCAGAAGATGCAGCAGCCTTCAAGGGAGAGGTCAAAAATGAAGACCCGGATGTAGAAAGAGTCCGCAGGTTTCTGAATGCATTCTTACTTCAGTCTACTAATTATTTTCTATGCAGCAGGATTTTAATTTTATTGAATTTTCTATGAATTGTTTCCCTTGGTGTATTTAAATTATATTTATTCAATTTTAATTCTTTGCCAGGTAACTTTGTTTAGATTAATTTTATACCAGTTTCTACATTTAACACCAGCAATTTTAATATAAAATGTTTATTTAAACAAATCTCAGTTTGACTTTTCAGTACTGCTGGAGTCATTGCATTAACATTGTTAATAATAAATTAGGAGTGAAAGTGCCTTCAAAATGTAAATCTGGTCTCAAATTAGAATATACTTAGAGGCCTTTCAATAGAGATTCCTTTGAGGAAAGCTGAAATGCTAATCCAACTGGTAAATTACTTAATTTGTCATTAAATTAGTTGTATTATACCAAAGATAAATATCTCATGTTCTTCTAGGTGAGAGATTACATATTACGTCCTTTCTTCCTAATTATTATTTATTTTAATGGCAATAACAATATTTATAATAACAAACTAAAAATAATGATTATGAAATAGGATAACTAAATTAGAAAAATATAACTAATTAATACCAATCCGAGATATTTCTGAAGAAGTAAACATTAATTTGAGTTTAAGTATAAAAACTAGCAAGTTTATAACACAAATCACAAACAATCATTATTGGAAGGGGTGATGTTGTTCGCATCTATCCAACAATGGATCACATAGTTACAGAGATCCCTCTGCTCTCTTTTGCAGAGGGATTAGTCAGCATAAATATATCTATATTATTGATTTTAATCTTTTTTAATTAATAAATAGTAGCAGACAACTAACCAAATGCACGCTATATACGAAAGTCACTACAACTATGATAAAAGTTATCTACTTTAAAAGATGCCATTTGCAACATTATTTATTATGAGAAACTTCATGAAATACCACATGCAATATCAATGTTGTGTGCTAATAAAATGATTAAGGATATATCTTTCCAAAGTACGATAAAATAGAATAATCAGGTTGAAGAAAAACAGTAATCTATGGTACTACTCCAAATTCAAGAAACAACAAGGAGGACAGGAAAATCGCTTTGATATTAAAATAAGTAACCATAGAAGGCAGGAGAAAATAACATTATTGAAAAAGCAGAAAACAAGGCCATTGAATCACTAGCTTATCCAAATTCACCCCCAATAATGGTGCCAGCAGCCACATCCAAATTCATAGCCCTGTCAAACCAGTTCGATTTGAGCTCATACAATTTCCAAATTCACACCTCTAGGCTCTGCTTCAATACTTTTGGCCTGGACTGTACACCTTTCCCCTCTTAAAACAATTAACCACAACAATAGCTTAAGTTGCAACTATCAAACATACTTTTTGGCTCCTTTCCAGTCAATTCCGAGAAAACCAACAGTGAGGCCTCTGCAGACAGTGTTCACTGTTCCTCATGCATTTGGAACATGACAAGGCCGTTAACATGAATGTATTATGGTATTATTGTTTATTTAAATCTTATTTAATTCATTAAATTTGTATTCAAATTTACAAAAAATAATATGATTATGGTACTTTTTTTGCTGCGTATTTGGAAATGTCTTAATAACAAAATTGAAAACAATATTTAACCACTTATACGAAAACGTTACCTGTATGTAACACTAATGTTTTTACACCATAAAATTTACCTTATCTAAAACTACTGATACTCCCTGTTTTGATAAGGAGCTTTGTACTTACAGAATGTATGCTCTATCGCTCAAGGACCCAAATAAATAATGTTAAATACATACACAACAGTGTACGTACAGCTGGGGCAAAGCAAGAAGTCGTTGACTTTCTATCTCATATGAAAACTGTCGAAATATTGTAATTTAGTGACAAATACTTGTCTTAATTAATTCAGTAAAATTAGTATAATGTATATTTAAGGCGGTTCGGCCGGCATTAGGGACAAATTAAATCTGCTACGTGCGCTAGCTGTACATCTCACAGCGAGGTACAGTACGCGCGCTAGCTGTACATCTCACAGCGAGGTACAGTACGTGCGCTAGCTGTACATCTCACAGCGAGGTACAGTACGCGCGCTAGCTGTACATCTCACAGCGAGGTACAGTACGTACGCTAGCTGTACATCTCACAGCGAGGTACAGTACGCGCGCTAGCTGTACATCTCACAGCGAGGTACAGTACGTACGCTAGCTGTACATCTCACAGCGAGGTACAGTACGCGCGCTAGCTGTACATCTCACAGCGAGGTACAGTACGTACGCTAGCTGTACATCTCACAGCGAGGTACAGTACGCGCGCTAGCTGTACATCTCACAGCGAGGTACAGTACGTACGCTAGCTGTACATCTCACAGCGAGGTACAGTACGTACGCTAGCTGTACATCTCACAGCGAGGTACAGTACGCGCGCTGAAGGTCCGGCCTCCTGGCTGGCCTACTAGTCATATAAAAACATCGACTGAGTGAGGTGGTCACTGGCAGATCGTTCAGGGCGATTGTTTACGCGTTTATGGAGTATTTGAATTTTGCTATTTCTTATAACTAAACCAGTATTTAAAGTGAAAAAATATTAAACATGTTCAGTGTTTGAAATTTAAAATACTAAAACGTATATCAATAACGACAATTGAATATGTCATAAAAATTATAAATATGTTAATAACTTTAATTGAAATAAAGGAACTATGCACTACATACTTCTTATTGTCACTAAGAAAAATATTTATGCGATTTCTCGTTCCGTTAAAATACATATCAATATAATTTAAATTCTCGTTTAAATTGGTTCAAAATAAATTTAATTCGTTTTTGACATCTTTGTTTAAAGCAACTTTTTATAGTGAAATGTATGATACAACAATTTATTAAATTGACTTAATTACTAAGCGATACTGATAAATTATTAACTTCGACTGTAATTATTTACACAATTTCTAATAATGATTTAGAGAAGAGAACACATGCTAATTTAAATAGGTTCCGTATTTGTTTATTTTATTGTGAATCTTATTAAATGTAAACTACTAAAAAAAGTGCTATTCACTCTACTACCAAACAAATTCTAAACACTCTTTATCCACAATCTCTCGCAATATAGAAACGTACTGAAGGTGTGTATCCGTAGTAAAAATTAACGCATTTTATTTTAGAAGCAAGCATGGGAAAGACTCATTGCTTGGGAAAGTTTGGCAGTGGCGAATGTTTTAGCCACTGGGCAAGCTAGTGATGGGCCAGAAATCCCGACCTGTGATTTGATCACCGTGATTTTAGAATCACAGGTCGACCTGTGATCACGTGTCCAAACCAAACCGCTCAGTAAAGTGATTTACTACGTCATCAGCTCACCCGCTCCGGCTCTTCTCATGTGAACTGCCTATGTGACTGTTCTTAACTATACTGACTGAACGAGAACGACTGAGCTGTAAATTAGTTTGCTTTCTTGCCGTATTTCTTGCTTTTGATTTATTTTGAGACTAATGCTTATAATTAATTAATGTTATATTAATTGAGTCCTGTAAAATCAAAACAAGACACATCACTATTTTGTCCACTTTGAGATAACAGCTGATTTTATAAGTTTTTGATGCCCTCTTTCCAGCTGTAAATAAATCAAGTTTCAAAACACAACACATCATGCTGTTTTTAAATGGTGAATCTGACAGTTGGTTTCAAAACACGACAAGTACAAAAGTTAGTTTCATAACAAGACACATCTCTGAGAGTCTACTGCGCAGCGATCTGCGCATCACCTGTCTCACAGTTGGACAGATTCAGTCATCCAGTACGGCCGTCATTTGTCCTGTTGATAGTTAGTTTTGCTGTCGTTTGATTATAATCTTTTAATTAATTATTTTGTTAAAGTTGTAAGTTTTTGTTTATTATACTTTTTGCGATGGATTGCTTTCCTAGTGAGTGTCCAGACAGTGCTAGAAAACGGCGAAGGAATATTGATTCATGGCAAACATCGAAAATGAAGAAACAAAGGTAGGCTAGTTCTTAGGTTATGTTAGGTTAGGTTATGACATTTACGTTAATAATTTCGCTTTAACATTGATTCAAGAATTTTAGGTGTCTCTTGTAATGTTCAATTTAGTTTCTCTGCCCTACTTCTTGAGTCGTCTGGTAAATATAATTTAGGTAGGATAATGGAGTATTTTACTAATTACTAACTTCAAAGTTACAATTCCCAATGGGTTTTCAGATATGCTGCTCCCGGACCTCCCAAACCAATAGTATGCTGCCATAAAAAGGATGGAACGTATAAGTGCAATGACTTATCTATTGATGATCAAAAAACATTTCATGGGAAATTTTATAGTCCTGGTAAAACATCTGAATTAAAAGTAAAACAAGATTGTTTCATTTTAAAGTACACAGATTGTACTGTACCAAAAACGACTAGATTACTAGATAATAGTCGAGGAGCAAAGTCAATGTCCGTGAAGTATTTCATTTATAAACGTTCAACAAGAGAGCGTGTTCAAGTATGCCAAAAGGTGTTCTTGGACACTCTTAGACTTTCACGAACACGTGTGATCGGAGTTGTATCACGATTTTTTAAAACTAGCCAAATGCCAAGAGAAACCAGGGGTGGGGACAGGAAGCTTACTCTTTATCAAGCAAAGAAACAGTCAATCGTAAGTTTCATAAAGAAGTTTAAAGTCATTGAAGGACATTATTGCCGAAGCAAAACTAATTGTAGAGTCTACTTAAGTTCTGGTCTAAATATTAGAAAAATATGGAGGCTATATAATGAGAATGAAGCAGATGAGGCATTAAAAGTTAAGGAATCTTATTTTCGCTACGTATTTACACGCAATTTTAACATTGGGTTCGGAACTCCAGGGACAGACGAATGTTCCACTTGCCTGTCCTTAACTGAGAAAATAAAATATGCTCAAAATGACACACAGAAACACTCTTTTATGGCAGAGAAAAGAGTGCATAAACTAAAAGCTAAGGCATTTTATACTCTTTTAAAAGAAGAGAGGGATGACCTATTGACTATGAGTTTTGATTGTCAAAAAAACCAAGTTTTACCTCGTGTACAAGATCAAAGTGCATATTATTCACGCCAGATTTATAAATACAACCTAACATGCGTTGTAGGCCACTCTAAAGCTAAGCTAACCAAGGACAACGTGTTTGCATATCATTGGCAAGAAAACGAGCACAACAAAAGCCCAAATGAAATTTGCTCAGCTTTGCAGACTTGATATCCCAGAAAATATTAAAGTTCTTCGTCTGGCCTCTGACGGCTGTGGAGGCCAGAATAAAAATAATTTTATGATGGGTATGCTGGGAAAATGGCTTTTAACAAAATGTCCAAAAAATTTGAAATACATTGAATATATTTTTCCTATAGTCGGGCATTCCTTCCTACCCTCAGACAGAGTATTCGGAATGATTGAGAAAGAAATAAAAAAACACAGTACAATTATCACTCCTGAAGAGTACACAAATATTTTTTCAAAGTTTGCCACTACAGTATCCTTGACTGATAAGAACTATAATTGGAAGGATTCTGTAGCACACGTTTTGCGTCCTCCAGGCCAATGGCATCTGAAATTTAACCCCACAAAACGTTTCTACTTGAAGAGAACTAAAAAAGGACACGATGTAAAGGTAAGAGGTGAAGTACATTATCGTGCTGATTTTGGTACTTACCAAAGAATTTGCAAAGCAGGGAAAAAGTTTAAACATATACAATTCCCAGCGCAAATTACTCCAGGAGTTCCTCTGGCAGAAGCTAAGGTACGGGACGTGTCAAAGTTATTGTCAAAACACTTTGGAGATGACTGGAGGTCATTGGAGATTTTGTCCTTCTACAGGAATGTTGAACAAAATAATAATAGACCTATGGAACAAAACGCAGCTGACGAGGAAAACATTGTCAACTGTGACCATGATTGCCAAGATAGTGACTTAGTAGTGTAGACTTTTGCTCCATTTAAAATCTTAAAACATAAGTACTGCAACTTTACAATGTTTAAAGTTCTTCTTTTTTACTTTTATAATAAAACTAACTTTTTTAATAAATGTTATCGTGTTTCATTTTCAAAACCAGATACATCAAAAACCCTTCAGTTTCAAAACAAGATACATCCAAAATGTAAGTTGCAAAACAAAATACATCAACATATTTTAAAACAAAATAAGACACATCAAAAACTAAAACGCTTTTAAACTCTAAAATGAAAATATGAAAATGATTGTAACTGTACTAAAACATTCAACTATGTCACTCCAACTACAGGAAAATTATTTCATACACATTGTTTAGGAACCGTGAGAGAATGAGACTTTATCACATTAATTATAGATTACACAACAAATACATAGGGGGCGAAGGACCACTTAATATATACCGATTAAGACGGTGAGGGGAAGAGATAAGACGGTAAATATATATAGAGATAGAAAGCAGACAGTACCTTGAGCTGATGTAAGGTGAAAATATAACACACTTGGCTGGTTGTCGGTTGGGTATTCCACCGCTGTGTGATGACCCCGGGGCGAGCACGATGAGAAGAGAGAAGTTCTGGTAGGAGTGATTCCGAAGACACAAGGATTGTCACACACACACTATTTGGTTACGCTTCGCACACCACAATAGCACGTGCACGGGGCGAGAGTTTGGAAAGCACTAACCGTGTCTGTCTTTCGCGGCAAGGGAAGAGGGGGTTTGGCGCGGTTTTACAATAAGAGAGAGGGGGAAACCTTCTAACCTCCATGCCATATTGTCCAAGTAGTACCAACATACAGAGAATATAACATACATTGAAGACAATTAAAAATAATAGATATATATATATATACTTATGCTAACTTAAGAATACTAAACATTCCGGCCCCCTTGAAGCATTGCAGGCTTCAACAAAACATTGAACACACAAGAGAAAAAATATAGTACATGGGGGCGGACACTCAGTCACTTATTTCAGGGGCAGAGGGAAGATCTTGACGACTGGACGCGTGAGATGTCCGGTGGCCGTCTTGAGGTCCACGACACGGACGATGCCGTCCTTGCCAGGGTGAGTACCCGTCACTCGAGCAAGAGGCCAAGTGAGGGGTGCAGAGGGGGCGTGCACAAGCACGAGGTCACCAATCTCGATGTTATTCTTGGAGCTGGTCCATTTTGAGCGCTGTTGTAGCATGTGGATATATTCCAGGCTCCAACGTTGCCAAATCCGCTGGTGCAAAGATTGTGTCAGTTGCCAATGTTTCAGGCGGTTGAGGGGCACTTCACTGACGTTGCGTTCAGGGACAGCTGCCAGGGTGGTGCCGATCAAAAAATGACCGGGAGTTAAAGCGGTCAGATCTTTGAGTCTCGGGAGTCAAAGTCGGGAGTCAAAGCGAGGGATCGCTTGAGAGAGGCGTGAGAGGCCTAGAGTTAAGCATCGCCTCCACTTGAGTTGACAGAGTTATAAACTCGGGAAGGGTTAAAATGGTGTCTCCCATCACACGTTTTAAATGGTATTTTGCCGACTTCACTGCACTTTCCCATAATCCACCGTGATGGGGAGCAGCGGGGGGGTTAAAATGGAAGCTGATTCCACGAGGGGCGGTGAAGCGATGTATCACTTCTTGAGCAGAGGTAGAGTTGACTTGAGTGTCGATGAGGCGACGAAGCGTGGCATCGGCACCGATGAAGTTTGTACCACAGTCGCTGTAGAGATCTGTACACAGACCGCGGCGAGAAACAAAACGGGTTAGGGCGGCTATGAAACCGTCTGTAGTGAGGTCCGTGACAACTTCGAGGTGTACGGCCTTGGTCACCATGCAAACAAAAATACACAAATACACTTTTACGTGCTTGATAGAGCGAAGGGTCAACATCTTGTTCATAAAGGGTCCACAGTAGTCCATGCCGGTAGACGAAAATGGTCGAGCAGGGGTCACTCTGGAGGGGGGGTAGGTCACCCATCAGGGGTGTTACGTTGCGAGGTTTGTTTTTAAAACAGGTCACACATTTAAAAATTCGTGAACGAATCACACTTCGGGCACATGAAATCCAAACAGACTGAGAGAGGAGAGCTTGTGTGAGCTGAGGTCCAGAGTGAAGGTGAGTAGTGTGGCAATGATCCACGAGCCGGTCCACAATATGGTGTTTTTTGGGCAAAAGCACAGGGTGACGGACGTCAGAGGAGAGTGAGGTGCGGCTAAGTCGGCCGCCTACGCGCAGAAGTCCATCAGCGTCGAGAAAAGGCTTCAGGCGTTGGAGTCTGGTAGTGCAGTCCCGCTGACGTTGAAGAGAAGAGATGTCCTCAGCAAACGAAGAGTCCTGGACGAGTTTAAAAATCTTGAGTCGAGCTATGTTGAGCTCGGAGGGAGAGAGAGGACCGTGGTGGGCCGATTTACGACAATTGCCAATGAAGCGCAGCAAGAGTGCTACGATGCGCACGAGTTTATTCCATGAGGAATAGGCGGACAGGAGATCCCATTCAGCTTGGTGAGCGGAGGTGAGGACAACCAAGGGAGTGGTCTTCATCTCTTCTGAGGCTGAGATATCCGTATCAGTATCGGGGTGAAGAGTGGCGTCAGGCCAATGAGAAGGTGGCATGGAGAGCCATGGTGGTCCAGTCCACCAGAGAGGGTGTTCCACCAGTTCCAAGGCGAGGATTCCTCGCGAGGCACAATCTGCTGGGTTTTCCTTGCTGGGAATATAACGCCAGCTTGAAGGAGGTATGAGTTCTTGAGTCTGAGCGACACGATTTGCCACATAGGTTTTTAGCCTATACGAGGGAGTCTGCAGCCAGCTCAGAGCTACCGTTGAGTCGCACCAGAGAAAACATTTTTGGAGGGAGAGATGTTCTTCAAAAATAGTACAGCAGTGGGCCATCAGCTGTGCCAGGAGATGAGCAGCACACAACTCAAGACGAGGAAGGGTCACTCGCTTAAGTGGCGCTACACGCGTCTTGGCGAAGACTTGACGTACTAGAATTTAATCGTTGGCGAGCTGGCAGCGGAGATATAGGACGGCGGCAAACCCAGCTTCGGAGGCGTCGCAGAAACCGTGTACTTCGATACTGAGCGCGGCAGAGAGCCGGAGAGCCCGGGGTATGGAGACCAAAGAGAGAGAGGAGAGAGTGGACACGAAGGTGGCCCACTTCGCTTGGAGATCAGGAGTCAGGGGTTCGTCCCACTGCAAACCTTGAGTCCAGAGTAATTGCATGTAGCATTTTGCTAGCATGATGCAAGGTGCGAGGTGACCACAAGGGTCGTAGATTCTGGCAATGGTGCTGAGCACGTGCCGTTTCGTAGGGAGAGACGGGGGGACATTAAAGTCATAAGTGAAGGCATCCATCTCCGGTGACCAGCGAAGACCCAGGATGGTGAGGTGAGGTTCATTGTGGTTTTCCAAGAAGACAGGGGTGTCCCGATGATCCTCGGGCAGTGCCTGAAGCAGTTCGGGGGAGTTGGAGGTCCATTTTCGGAGCTCAAAATGTCCAAGTTTCAAAAGCTTGATGAGATCCTCTTGAAGCTTCTTGGCTTCGTCCAAGGTGTCTGCTTCCGACACTATGTCGTCAATATAGGTATCGGTGGCCAGAACCTGGGCGGCCTCAGGGAAGGGGCGGCCTTCGTCCTTAGAGTGTCATTGAGGGATTGGCCACTGCTCGTTTTGCAGCTGGCATCGTAGACAACTCGCAGTTTTGAGGTGTCACCTTTGGTCTTAAGTATACCATGGTGTGGTAGAAAGTTGTGAGGGAGATTTTCTTCAAAGTCATGAACTTTAGTCATGTGGCCAGCGGCTTCGCCATCTCTCATGTATTGTACATAGAGATCACGTAGTTGAGGTTGGAGCTGGAATTTCCTTTCCAGGGAAGACAGTCGCTTCGTGGCTATTTCACGTGAGTGACCAATAGGAGGGTGGTCAGACTTGAATGGCAGTTGGACAACATATCTTCCGTCTTCAGTCCGGCTGTGAGTGGCTGCGAAGTGTTGATCACAAGCTTCTTCTTCTTGAGACTTCCGAGTAGAGTTAGGGAGTTCTTCCTGTGTCCAGAAGCGTTGTAATGAGGAGTGAAGGTCCGCTGAGTCACATGCCGAATGAAGCGTCACGAGGTATGAAGCAGGATAAGCAGAGGCGTCACAAGGTGCGGAGCCCATGACAACATATCCAAAGTGAGTTCCGAAGAGGTGAGGTAGGCCGGGTCCGAGTTCATGACTCTCATGAGTCTTGGGAATAAGGCACCACCCAGGACGACATCAACACTGCCTGGCAGGTGGAAGGTAGGGTCGGCGAGGACGTAGCCCCTGGTGAGACGAAAGACCTCCGGGGCGATGGGAACTCGAGGGAGATCCGTGGTCAGGTGATCCAGGATCAGCATAGGGTGTTGTGAAGCGATGGATAGGCCGGAGAGTGTCTCAATGTTGAGAAGAGTTTGACCTTTATTTTTGGTAATGTGGTTACCAAGCCCTGTGAGTTGAACTTCGGATTTAAACCGACGTGCGCCTAAAAGCTGTGCGGCTCGTTCTGTGATCAAATCCGTCATTGAACCGCAGTCGATCAGAGCCCGGAACACATGAGTTGTACCATGAGAAGAGGTGAGTTTTATTAAGGCTGTGCCTAATAAAATGGTAGAGTGCCAAATATGCGAGTTGGTGTGACCCTGAGCAGTCATTGTCACCGAGGTGTGAGGTGTTGCTTCATGAGTGGCTATCTCCTTAATTGGAACAGCGAGTTGAAGGAGGCTTATTGCTTTGAGGAGGGGCGCTATAATTAGCCTGTTTGCCCTGAGAAGTGGGAAAATGTAATAAAGTGTGATGCCTCTTATTACAAGTTTGACAGGTGCCTTGAGAGCGGCATTCCTTTATGTCATGGTTTCCCAAACAGGAAATACAACGCCTATGGTCTTTTACCATGCGCTGACGATCATGAGGAGATTTTTCACGGAAAGCTGCACAAGAGTAAATTTTATGTCCGCTTGAGTTACAAGCAAAACATAATGCCATGGTAGGCTTGCCTTGAGAAGCGGCAGAGGGAGGTTGAGAGGGGTTAGAATGTGCAGTGACCATACTGACATCGCTAGTGCGGAAGTGTGCCTTTTTAGGTGCGAAGGCCTTGAGGTTTGAGTGCGCGGGCTTTGAGTGAGAGGTGCTGTGAAGGTTAGCATCCTCCATTTGCGAACATTCCAAATTCAGAAATTTGATAATATTTGTTACGCCAGGTAACGAGCGTGAAGAGGCTTCTTCATCGGAATAGGTGCGAAACCCTTCAAGTTTTTTGCGCAGATCATTATCCATCTTGCGCAACAGGAGTGCAGATAAAAGTGGATTGTCATCGGTGACGTTGCATTCCAAGGCATTTAAAGCTTGGGAATGTTCCGTAAAGAGATTCACAAATGAGCGCAATCCCTTGAGAGAGGTGGCGGTTATGTTGGGTAAATCCAACAGCTGGTTGAGGTGGAGAGATTGCAGTCTTCTCGAGTTGTGGTAACGTTCTCTCAGTAGGTTATATGCCACCAGGTAGTTGGCCGCTGTGAGATTTAGGCTTTTCACCAGATTAAGCGGCTCGTTACTTAGCACGCTTAGAAGGTATTGGAATTTCATCACGCTCGAAAGGGAAGCGTTTCTGTGTATTGTAGTGTCAAATAAATTGATGAAACTGGTCCACGTGAGGGGATCACCAGAAAATTTCTGCAAATCGAGTTGGGGCAGGCGGACATGAGAAACAGGGGGTTGAGAGGCGGCTGAAGCATCACTTAGAGCAGAGGGTGTGTTAGGCACTTCGGGAGGTAATAATACTTCAATGGTTGCGGAGATGAAAGAGAACAAAGACTATATGTCGTCCTGATCACGTGACAAAGTATCATCAGGGATAGGATCATTTTCGATAAACAAAGCCCTTTGGAGGTGGTTTTCAAACTCAGCCTTTTTTTTCCTGATTTCATTGGCATAGGCAGCAAGTTGCTTTAGTTGGACGGGAGTAAGCGGCTTGTCAGTCTGGGCTAGCTCATCAACAGCGGTCTTCAGTTTAGTAAACCGAGTTTTGGTCAATGTGGACCGGGTGTAGATAGCAGAGGTAAATTCTCCAACTTTGGGAGTCATCTTCAGAGATGTAAAACACTGAGTTACTTTAAATCAATAAAAGACAAATCCACAGAGTGAGAGAAGTCCACCAAATAGTATTGAGGTCACTGAGGCGTAGGGGTCATATAGCCAACGAACATAGAGTAGGCCTATGGTATCATATGTAAACACAGTGCAAAACCTAAAATTAAGAATAAAAAAAAATACAATAAAATATTTTTATGCAACAACAAAAGACAATGGCGTCGGGAGACGTGATGTGTGAATAATAATTAAAAATATTCACCGGAGGACAAGTTGACTGTGATTACAGAGACTATAATACAACAATAAAAATAAATTACACTGGTCATGTAGCAATTTACAATCACTTGAGTCAGGAGACTTGAGGTGTCAAAATAATGAACTATTACGACAAGAGGTGTCAATTGTAATGGCACAAAACAAAATTAACCTACTGCCAAAAAATGACGGGTGTAAAACAATAAGTTTTAATTAAAATCCTAATATAAGAAAAATATCTACAGTATTATTAACTTGTTAGCTTTGAGTGTTAACAATGTATACAACCAGAGGGAGAGAGCAGTAAAATCTATAACTATACAAAACACAGCTTATTGAAGGGCCCTATGTCATATGTAAACAAAAGATTACAAACAAAATACAAGTTTTGTTTCAGCTAAATTTTGTTAAAATAAACAAAAACTCCTTTTAATTACAGTGCGAGAAAGTGTTAAGTGTTTCATATAGCCATTTGAATATGTTCAATAATATTTTAAAACAAGAGGATCCACAAAACCTAATATATAAACAAGTGTCGCAAAAGGTACAAGTTTTTACGTTAACTTTCGTTAAAATAAAGGAATCAATTTAAACACAATATAATACATTATAACATTCTTAAATAATCATAGAAAGTCTAAGCTAGCTGAGTTAAACATCAAACAATCAAATGTAAATAAGTCACATGAACAATAACAATGAGAAGTGACAGTTGTCTTTTGACAGATGTCAGCTGTGCTGCCTAGTGCAGCTTTGATCGTAATGGCACTGGCAGTAGAGGCTAGAATGGTGGGGAGGTGAACACGCGGGAATATCACAATAGGAAACACCACGTGCAGCCAAATTCGCGGGCACTTAACAAATATAGACAAATATCGAGTTTGAGAGTTATTGAGGCAAAGTTCACATATAAACCTTTATGAGAGTTTTTTAAAAGATTGTTGAGAGGTTGTGAGATCGATTTGAACTGTTTTTTCCACAGAACGGTGTCAATTCATCCGTCTCGTAAGGACCATGTTTAGGAACCGTGAGAGAATGAGACTTTATCACATTAATTATAGATTACACAACAAATACATAGGGGGCGAAGGACCACTTAATATATACCGATTAAGACGGTGAGGGGAAGAGATAAGACGGTAAATATATATAGAGATAGAAAGCAGACAGTACCTTGAGCTGATGTAAGGTGAAAATATAACACACTTGGCTGGTTGTCGGTTGGGTATTCCACCGCTGTGTGATGACCCCGGGGCGAGCACGATGAGAAGAGAGAAGTTCTGGTAGGAGTGATTCCGAAGACACAAGGATTGTCACACACACACTATTTTGTTACGCTTCGCACACCACAATAGCACGTGCACGGGGCGAGAGTTTGGAAAGCACTGACCGTGTCTGTCTTTCGCGGCAAGGGAAGAGGGGGTTTGGCGCGGTTTTACAATAAGAGAGAGGGGGAAACCTTCTAACCTCCATGCCATATTGTCCAAGTAGTACCAACATACAGAGAATATAACATACATTGAAGACAATTAAAAATAATAGATATATATATACTTATGCTAACTTAAGAATACTAAACACACATGTATATAAACAAAAGTTTTATTAACGTTTTTGTGATTCCTGAAAAATTTAGTTTTAGTGATGTGTCTTGTTTTGGTACCAGACGACTCAATTAACAGTTCTATCAAACTGATATTCTGTCAGATGTGTTTAATAGATAAGCAATAAAACAGTCTATTGTAAACAATAAAAAACTCTAATTTAAAAGTAAACGACCTGTTTTTATTTATTTACCAATATATCAATTTGATGAAATATATGTCTAACGTATATTTCTTCAGTTTATAATTGTGTATATTATATTACCAATAATAATCAATAAATTTAGTATGCTGTAAAATTTACTTGTCAGCAATGCTTGTGTGAGTAATTCTATCTAACTTAAAAATATCTTTGTTTTTTGTTTATTCTGCATAGATTTAAATTATCTGTACAATAGTTTAGGTACGGTACATGTTCAATATTTCATGCCAAATAACATCTTAACTATTCACCTCATCTATGTTTTATTCTAATCCGTTCATCAATCACTTGTAATAACTAACAATAACTGCAAAAACCACCCATAGCATAGGCCCAATCATTAATTTGTTGTTCTATTCAGGGACATGGAATCACGGTTAGAATTGAAAGAGCGGAATCACCGAAATCACAGTTAGAGCTGAAAGAGCGGAATCACTCTTAATCACAGGTTAAAATCACAGGTCTGGCAAGTGAGCGGGAGCGGTTATCACTGCTCAGCTAATCCCTAATCCCTCAGCTAAAGAGCAGGTAATCCCATCACTACTGCAGGCATATAGTGCCCTCTAAGCGTCCCCAGCCTTCGTCGTCCCAAGCGTAACCTTCGCCGCGCGGTCTGGGTATGGGTGGGGTATAATTGCAGGAAATCATTGAAGCGCGATCCTGCGGGTGCTGGTGCTGTGTCTAGCTGTACGTGTGCTTAGCAATTGTATTGTAATATAACATATGTGTAAAAGTACATATCCCAGTTGAGTATATAAAGTTAATTGATTTTGTAAATTGTGTGATTAAAAACCATAAAATGCCAAACACGACACTGTATTTCTCGTCGTAATAAAATAAAAACAAACATATAACGTTAATTACTTTAAATCAAAAATTTGCTATTTGCAGTAAAATTACGTAATTTAAAATAACTGATTAGTAAGGCCAGTCCTGTGAGAGTCTGTTTTTACAATTTGGGAATAGTCGGGAAAATAGTTTCTTAATTCTGCATGTACCAAGAAAGCCCAAATTCGCATCTTTGAGGTGATGGATTTATAACTATAAATATGATTTTAATGGAATAACTACTTGGGAGGCGTTTAACAGCTGATATAAAGTCACTGCAATCGAAAAAATATAAAAAATTTGTTTTGACCAAACAGCCTTAAGCTTGATATAGTGATAAGGGGAAACTATACACTCAGAAGACTATATTTGTCAAAGCACTGTTATGTCATGAGAAATATTTGTCTTAATTAATTCAGTAACACATGCATAATGAATTTTTAAGCTTGAAAACTATACACTTAGATTAGCTAATCAGTTCAAACACATAAACGTGCAAGTACACACGTGTATGTAAGTATAAAATATTTTGTTGTAATATATTTTATAAATACTTCAACCTGTTTGCACACTTCCAGCCAGATACCAATTTTTACAAGGCTAAACAAAAATGTAACTTCTGCAACAAAGGGAAGTTTTTCCTTAAGGCGGTTCGGCCGGCTTTAGGGACAACTAAATTCTGCGTGTAGCGCTGACTGTACGTCTGACCGCGATCTACTCATACACAGACAGTTGATCCCTCCCCCTCCACTGGGGTGGGTGGGGTATAATTGCAGGAAGTCATTTAAGGGCGATTTTACGGGTGTGGGTGCTGTGTCTCACTGTGCGTGTGGGTGGTTACGTGCCGAATGCGACCCGGCAAAAATGTGCCAGTAGCGACCCTGACGGTAGCTTCAGTGCCGCATGCGACCCATTGTTCGCAGCCAGAGCCCCATATTAGCCTAGAGATATACAGTAGAATCACTTTAACAAAAATCGCCTCGCGCAGGTTGCGTGGCGGCGGTAGTGTCTGTGGTGGGGAGTGAGGAGCGGAGCGGAAACAACAATGCGCTACTAGCCTGGCTGCGTATTTTCGGCTGGTCAATGGTGGTGCAGTGACACGGAGCAATAAAACAATAGGCGTGACCAGCCGTCGAGGAGCGGTGAAGTCCACATTCCAATCCCTTCCGCTGCAAATTAGCCCTTCAACGAAATGAACAACACATTGGACTGCCCCAAAATAATCGCATATGGTATATATTCAATGATAATGGTAAAGTTTGGTGAATTATTTTGTTGAAAAAAAACTTTCCATCAATTAACCAACAGAAAGATTGTATTATGTACTAATTTTTAATTTTCTGTTATGTTTATTATTAGGGTTTAATCTGAGTAAATTATTTCATTGTTATGTTTTCAGTTTAGATTAAACTAACTTAATTTTACTGAGATAATGAGCGACAAACCTAAACATATTTCTAATAACTTGAATTAATAATTTACTCTAATAATTAACATTGTGTCACTAAAGAAAATTTGGAATTTAAATGATATTAGCTCACATGTTAATATTTCGTTCCTGGTCTAAAACTGGTCGAAAGACAGTTCCCTCTCGGTTCCCATGTCTTCAACTCCGCTCATGGCTCCATCTCCATCACTGAAGCTAACGTCATTGGTGCCACCTCCATCTTCGCCGTTACCACTGGCACATAAACTATCACAGTCACTGTCACTGTCTTCATCTAAGTTTATGATAAAACGTTCTGTCACATTGTCCAGCATCCCTTCGGCTGCAATGTACTCGTCCTCTACCTTTTCTACGTGTGAACATCGGGATTTCCATTCTTCTTGAGTTATGGAGTTGAACTTTTCCAAAGCAAGTTGTGTTACAGAATCTATTGTAAATTTGATATTTGTCTTTTTAATGTGTGACTTGACTGTGGCCCATATCATTTCAATCGGGTTCAAGTCAGGGTGATAAGGAGGAAGTCTAAGTACTGTATGGCCGGCTGCTGCTAAGATATGATCTGTCTTGTAGGTTACGAATTTTGGTTTGTGTTGTTTTATGAGGTCGTACAATTCGGGTTTTAGTAGATTCGAAGTATAATGAATCCCTCGCTCAGACAACCATCTCATCATATCAGCTTTCAACGAGGACGAAGTCGGTGCTGGGTTTATTTGTTCCCGGTGGTAGGGAGCATTATCAATCACAACCACGCTATTTGTTGGTAAATTTGGTATTAACTTTTCTTCTAACCATTTAGTATAATTATTTTTATTCATGTCGTCATGGTAATCGCCTTTCTTCATTCCAGACTTAAACATTAAGAGAGCACCTGGAATAAAGCCCATTTCCCCGCCAGCATGAATCACAATTACTCTCTGTCCCTTGCCCACTGGTTTTTTTAATCCGTCCGATTCACTTTCAGTCCATGATTTTTCGGAAGAGGAAGAACTATGAAAGTATGTCTCATCATTGTAAACGATCGGACGATTTTCTTCACGGTACTCTTTTATCTTACGCAAGTATTTTAATCTAGCTAATCTAATGTCGGATTTTTCAATCAACAATTTTCTGTTAGTTTCCGTTTTTTTCCATCTAAATCCGAGATTGCGAACTACTTTCCTCAGACTTGTTATTCCACCCGAAAAGTTAATTCTTTTTTCAAGAACCCGAAGGATTCCTTTCAAAGTGGGCCTCTCTCCCTCTAATATGTGAAAATTGTTAATTGTCCGTCGCACAACACACAAATCAAAATTGTCCAAACCCGTTATTGGACTTTTCTTAGGTCTGTTTTTCCTTGGCGTTACGAACTTCTTTTCTTGTCCGGGTGACTGGGCAGCTTCCTTGACGATTTTATATGCAGAACTATGGGATATTCCACATGCTTCTGCCACTTCTGAGAGCAACTTCTTCTCCGATAAATCTTCATTTTTCTTCTTTAAATAACTATATACATTGTAAATAATACTTCGCGTATGACTATGAATAACAGGTCTTTTTTTATTTGATTTACTAGTACTACTACCCGGCTGCACATTCATTATGCTCCAGAAACTATATATACTATGCACTAAACGATTACGACACTAAACACTCATTTACAAAACTAAAAAATTAAAACTAATATAAATTTCGTGACACTAAACGTTAAAGCTAATGTTTTTAGAACCGCGCGTAGTACTCTGTCAGCCAGCGAACCTACGAGAAACTGCAGGGAATGACTGAGCTGTTACGTGCCAGCGCTTGCGCATTGGCGACGTCTTCCACTGCGCACACATCGGACCGATTTTTCACAAGATGATTTACCTGTATCTGTTGGCATATCTCAAGTTTCCAGTTGCTACCACGAGGAGGTTTGGGGTTGGACTTTAAGCAACCATATATTTTTTTTAATTTTTTACTTATAAAAGAATCAGCTGTATAGCTTCGTCATTTCTTAAAATATATAGAATGTGTATGCTCTCCTCCCTCAGTTTTTTCAGGGAGGAGAGCATAGCCTACACAGCAGGGCAGACGTTTGTTTCTGTATCAGAACTTCCAATGTCAACAACATGAATGGAATAAAGTTGGCAAAACTGCATGGGACAACTTTTAAATGTACCGTCAAAAAAAATGTCGCGTTCTGCTTCTCTAACAGTTGCACAGTATCTTCACCTCCGAAAATTATCATCCTCTTGTCCTTAATGGTTTTATCAGCCAATAAGAAACTTCTTCCATCTGACAACGTTAGTAGAACATCAGGAAGAACAATTTCATTACTTGATTTAGGATTTTGATCAGTCCCGATCACTCTTCTTCTGTCTCGACATAAAACACTTTTAACTGAGTCATATTTCGGCACTTCAGTCATGAGTTCAAATCCTTGAGAATAGAGACCCGAAAATTATACTTTATATATCACGTTTACCGGTACTGAAACTTCCTCTCTAGCTCTTTTCCTACAGTTATGAGTTACTCTTTTGACTTCCAATTCCGCTTGATTTGGTATACAGGAATGTTCCGTAGTTGTGCCCGGTATTATTTCATGCTTCAGTGTTGTCAGTTATTGTGCTTCATGACTCTTCTCTTCTCTTTAATACACAGCGACGATATGTTTTCTTGAGTAGTCTTATGCACCCGGTATAAATACATCCCAAACACTAAAGAAGGCTTTCCTTTTTTAGTAGTAATAACATAGGATTCTTCCATCGCATAAAACACTTGTAAATCAAACTTAACACTGATGTAGAGTGGTTGAAAGTTACAAGGTAAATGAGGGCTCAGTACAGTGCAGAGGGTTGTAGGGGGTTGTCTGTCAAACAATGCAAACTCTTTAACCAACATTCCATAGCAGGTCAACAACATCAGAATTGTAGGGGTAGAAATGAGATCACTGACCTCCCGGAGTGCTTGAGCCACCTCGCCATCGCGACCATCTTGTTCCAAATTCTTCCGTGGTCGCTAGTGGCACGGTGGCCGATTGGTGGGTCGCTTGCGGCACGGGTCGCTTCTGGCACGGTCGCATCCGGCACGACACCGTGTGCGTAGCGATTGGATTGTAATATAAAAGTACAACCAAAAGTTGAGTATATAAAGTTAGTTAATTTGTAAATTGTGTAATATTAAAAAGCAAAAGATGCCAAATTTAAAATAACTGATGAGCAAAACCAGTCCTATGAGGGTCTGTTTTTAAAATTTGGGAATAGTCAGGAAAATAGTTTCTTAATTCTGTATGTAACGAAAAAGTCCAAATTCGCATCTTTTAGGTAATGTATTTATAACTATAAACATAATTTTAATGCAAGAACTGCTTGGAAGGCGTTTAATAGCTGATATAAAGTCATTGAAATCGACAATGTTTTTAGCCAACTCGTAGAAACGTTACTAATACTATTATGTACAATTATTATTGATTTGAGTAATATTAATTATTATTAATAATGAACATGTATCCTTAACATTATACTTTGACTTGAAGACAGACCCAGTGAGAAGACAGTGGTCTATACTGAGCTTGCACCTAAATATAATGTAAACATCCATGAAGATCGTTTTCCAATGAGCTAAAACAAAAAATGATTTGAAATGCAGATCTAATTTTAAATTTACTGTACTATGGATAGCCAAAAAACATAACCAATTGTTCTGCAAAGTCAACACAAATTTATTTTTTTTAAAACAGCAGTAACGCTCAACATTTAAAATTTGTTAATATAATAACTTTTACAATTACATTTTATTAAATCATTTGCTGGCAGCTTTATTAACATATCCTAGAAATTCCTGCTAAATATTTATCTTTAGTAATTTTCAATTCTTCCTTTGTTTTCTTTTGATCCTTTGTACCATTCGCTTTTGGTTTATCTAAAATTGAGTTCATTTTAACATATGTAAACATTTGAGTATTTACAAGTTCATTTGTAAACCTCATTTAAATTAGTTGAACTAACAACTTGCTGAACTATTCCTGTTTGGCTAGAGGCTGTGAATTTGGATATTTTGACTTTTTGAGATCAAATTGGTTTGACATGGGTGTGAGTTTGGATGTGACTGCTGGTACCCCTAATGTGGTGTGAATTTGGATGTGACTGCTGGTACCCCTAATGTGGTATGAATTTGGATGTGACTGCTGGTACCCCTAATGTGGTGTGAATTTGGATGTGACTGCTGGTACCCCTAATGTGGTATGAATTTGGATGTGACTGCTGGTACCCCTAATGTGGTATGAATTTGGATGTGACTGCTGGTACCCCTAATGTGGTGTGAATTTGGATGTGACTGCTGGTACCCCTAATGTGGTATGAATTTGGATGTGACTGCTGGTACCCCTAATGTGGTGTGAATTTGGATGTGACTGCTGGTACCCCTAATGTGGTATGAATTTGGATGTGACTGCTGGTACCCCTAATGTGGTGTGAATTTGAACACACTCTGAATCACATTAAAGTTTAGTTTCCGAATGATAGCAAAAGAGACATTCCAGAGTTTGTAGCTCGTCTCGTATTTAATAATTAAAAAATTTCTGGTAACAATAATTTGGGATTTTACTATTGTTAAGATGTGTTTTATTATTTATAAATATAAAAATAATAAGTTATAAATAATAAATATAATTCATACTATATTAGATTAGTTCCAAACTAATCTAATACATGTAAGCTTCATAGAATATACTTGACATTTGCATGATTACCACTGCATAGACAAAATATACGGGATGGTATTAATAGTTGTTTTGTGATGAGACAAATCATTGAAATATTGAGAGAATAAGAATAACAATCATCAAATTTGTAAAAAGAACTTTGTAAAAAGAAGGACATTCACATAGTTTTCAACCACCCAAGGCCTATACAGAACTAATAAGCTGACAGAGCTGATTGTGAAAGTGATGATACTTTATCACCAAATATCCGAGGATTGTTTTCTTTATGCGTATATTTAAATTTGTGTATTTGTGGTCCACAGGGCACACCTGAACGATCTAGAAAACATCCCGATATTTCTAATCACTGGACTCATCTTCGTGCTGACTGACCCTGACATAGTCGTAGCATTGATGTTCTTCCGGCTGTACACATTGGCTCGACTCATCCACACATTAGTCTATGCCATTTTTGTCGTCCGTCAACCTACCAGGGCCATTGTATTTGGTGTCGGCCAACTGATCAACTTTATCATGATAATTATGATCATCATTAAGTTCCACCAGCTCTGAAGAATCAATGACTACAAACAAGTCATACTGTGTACAAATAAGGTTTTTACTGTGTAGGCCTATGTGTATATTTTTCAGTAATAAACAGTCAATTCTGTGTTGGTAAGCTGATAACTGTCAAATGTGTTTCTAACTTGTCGTTTGTGTCACTTAAATGTGTAGAGTTTTGTTTTATAGTGTAGAATTTATTTTCTTGCTCAGTACGAGATATTTTTGTAAGGATTATGGTTTTTACTAAAGGTATACGTTTGAATAAAAAAATTTAATTTATAAGATTATTTATTTTATTTTAACTGTCTTTTAATTCATTCGTACTTTTTAATTTTAGATCAGTCAAATAGTAGTAGTTCCATTTTTTCTGCTACAAATAAATCATGCAAAACTAGCTTCTTCAAGAAATGTAAATTATTCATTGTAATTTTTTAACCGTATAAACATAATACAATAAACATAATATAAAATCTACAATATCAGGACTTATACATTTATGGAATCCTATTATAATTAATTAGTTAACATTTCTTAAATGATACACTCAAGGTGCACTCGCTTTATAAAGAGTCACTATTCATTAGTAAGACACTTATCGTCAAGATATAGGTGAGTATGAGAAGGGAATGAGTGTGGTGATTGTAGATGAACGATTGTAGTCATTGTTACTAACCAAGGTCGACTGATCCTCAGAAAGAGCTATTTATTAATAGACCAATAGCCAGGGCAACTAGGAACCTACACCTTTAAGTGGAATCTTCATAGTGTAGGCATGATTTTTAGCTAATTGACTGAAGCTAATAGCTGAAAATTACTATTGCAGATGCATCATTATATCTTATGTCTGTATAAACATCACAGCCCAAGGTGAGGAAGTTCTTCAAAATACTTCATTTTATAGAAGATTACAAAACAATTTCATATTTATTCCAAGAGAAAAGGAGGTAAAAAACCATTCAAGAACATGGCCATATGTTTGTGTGTCAGACGACAATCCCACTGAGAAACCATACAAAGTAATGTAAACTGCAAAGAAAAACAAGTATTTAACCATCAATTAACTGTCCAGAGCATGTCAAATATTTGGAGTTTTGGTAGTATATTTTAGAATTTTTTATACTGCCATCAATTTACAACTAGATAATATTGATAAAGTAGTAAAATTAACAACCCTCTGCATAACTATTTGATGTCTACTGTCGTCACACCTATCCCCAACCTGAATGAATGAACTATGAGGAACTAGAAAGTGGAGCAGTTAATTTTGGTGGGTCATCAGAGAATTAAAATGTATAGCCTCTAGAGAGTAATCATGTAAAGATATGCTAAACAAGTAATGAAGCATTTTGTTACTTACCTTACCAATGAAAGACAAGTTCTGTGTCTTGAAAACATTGTACATTTAAGAAAAACTATACAGCATTTTTTTAAAGTTTATTGTATGAATAGACAGTATTAACAAGCAAGTCTATTAAAATATCACTTGCGCATTAAACTCATGATTAAATTAAATTAAAATTGGCCGATAGCGCAGTGGGTTAAAGCCCAGATTTATAGGTTAAAGGATCTCAGTTCGATCCCAATTAGAGTTATAACAAATTTTAAAAAGAATCAGCTTTACCTGTTTAAAAATGTTGAATTAGGTACGGTACTTAGACATAATATTGATTTAATAACCAATTATTCTCATCAAACTTGTTTAATATTCCATCATTAATAAGTTTTAAAAATAACTACAGCAAAAAGTAACCCTTCTCGTCTTCATTTAAGTTTGACTCTGAGGTTCTCGGTATTTATTAATCATCCAAAAAACTAAACAGTTGGTAGTACCAAAGTGTATTTTTGTTTGGTAGTCGACATACCTGGAAGATCATAAATTCGTGGTGGTCCAGCTACCAGGTTTGTTGCTCGTTAGAACTACCCATGTGGTATGTACAGCTTTAAAGATTTTCTGTACATCATCTGTACCCTTATCTCTTCGTTTTCGCCATATATTTCTTCTTAGTGTTACTGTTATAAGTTGCTGGAATGACTGTTATACAACAGAATATTACCCATTATTGATTCTAATGTTCCAGTTGAGCAGGCTGGTGTTCGCCCTAGCCAAAGTTGTAGCGACCAGATCCAAGCTCTGATATCATTTATCTAGAATAGGTTTGAAAAGAAGTTGAAAACATCTGGCTTTTTGTTAACCTTATAGCAGCTTATGACAAAGTATGGAGCGTACAGTATTATACACGTCCAAAAATGAGGAGGTTTGTTGTTAAAGTTCTACAGCCTCATTCCCTGTCCCTTTCTTTTGCAACTTTTGGAGTCAATGCTCAGTGTCTGGCTAATAAAAGTTTATCCCGGTCGTGAGGAAAGCTCTTTTAGACAGCTTAAGGATGGTCTGCCACAGGAGTCTATACTTGATCCGATTTTATTCAACATGTATACCACTGACATTCCAATGACAAACTCCAGAAACTTTATATTTGTGGACGATATTGCTTAAGCTCATCAACATGAGGACTGCTTTTGAAGAAACATAAGTGATCTTGCAATCCTAAAAGAATATTTTAGAACCTAAAAGCTAAATACTAACCCATCAAAAACCAAAGTGGCCTGCTTCTACCTAAGTAACCAACTAGCTAATCGAAAATTGAACATCTTTCTAAATGATGAAAAACTCCACCATAGTGATCATCCACAGTACCTTGGAGTAACGTAACATTAATCGCTGACGTTTAAAAGCCATCTTCAAATAACAGCAGCTAAAATTAAAACCAGAGCAAATGTACTATATCATATTGCTGGAACAACTTTTGGTAGCCAACGCACACATCCTGTGTTCTATACTGCTTTGTCACTGGTTTATGCAGCTGCTGAATACAGTCCTCCCATATGGCTAAATATTGCACATACTAAAGCAATTGATGTCCAAATTATAGGGCCATGAGAGCTATTAGTGGCACTCTGATGGCAACTCCACTACCTTGCCCCTGGTGCTGCTTGCTATAGCTCCTCCAGAGATAAGACGTTAGGAGGCACTACTTTAAGAATTCAATAAAATCTTGAATGCTCCACATCTCCCCATTACACAGGATTTCTCCCATGTTAGAATGGTCACTTAAAATTTCGAAACCCACCTCTACATACTGCTATCCAGTTGAGCAGATCAAATTTCTCGACCAATAGTAGCTGGGCCAAAGCATGGTACAATTTTTAATGTTGATGGACGAAATAGGTTCCTTCTTAACTATCTGTCAATACCTGTAGGTGGGATGAACCTCCCTCCTAGGGAGTGGACACTGTTGAATCGATTCCGAACTGGCGTGGGCAGATGTAACTACTATGTACAATACAAATGGGAATTGACGCTAGATTAGTTATGTGTTTGTGGCGAGTCCATCCAAACAATGGATCACATAGTTACAGAGTGCCCCCTGTAATTATGTTATAGAGGGATTTGCTAGAATAAATAGAATAAGTGGAGCAGGTCTTAAATGGCTCGAATTTAGACCTTAATTTACATTGAATTTATATTTTAAAAGGTATTAAAACATTTAATTGGATTTAGCTTTGTAACAGGAGATCACGTGATATTTTTAGTTTTATTTATATCAAATTACTTTTAGAATTTTTTTCCAATTATATAACACAGCTTTTATATAATTTTTAATTAATAAATGGTAGCTGACAAAAACCATACTCGTCCAGGCATAAGGTTGTATACTTCACCAGAACCAATATCAGAATAATGAGAATCTGTAACTTCTCTTCTATAATTTGTCCTGAATGAATTTAACTTCTTGGTAACAACATCTTCATCTGCACAATCTGAGTCAATTAGGTTACATATTTTCAATAATTTAATTATGCTGCATACCTCTGACTTTTAATGGTAATCTTTACATATCTAATTTTATTTTCTAAAGACAATACTAGTTTATTTATTGATAATTTAATAAATAAATATTTATTTGAACAAATAAAGAACATAACTAAGTACAGTGCTTGAGAGCCCGTACACATCTGATCAAGCCTGCACATTCCATGTACACATGTTCTGTTTTGTCTGCGGAAGCGTTGCTTGTTAAAACATACAAGATTAACTTCCAATCATTCCTTAATTTGCTTGTTCAATCACAATGCTTGAGTAGAATCACTCTCAACACGTTCCAGTATGCTTGCACAAAATGACTGATCCAAGCATGCTTCTCAATATTGCAGTTACGTGTGTAGCCAGCTGCCTTAAGGAGAAAGTTACACCTAAAGATGACAAGAGTTTTATACTTGTTGATATGTAGTGTTTGTTAACACACAAAGTAGTTGGATGTCTCCTACAAATTTACCAATCATAAATAGTCTAGCCAAAAAATAACTTTCAAACAATTTTCAACTATCTTGTAAGTAAAACTCGGGTAACAATCAAAATAATATATATTGAAATGTGCAATTATGCACACTATGAAAGAGTATGTATGAGCAAATTAACTTATCTACTATCAAAACTACATAACATATTCCATCTACTAATTGCCCTAAGAAGGAGAGATCACCACTAGCCACATACATGGAGACGATTAAAGAAAGATCAGCTCTTCAAGACCTTTATAAATCTCTACCAAACAAAGGAGAGGAGTTCACAAAAAGTTCAGTGTCTTACATAAGTCTCACTGCCATATCTCGACCATATTGACATTCCATGACTCAAGGCTGGAAAGAACTGCAGAAGATATGGTGTACTTCTTGGGATTGTAAAGTCTACAAAAAAGTGCAGATTACATGTCAATTGAACTAATAACAATTCCTTGCATGGATACATGATTTTGGAACCTCCCATTTTATATGAAGCAGTTTCAGGTTGCATATTAATTGCCAAGCTTTGGTAATAGTCAGATCATACTGATAAATAAAAAGGAATTAAACTTCAATATTAAGTCCCTGGATCATAAATAATACTACAGTAACATGTGATCTTTGAATAGCCAGATGATGAAATCAAGAAGATACCTAAACAAAATTCATGTGGAAAGATTTTATTACTCCAACCTTTTTGACCTAACAATTTCAAGTCTGGAGGCAATAATTGTGAAATCGTATATATAGATTGTCATTACTGCCAAAAGAAAGAGCACTGCTCTTAGAAACATTGTAGGATTTTTTATGCATGTTGAAGTTTGTGAGAAGAACTCTAGTATGCCTTGGTGTTGTCTACTTATAAGAGAATATCATTCAATTACTTTTGTCTGTTGTAGAAAAGGAGCAGACTCCTTTTTTTTAAGTTTTAAGTAGTTTTAAGGCACTCCAGAAACCTTAAGTACGGAACGAGACTTCTCCACATATTTTACAATAAGAGCTCAATCACTTTATACCTCCACTGAAGCAGTGAGGCTTTGTTATTAGCAACCATTGGTTAGCTCTGTCAAAATATTTACTAAAATCCAGCAATAAACAATTTTGTTAAGAATCCCAAAAAATATTTACAGCATATTTTTGAAAAATTATTTATGTATTTATTTTCTGAAGTGTGTTTGATACCTGTAGTTTCAACTTGGTGGACGCATCTCTCCTGAGCAACATGGCTTTCTATTGATGTTGCTGTGTTTAAATACAGCAAGAACAATAGAAAGCCATGTTGCTCAGGAGAGTGGCGACCACCAAGTTGAAAGTACAGGTTATCAAGAGTGACACTTTATTAGATATTGCGTGGATCTGGTTCGTTGAAAAATAACAAATCATATAATATCACTACTGACTGCTCATACTTTGCTATGGGGTGGTTCCCTATGCTCACTTAGCCTTATGCAAGTGTTCCCTCTAACGCAATACATAAATATAAAAGCTTGACCAGCAGTATCACCATATAACAATATTGCTAAGCACCCAAGCTTTTATGTTTAGTTCCTGATTTCTAATAATCTCGAAATATTGTGATTGGACTCAGAGGAAGTAAATCTTCAAGAAGCTTATATCACTGGATCTTGCCATGTTCCATGATTTGATTTATTTTGCATTAGTACTACAATGTGTTACAATCCTCCTGATTAAAAAGTTTATACGTGTATAAATTACTTAAGAAACAAGACATAAAACTGTTTTATGTTTATTCTAACAATTATTTATACAAATATTCAATAAAAAAATTAACCATACCAAAATTTTTAGCCTGTTGAAGATAATTTTATTAATAGCAGCTGTCCATGAATTCATATACTGAGTATAACCCCTTGTTAACAGAGAATTTCTTCCTTCTTCTATGACCAGCAGATGGGAACTGTATTACTTCTCTTCGTGTAAGAGGGGTTAATTCCCACAGATAGTTGCTTGAAGTAGATGGTGAAATGCAGAAGTGCAAAACTTTAAAAATTGCTGATGAGACCTCCTCCCTTGTTTGAATCAATATTTACTAGCTTATGCTGGGCATTAGAGTAGTAAACACACAATATAATAAATCAATTCCAACAAGAGTAAAATGAGTGAAAAAAATATAAATCTATTGGCATATTTACTTATTACACCCATGGTTTAAGCAGAATTTAAAACTATAGTAGAAGGCATGTTGAATTTCTTCAAACTATTCATGTAACCAAGAAAGTAGTGTATCCCAATTGGAAAGATTAATACCTTCTTCAACTTTGTTTGTGTAAGCTGATGTAGCAAACTAAGGAATTTATTTTAGTATCTTTTCTAGCTCTCTAGAAATCTTCTTGTCTTAAAATGGCAGAGGTGATTTGTAATTTTGTATAGTATTTTTGATAAATATTAACAAGTCTTTTTGATAAATAGAACAAAATGACATTGTTAAATGCAGTTCTTATTATTGAAAGATTCATATTTACGTTACTTAAGTTGTGACATATTCTGGAGATTGTTCAAATCATCACCGACACTCAATTTGCAGAAATTAAGAATTAATTGTTCTAGACCAGGGATATATGTAGCTGTCTTAAATGCCATAGTATTAAATATCTCGGCCAAGAATGTCATTTGACTAAAACAAATGTTTTTTTAAATGCCAATAATAAAATACCTTTAACACATTTCTTTATATTTTGTTGTGCGATGTACATTTCGACTTCTATGAAGGTTATAAAACAGTATAAATAAACCAATTATGATATCCAAATTACTCACACCTGATACATTAATTATATATATTTTTTTATTTTTTTGGCTCACTTAATTTGTACATTTTAATAATCTCTCAAAAACTTTAATTTTAAGATATTGATATTGTGTCTTTTGTCATTTAATAGAAAATTTGGATTGTTATTTGTACTTTTATAAATTTCAAGACGTTTTAAGGTTGACATTAAATTACTTTTCTTTCAAGTATCTAAAATTTCTAGATTTGTTTCTATATTTTTCTAAGTGTTGCCTGAATTATAGTTCTGCATATTTTGAATTTTTTGACGTTGTTAATGTTTTAATATGTTCATCAAATCTTTTCTTGAAAGATAGTATCCAGTTTGTCCAATATAGTGAATTTAACAATCATTACAGTTTAATTTTTAAATGCTACTATTATCAAATTTTTAAGACTGTTCATTTTTATTTGTTTTATTTTTTATCATTTTACTAAGATTGTTGGTAGTTTTATATGTAGTTTGTTGACAAAGGCTTTGTTGATTTTATGGTTATGTTTTCCAATATATTATAATGAAATGTATTTCATATTATTTTTGTCTTTTCTTTTATTTTCATGTCTTAAAATTGTTAATTAATGTATCAATCATACTCCATCCTCAACTTAATGGGGTGGTTACTAATAAGTAAAATAAAATATATAAAAATATGTTTAATTATAGTTTGCATCTTTACTGACGATTTAATCAAAATGGCTAGAATAAAGTTTGAAAATGTTGCATTTTTTATGTTTTTGCCTGTATAAAAAAATGTTATGACTCAAATACTATTTAAGTTAGGGACATGCAGTTTTTACTAAAATATTTTAAATTGTAATTTACATCTTTCTTGAAAATTAAATCAAAATTGAGCGGTTTTTGAGAAAATTCCATTATTGTATGTTTTTGCCCAAAAAAATATTAAAAAAATTAAAATTTCAAAAAAAAGTGAAAATATAGTCAAGTGATATTGGCTTAATACATCTACATACAAAATGTTATACAAATTGATTCATCCATTTCGTCTTCAGCGAAGTGCACATACACACAGACAGACATACATTCGGACAGACATTAACATTTTTTTTTTCAAAAAATCACTTTTTTGGGTTCAGGGAACTCTAAAATGGATTTTTAGACCAACTTGTAAGAAAATCTTTTTTAGACGATCACAATACGTTCTCTATGCTAACACACTTTGGAGAAAGTAAAAGTATAATAATTTGCATAAGGCCAAATTTTCAGATTTGAAAAACTTCACTTAAATTGATGATTTGTCCCTTAAAAAATTGACAGCATCAGCTACCTTCACTGGGCATCAAGATCTTGGAACTGGGCAACTCAACTGTCGCCCAGTTAACACACAGTTATGCACTGCTACATCCTAACATGATGAAGCCATTTGAAAGAGGAGACACACAGTTATGCACTGCTACATCCTAACATGATGAAGCTATTTGAAAGAGGAGACATCTTGAAAAAAGGAGATGTCTTGGAAAAAGCATCAAGAATGTTCAACTAACAGTTACGTTAGTGTCTTCTCTCCTTGTACTCCTCAAATTAGGTTCAATATACAAGTTGATTTACCACCAAGCATTTGCCTGGGTCCCAACTCACTTCCTGGCCAAGTACCTGTTTTCTTATGACTAAAACTGATACTTACCAAAGGAAACAATTTGTAATGACCTTACACATGTAAAGTCAAACACCATTGGCTTCTCCAGTCCTGTTGAGTGAAATGTTACAGTTAGAGGAGCCTTTATTTAACCTGGTGAAGTTAGGACTAAGAAGCTCTCTAACAGTTAACCTGGAGGCCAAGGGTAACTTCTGAAACATCTTAAGTGAGAGTGTAACCAGGCTATGTACAAGGATAGGATGGCTCAGCAGTCACCCATCAAGGAACATCCACACTCAACGTTGACTGACGTCATTAAGTCCTCTGGCGACTAGATTGGTCTTCATAGTTTCTGTTCAATCTCAGGTTCTTTAAAAAAGATATGCATTAAACCCAATATCAGCACAAGCACCTCAGTTCATATTTCTTATTCTTCACTGTCATTTTCCCCTCTTTCATGGACAATAACTGAATAAAAAATGTTTAATTTATATATAACTGAATGAATGGTTTTTCTCAAAAAATTAGTAGATAAGTTGGTCTCACAAACAAAACAAATGGAAATGGAATTAAATGAGGAAAAGACAAAGTATCTAATAGTTGGAGAAATTCACAGGGAATAGACTATTTAGATTTAGAACAGTATAAATTTAAAAAAAAGTGATTAGTTAAAATATCTAAGTTTCATAGCTGAGCTCTAAGCCTCTACTTATAAGGTCCCATTAGGTTTCCAAATTAAGTTAATTTCACAGTAATATAATGAAACTGTTAAGTTACATCTTTGTACCTTTTGTAACACATGATTCATTCGTTTAACTCAACAAATCCTAATTTTTAATCCACGTCTAGGCCATTGTTAATGTAATGTAATTAAGAAGCGAGGCGAAGTCGAATTACATTTAGAATGATAAACACAATAACAGACGCCACTGAAATTTCTTTACATTTATTAATGATAATCATATTGACCCTAGATTGAAAATAATATATAATTGAGAAAAAATATATACCTTGTTCAATCACCTTTATTTCATATACACGACATGTTTCGATCCTTAGATCATCTTCAGGTGTAAAATGTAACAAATCTTGAAGGTAATAATAAAAATTTAAATTAATTAAAACTTAATAAACTGAAAATACATAAAAACTGTTTTGGTTAGTCTAGTTGTTATTATAACAGATGATGTAATATTAAATGTAAATATTGTAGTTTTTTTGTAATTTAATAGTGTCTAGATATCTTCTTGTTGTATTTATTAGTTATGTACATTTTCTTTGTTTTTGTATATACGGTATGTATCAAATATAATATTAGATTGGAAAGATATTTGGTCATTGAGTAAATTATTTGGATCAGTCTTTTTTGCTTTGTAGATGGCTAATTCTTCCTTGACATCGAGTTTAAGGCTTTTTGGTAAGATTTGAATAATGTCCATATTATTTTCAATAGATGTATAACTATGAGATTCGGATATTAAGTGTTCAGCGTAAGTGGATTGTTGGTGTTGGGAATTTTTTGGTATATGTTCTTTAAATCTTTGTTTGAAAGATATCCCAGTTTGGCCAATATAAAATTTGGGACATTCATTACATTTGATACTGTAAATACCAGATTTGTCATAATTATTTGAGGTGGTTGGATTGTTTTGTAACAATTTTAGGAGAGTATTGTTGACGGTATGTGCAAGAATAGTATTGTTTTTGTTAAATATTCTATTAATGCTATTATTGATTTTCCCATAGTATTGCATTTTTATATATCTTTTTTCAGATTTTTCTCCTTCTTTCTTCTTGTTTTGTTTGTGTTTATTTATTATGGAGTCTATCATTTGAGTTTTGAATCCATTCGCTCTAGCTATATGTTTTATTGTAAAATATTCTTTTTTGTATGCTTCTTGATTTAAAGGATATGTCAGTAATCTATGAACCATGGAATTGTATGCCGCAATCTTATGGGACCATGGATGATTGGATGATTTATGAATTGTGTGATCTGTTGCTGTTGGTTTTCGATATACTTCAAATTCTAAATGGTTGTTTGATTTCTTGATAGTAACGTCTAGGAAATTGATGGTTTCATTTTCTTCGGTTTCAAGTGTAAATTTGAGATTTTTATGCAGATTATTAAGCTGAGTTAATACTAGTTGTGCTTGTTCCTTATTCTCTTCTATAATTGCGCAAAAATGTCATCTACATATCTATGGTATGTTTTAATTTTTGTAAGTGTTCGGTTGTTTGTATTCAATGTATTCTTTTCGATGTGGTTGAGGAAGATGTCAGCGATGAGTCCTGAGAGTGGGTTGCCCATGGCTAATCCATCTTTTTGGGTGTAAAATTTTCCTTCAAATTCAAAGTATTTTTGTTTTAAGACAAGTTTTAGAAGATCTGTAATTTCATTAATATCTTTGATATCTAATTTCTTTTGATGTTTCAAATTTTCGGTGATTATGGTGATTGTCTCTTCAATAGGTATGTTTGTATATAGATTCTGTATGTCGAATGAGACCATTGTATGTGTGCTGTGGATATTCATATCTTTAATTTTATTCAGAAGGTCTGTTGTATTCTTTAAACTTTTGTTGTTTTCTAATAAAATTTCATTAGAAAGGATAGTGTGTAGCACTTTGGATAAATTGTAAGATGGTGCGTTGATAAAGTTTACGAGGGGCCTGATTGGCTCAGTTTCTTTGTGGAGCTTTGGGAGTCCTCTTAGTTTTGGGGCTATAGGTTTTATTGTGTTGGTTAGCATTTTTTGTTCTTTACTTAAAAGAACTGATTTGTTGATGGCTTTTCTAATTGCTTTGTTATTTTTGTCTGTGGGGTCGTTGGGAATCTCTGAAATGTTGTTTTTCTCAAAAAAGTCTAGGATTTTGTTATTGTATATTTCTTTGTCCATAATAATTGTGGTGTTGCCCTTGTCAGCTTTTAAAAGTATAGAGTTGTTGTCTTTACATTTTTTCTTTATTTGATTGGCGATTTTTATTTCATTTATTGGCTTTTTGTTATGACTCTTTGAGTCTAGGTGATTTTTAATTTTATCATGAACTAAAAACCGTGCTTCATTTTGTTGATCTTTTGGCAAGCATCTCACTGCCATTTCTGCATCTATTAGAATTGGAGTACAATCACGGTGGGGTAGATTGTATTTTAATCCTTTGTTTAGAAGGTTCATTTCATGTTGAGAAAATTCTATATTAGTTTTATTAACTGTCCTGGTGTTAAACACGTGAGAAGTGTGTGATTCATCGGTATTCGGTTGATTTTCAATTAATCGTTTGTTTTTTGTCAATAGTATGTGATTTCTGGATAGCACGAGGTTGGAGCCATTCTTCTACGTCTTTTAAAAAACAATCAAATTCTAATGGGTGGAGGTTGTTTCCTATTTGTAGATGTAGTTGTAATAGTGTATTATTGTGATGTAGTTTGAGTTTGTATAACTCATTAATACTATTTTTGAGCCATATTCTTTCTGCTGCCTTTTTTGCTGCGATGGCCGACGAGCTTGTACTATTTACTCTAACATGTATATACTTGGGTATTATGTTTTGATTAATACATGTTTTGTTGAATCTGATGCCTTCTATGGTGTTAATGAGTTTTAGTTTTGTGTTGCGATATTTATGTGTCAAAGAAGCAATGTTTGCTGGAGAGATGATAATCATATTGACCCTGGATTGAAAATAATATATAATTGAGAAAAAATATATACCTTGTTCAATCACCTTTATTTCATATACACGACATGTTTCGATCCTTAGATCATCTTCAGGTGTAAAATGTAACAAATCTTGAAGGTAATAATAAAAATTTAAATTAATTAAAACTTAATAAACTGAAAATACATAAAAACTGTTTTGGTTAGTCTAGTTGTTATTATAACAGATGGTGTAATATTAAATGTAAATATTGTAGTTTTTTTGTAATTTAATAGTGTCTAGATATCTTCTTGTTGTATTTATTAGTTATGTACATTTTCTTTGTTTTTGTATATATAACATTGTAAATTAATGTTTTAAAAATAAAAATCAAAGCACTGAAATGTTAATTTTAAGTGAACAATTTTCACTTTGTCTCCAATATAAATTTAAATGGTATGTCTGTGTATATATATATATATATATATATATATATATATATATGTCTGCGTCAGACATGCCTCCTAAATAAAATGACGGCTTACAATGAGCAATAAAAGAAGTATTTCAGTAAATGTCAGTCTGTAAGGTTAGGTGGTAGAGAGGACTAACATCGCCTTAAAAATAAAGTAGTTTTCATTTCTAATGTGTTCCATTACAAAACACAGATTATTAATATTATTTGTTAGCACAGTAGTACATAATTATACTATTAATTTACATTGTCCATTTTACATGAGATCATGAGTCACGAGATGAGTCATGAGATCAATAGCTATGAGTATTATTGCACTGTGCTTTGGAGAAGAAGATATGCAAATTTTTCTGTTAGCAATATTTTAGGTTTTTTGTTTGACTATAGCTAAATACAGTATATATATTCCATGTAAAAATATTATCACTGAGTTCTTTTTCAGCTGGAAATTTGTTTATATTCTGTGCGTAGATTAAAGCCCTAAGATACTTGTTTATTTATCTCAAGGATTACAAGCCTAATATAAATGTTATATTACAGTAAAATATCACAAATATAAACATTCTTTCTACAGGAATTAAAGTTAAGAATGCTAACAACGTTCTTAAAAGTTTTCTAATTTTTATTACCTGAATTGCTGTTTCATATGGAAAGAAATAAGGTGCAAAAATAACAACAGTAATTTATTGAAATATTTTTACAAGTAAAATACAAATATATCACACATTAAGGAGAGAATATGTCCAAGCCTCTCAGTCTTACCATAACAGCTACTTATCCCATTTAGTTAAAAGTTTAAAACTAAATTACTGTGTAACTATCACAAATCCAGCAAATTTTAAGTTTTTATGATAAAGAACTAACCACATGTTTTAAATTTTAATAAATAAGCCATAATTAACAAACAAATCTTCAAATGTTTTAATCAATTACATCAACTTACTTACACAACAACTTGTTTTTCAGCAAATATTTTTATTCATTTTTTATTACTATGCTGTTTTTTAACTAAATTTTGTAAGTTGCGAGATGAGAGGGCCCAAAATAACTGAACCTCAATAGCATTTGACTTTCTTGTTATTTAGGATTCTCCCACTATGTATTCAATAACACAATATAAAAGTCTGTACACCAACTTTCAATGACTTCGCATTGAGTATTTCAACCTCTTAGATTTCATTAATACTGAAGTACAACAATTGTGAATGCTGTTATGAATTTTTTTTCCTGCTCAATATAAGAGTATCAAAAGAAATTTATGTTTTTTATCTTATTGAGAATGTGCCTTGAAAATGCTGCTACTGATGTAAATATAAAGATATGTCGAATCACCAGACCGCCAATAATTGATTGACTAAACATCCACGTCAAGAGAAGAAAACATTACACACTTATGAACGAAGATACAAGATGAACTAAACTACACATACAATTTTTGTATTTAGTTAAGTAGAACATTCTTGGCTGAAGATTTGAAAAAAGGCAAGTCCAATGAAATTCATCATGTCTAAACATTTGTAAAATTCATCATTTATCTACTTGATGCAATGACTTTATACCTCTCTTTTACCACTTCTTGATAAGAAGAATGTGTTGTGAATAAAATGACCAATGATAAATCATAGGGTTTTGGATAACAAAGAACATTGCAGAAAATGACAACTAACTCAGCTTGTACGTAAAAGACTCAGTAAGTCGATTTGGCCATGAAGACTATGTTGATTTATAGTTTTGAATTTTGTTGAAATATTACCTAAACATTACATACAAACTATTTACCTCAGTGTTTTCAAAGCAATTCCGCAAATTCTTTTACTGGACAACCAGATTTGAGCAAAGTGGCGTCTGTTTTCCATCATTGCAATGGATTGATGCACAGTACCATTTTAATTCATAATACTGCATTGCACACCTTTTTGATTCACTCTAATCACCTGACCCCATCCATTGTAATTTTGGTATTCTCGCAAATGAAAGTCGAGCTGACACGAAATGAAACAAATTCAAGAATACTAGTAGTGATAAATAAATCAAGTATGTATTTGGAAGGTATTGAAAGGAAGAATGTTAAGGTGTTTAAAACATTTGAACTAATTAAAAGTTATGAAAGAAGATAAATGTTTCGGTTTGCTTTTAACAAAGTCTGGTTATTTTTTGGTTAGGTATCACACTTATTTCTGTAACAATATCATACTGCTTATTTCATTTAAAATATTTTACTGTTCCCTTGTCTTGACAGAATAAATGTATGTCTATATACCTACGTTTCATTGTATATATATGGTACAATATGAAGAGTAAACTTATCGTAAGGGTAATAAAACTTCTAACGATATATTCAAACTATAGCAAATTCATTTCAATTATCTGACACAATATTCAAACTTGTAATAAATTAGTGATATAAAATGTTGACACATAATTATTACAGGTATCATAAATTCAAGATATGATCAAATATCATGTAAACATAACAGCAATCAATATTACCAACAATGGTAAAATATATTAACTATCCAGTTAATTGAATATAAACTTAGACCAAATAAAAAACATGCTATTAAGGACAAAACCATTATTGAATATATACATTATTTACAAAAACAAAAGGGGCTTGTAACCCCAATATCTGGCCTACTATAAAGGAAAAAGAGGCCTTATCTAACTATACTTAATTTCAAATAATCTCAGATTCAATAAATATATTAAAATTATTACATTTCCAATGAGGACAACTCTTGAACTCATTACAGAACAGTATTGACCAGTCATATTATTTTTACAAAGTATTGGGTAACATTGTTATATTCTTCAGTCATAATTTACCTTAAATACAAAAATTACCATGATGAAAATTACATTTCAAATTATTTAACGTATATATATATATGTTCACTCATGTAAACAATGTTTTTTCTTAATCCATATGGATCAATATTTTTATATGTACAACAATTTTCACGATTAAACTAATCATTTAAACATTTTTCTAAACAGTCAGCCTATAAAAAATTTAATACTTAGAGAATACACTAAATCAAATTTAGAACATTTAATGGAGCTACAACTTTGTACAGTTTATTTTTCATTCATTGGCTGCCAGCCTACTTTGGCACTATTTAGTTTACATTATGTACCAAATCTTATAAGAAGTGAAATTCATGAAAGACATGTCGATCAAAAAGATTTTCAAGAACAGTTTTGGGACGTACTACAATCAAAATCCACTTTATAAAACCACAAATACATTCTTTCTGACCAAATTTATAAACAATAAAATATATAGACCCTTCACAAAAGTCAGATAAACTGCACAATTAAAAGAGCAGTCCAAAATTATTACAGTGAATTTAGAGTAAAAATAATTTTGGTTCCACTTACCCCAACCAATAACTACTCTATGTGGTACACATGCCCCCCAAACATTAGATGCACTAAATGAATTAGCTACTTTCTGTGTACACTGCTTGTGTATGGTGTGCCAACTAGAGTAATATGCATGGATGAGTGAGAATGATGTCAGTAGTGGCTTTGGTTTTTATAACAGTTAGTAGCATGTATATTTTAAATAAGAACATTTTGTTATAAAAATGTTATGTAAAATAAGCATTTATTACTTCTTTGTAGTATAAATGATGCCTTTATTTCCTGTATAGAACACTTAGTGTTGGTCAGGAATTATAAAATGATCAAAATTATTTAAAGGGAAATAGCTTTGAAATGGAAAAATTTAACTAAAAATAAGTTTTTATTGGGGAAATTTACCAATATGCAATGAGCTGCTATTCAGTTTTATTAAAATCCCTATATGTTAACTATTTTTAGGTATATTATAAAGAGTTATAATACATAAAAGATGTTGCAATTTTTAACGGTTTCAATGAATCATTAATAAATAACATGCTAAGAAAAGCAAAGAAAAAACATGAAAAACGAAACCGAACAACTTTATTTAATACAAAAAGTGAGGATGAAAAATGGCTTAGTGGCACATACTCAAGCATTTCAAGAAATGTACAAAAAATAGTTAACAAGAACATGAAATCTAAAATATCATTTAAATCCACTAAAAATTAAAAAATAAAATAGGTAACCCTAAAGATAAGTTAAAAAGATTCTCAATCTGGCATATACAAAATAAATGAAATTTGATTGCGAAATGGTATATCATTAGGCCAAACTAAAACTATGGACACAAAGTTTACAAGTGAACACAATCATTTAAATACAACATGAAAAGACTGCGTAATAAGCATTTGAACCAGTTTGGCGATACACAATCAAAATCATTTATAAAACAAAAATACATTTCATTTCTCTTTAAAACTTTTATAAAGTAAATATATTTTCAATTTTAATTGCATACCCATTAGTTTATCCAAAAAAACAATTCTTATAATTGGGCCGGGTTCACAGCTACCTGTGTTGTGTAGGGATTCCAGCAGCCGAGAAGTAGTGTTCGACCACTCCGTCTCTAGTTGGTGTGAGGGGCATTTTTGGGAGTGGGGACAACGGACACAATCATCTGGTAAATTGTGATGGGTATGCACCCATTGCATTTCGTCTTCTTCGCTCCCTTTGTTTGTAGGTTATGTTAAATGGAGAGAAAACAGATTGAATTATAAAAGTCGATAAAATATAGCTATAATCTTGTATTTTGTCATTTTTGAAGTTATTATAAATCATATTGAAATTAGATATTATGTTCTTGCTCGATCTATCACGACTTATACAGTTTGCAAAGCACACTTTTTAAAATTTCAGACAAAGTAATATGTAAATAAAGCATTAATGAAAGTAGTCATAAATATTATTTCAGTTTAAGGTAGGTTACTAAACCTTTCAATAACATAAGTATTTCAAATAATGTATATATATATATATGTATTTAAAACACAATAATATCGCAAATCAAATTATCATTTAACCTCGATATAACTCGGTAATGACAACAAACCACCCTACGTCAGCTGATTCCATTCTCCTATCTCAGCGCCTTTTCCTCCTATGGTTCCACATCATATCAAAGTGGGTGGGTGGGTCAATACCACTGTATATGTATGGGTGGGTCAATACCACTGTATATGTATGGGTGGGTGGGTGGGTCAATACCACTGTACATGTATGTGTGGGCGGGTGGGTCAATACCACTGTACATATATGGGTGGGCGGGTGGGTCAATACCACTGTACATGAATGGGTGGGCGGGTGGGTCAATACCACTGTATATGTATGGGTGGGTGGGTGGGTCAATACCACTGTATATGTATGGGTGGGCGGGTGGGTCAATACCACTGTATATGTATGGGTGGGCGGGTGGGTCAATACCACTGTATATGTATGGGTGGGCGGGTGGTCGTTTGGTGGTGTAATAAGATTTTTAAAGGTATTTGCAAAGTTTGCAGATATTAAAGGCTAGGTCGGTAAAGGTATTTCGATAACCTATTGGTCAACACTCCTGATTTCAATCATGAGAGTTTTTTTTACATTTAGCTAGATGAGTTTGTTTGTTGTACACTAAAATCATTTAAATACTGAATTTAAAAAATCTGGAGTTCCAGCTGTACTAGATTCCAGTTCCCACCACGTGCCTTGCCCGCCAATGGTCACCTAGCACGATGACGTAGAAGGCGGAGCTTCCCACAGCGTATCCATGACAACGAAATGTTAAAGAGGCACAGTGGCACATCGGTTCAGTGATGGGAAAAGACTAATTTTCTGTCTTACTTCAATGACTAGCTTTGTCTCTCTCTCTCACACAGGTTCTCTAATAAAGTTGTAATCAAAGCGGCCAAACTGTAGTCCAATGCTATATTAAAAAATGTTCTAAGAATTTTGTTTTTAAACTTCTTGCTATGTATTGTCATGATATTTACTCTCATAAAAAAATTAATTCAAGATAATTTTTAAATTATTTAATATTACAGTAGAACCTCTTTAATCCGGCACGTTTGGGACTTGAAGCTTTCCGGATTAAAGAAAATTCCGGACTATGGAGGTCATTTATAAAAATACAGGAGGTTTATAAAAAATAACATAATTTGCACAACAAAATTTTACTGTGTGTATATATTATTTAAACATGATTCAAACAATCTAAATCAATATATAAGTACAGGATAAATATTAAAATGTATTTTTAAGTACAGTACATGATGAAATAAATTTGAATACAGTATGAAATACAATACAGTACTGTACTATAGTATTTGTGGTTTTTAGCAACAGCACTGGCAGATGGCTGGAAAAATATCTAATAGCTATTTGCTTCTTACAACTAATTTTTTATTAGCTGTCGAGTTGCTCACTTTACAATGTTCATTATGAAGGCAATTCTGTAATTTGTGTCTATTGCCGTTGATGCCAGATTACAGACAATTCCGGACTATAGAATGCCGGATTAAGGAGATTTAACTGTACTACTAAATATTATACTTTCAAACTAATATCTAAGTGTTTACAGCATATTGCATGTTAACTTATTTTATATATTAATATTAAATTAAGCAAGATAAAAATATTTACTAACATTTTTTAGATATTAATTTTGTAACAATATAAATAGCTAAAGACTTATTTAACTGAATGTTTATTAAGTAGTTGCTTGAAAACCAACTATACCAAAGTAATTCAATTATATTGAATTTCTACTTCTATTGAAAACCAAAGTAGTTCAATAGAAAACCATAGTGCCATTTCCAATACAATATTTATGTATATACAATAACCAAGTCAGCAATCAACCAACAACAAAATGTACAGTTAAGTAAGCTGCCAACTACACCCTGCACAATTATTTCTATAGTAAATCTAACAATACACATAACTTATTTACAAAATATATTACAAGGAATAAGTTAAGCAAATCTTAACAAGTAGGCCTACATTAAAATCTACACAGAACTATATTTTCAAACAAATAAAGTACAAAGAAATATTTAGATTAAAGATATGACAGAAATGGGAACAAAAATTATTATATAACAGACAATTTTGAAGTATATACAGAATATCAATAAACATTTGTAGGTTATTTATCAAGAAAAGAGTACTGATTATATTTTTAATACAAATTGCCAGAACTGTTGATAAAAATTCCAATGTTCCCTTATATAATTAATTTATTGACTGAATGGTAGTAGCTTAACTTGTTCTTAAAACCCAAACAAAATCTGAATCTCTCCTGATTGCTTATTATAAAGCTTTATATATTAGCAAGCTTTTATCAATATATGTAATAGTGTTTTACTATCAGAACTACTGCAAAAACTACAATTGACTACATTAACCTACCAAGAGGCATCATATATTATGAACCCAGGTGGCAAAATAAAATATATTTACCAAACCTTTCACTGAAAAAAATTAAATCATTTCTCTTATACAGTAGCTCTTAATTTTAACTCTATAGATTTCATAAAATATTTCATTTACTTTAACGAATAACAACTGTGGTATTATAGGTGGCAGTTATGGTTGCTGCTATAAATAGGTCAGTTTTGTGACCATTTCAAAAATGTTGATTTCAAAATATTTGGTGCCTATTGACATTATTGCACATGTTTTTGCAGAAAGCTTTTTACAAAACTTCACTCTCTTGTGATGATAAGTGTATTTTATATATATATATATATATATATATATATATATATATATATATATATGTATGTATATGTATATTATTCAGAGAACAAAATAGCTGACTTGAACCAATAATAATCAGCTCAATTTTATAAAACCATGTAAATGTTAGCAGCATCAAAAACATTACTGATGTTGCCTATTGAACTATAAGAGAAAGTTATTATTAATAAGTATTGACACATTTGCTTACAGAAGTCACTTTTGCAGTAATAAAATTAATTTTATTCATTTTTATTGCATTTATTGATATAATGAAACTATATATCAATAAATTCCTGTTTTCAGCATAACATTTTTCACATATTTTGTATTTTTTTATATCTTTTTAGAAGTCTCTTATTGATATTACTCACAAATGGGACAGACATCACAAATATTTTTGAAATCTTAGGCTGATTTTTTTCAAATGTATGGTAGAGTAATAAATACTAAATATGAATTATTAACACAAATTAAGATTAAAAAAAAAAAATAATAAAGCTTTTGAAATAAGTGCACACTATTTTCCGTAGTTAAATACAAAAGTATATTTTAAAAGTATTCATTTCGTCATTCTGAATAGAAGCATAACATCTAAAATAAATAATTAGAAGTATTTAAAGGATATATATTTAAAAATTACTGTTGTAAAATCAAACAAAAGTTAATGTATTGTTTAAAATTCTTTATGTCTGCCTATCAATATATTTCCAAGAACTGATTATTTTCTAGAGATTGAAAATCAAATGAGATACATCGGACTTTTTATTTATGAGAATATAGAAATAACAACAAAGAATAACAGGTTTTAGATAAAATTAATGAAAAAATAACATAATTGATCAGTCAATTATTGAAAGGATTCATAGTTGAATTGTCTTATCATGATCTTCATAAACACAGAAGATTTACATCTTGCAAATAAACCTGTACTTGTTTGATTTGCATGATGTTTAGTTGTGGGAATGTTGGCAGTAGCGCAATGACTGGTTACATTAGGTATCTTAACAGTAAACTTGAGTCACAGGATGTTCCTTCACTACAACAGCCTTGGTTCACTTTACCGTCCTTACCACTGATACCAACCCCAGTACCAGCCTAGTTTTATCAAGTATATTACTGTAATGTGATATTGATACAGCTGTAAAGGTGTTTTTGGATAGCCTGCAGTTTTATGGCTGTCAGTCAAAAGATAGTGACAGAAGCATACTTGGCAATCATTGCTCATTCATGTTTCAGACTGATCTGATCTTCTTGAGTACAAATGACAGTTCTCGACTTCTTTTGAATACTCCTTGTAAATTGATTTATAATACTAATAAAAACATAAATAGTTTTTTTTTTGTTGTTGTTTATCTTAAGCCGATCCTCAAGATATGAACGAGTAATTCTTATCAATCTCAGAAGATGGGCCTATGTGGTCGGTCTTAGTAGTACTAAATTCCCAAGTCTTTTGGTAATGGCATCAATATTATCATTTACAATATTTTTTTTCTCTTAAAATAAAACTTCACTCACTGTTTTACATGGACCTGAAAGTATGTGTGAGAACTTTATTCAACAAGTGAAGTACTAGCTGTAAGATAAGTTGGGGTTTTGAATCATCTTCAACCTTGCCCTCCATAGTCCAAAGCTTCCGCCACCACGCTAATGAGGTGGCTTTTTGTACTACAATAATTATGAAGAAGAAAAAACTTGACATATTTGTTACCAGCCATGATTGGTATATAGTAGTTGAATATTTATTATTTACAAACAAAAAAAAAAGAATTTAAGGTCCAAGTAAAAACAATTGAAGGGCCACTGGCTGGCTTATAAAGAAAAATATAGCTGGGGAATAAGGAAGAGAGTGCTATACCAGGAACCAAATGTAATAAACTAGGACATTTGGAAAGAAGAGATGATGAAAAACTGGTGAAGAGAGTTTTAAAAGGAAGGCCAGAAGGGACAGATCTATAGGAAAATCAATATTGTAGTAAAATGACCAGGTGAAGGTGGATCTAGAGAAGATACAAGTGGACCTGGAGTTGGCGCATGACAGAAGAAAATGGAGGCGAATAGTTGGTGAGGATAAAGCCCAGCTGGGGTTCGAATGACCACATGAGTAAGAGTAAGTGAAAACAAAGGTGTATTCACTCACTAGGCAAAAAACATAAATTACATGTTGTACTTAGGTTTTATTACATTAAATTATTAACTTATTAATTATTGTTAATTAATTAATGAGGTTATTGGACTCAACAATTTAATCACCAAATCTAAATACAATAGCAAACCCAGCAAAGAAGACTATAATACATATTTGAAGATTTATGCTGATATGAAAATAAAGGGATATAAGCAGATTACCTATGGGTTCTGTACGGGATGGTGTTGATTTACAGCTCTTTTTGCTAATAACTTATTTGAGCTTCAAATCCATACTGGGGTAGTCATAAAAATCGTAACTTACAATGAAAATGGAACAAGAGTTTTGAAAAATGGACTTTCACATCAAGAATTTTTCAAACATTTAAAGCATATAATCATTGAAAAAAATTAAGATAATATGCTCTAAACAAGAAAGATGCTCTAATAACATCCATAAATAATTTCCCACCACTTGTAATTAATAGCACAAATAGAAATGTTACTGCTGGTAACACACTACATCAACTTAACAGGGGAGCAAACTCTAGTTCTAATGTCCATCCAGGTTTCATTAACTCCAAAAGCCATTCATCCACTTCCACCCATTCTCCGTCATTATTGTGTATGTGAAAAGTGTCAATCTAGCACTTGACAAACTGACAGTAACAGTTCACACTAATTAATCTCTATAGAAAATATTTCATCTTCATTGCAGACAATCCGGTATGGGGTTCCTCAAGGGTCTATCTTAGGGCCTCTCCTATTTTTATGTTATATGAGAGGTCTTCCTATAGTGGTGCAGGGTGACCAGGCTGCAGTCTGTCTGTATGCTGATGATACCAATATAATTATATTTAACAAAAATCTAGAATCAATAGAAATATCATCATTTATTAATCTTGCAGCCATGGAACAGTTTTTCAACAATAAAAATCTACTAATTAATGAAAAAAAACCATTTTATATCATTTTTTACCAACCAATGCAAAACAAAAGTTAAACCAACTATACAGATGAGCAAAAAACTTTTGATCCAAGAAAAAAATTACAACATTTTTAGGACTATACATAGATAAATATTTAAGCTGGGACATTCATGTAAAACATGTACTGAAAAAGTTTCATCTGGTATTTATGCACTTCATCGAATGTCTAGAATTTGTAACTTGATAACAATGAAACATATTTATTTTTCATTAATTCATTTGCATATTTCTTATGGAATAAGCGTATTTGGTGCCACATAAAAAACAAAAAAAGAACGTTAACAGTATATTAAAACTACAAAAGAAAGCAATTCGAAAATTAAGCCACTCACACAGCTTGGTTTGACTCAAGTCTCGTACTCCATAAATGAAGACAATACCACTGAGTCCACACCTTACGTTTGTCTGTATGCATGCAATAGCATCGTGCCTGTCTGAGTCCACTCATTCTGACTCGAGTCTGGTGTGAACTGACTCGAGAACATACGAGTAGTTGCTTGACTCGAGTCCAGCGAGTACTTTGTACTCACCTCGTCTCATCACTAAGTCTAGTATGATGTTTGACACTATTTATCTGTATATATGTACAGACAAATAAAGAGATTTTGAGTTGAATTGAACCTTCTTACCATTTTAAGCTGCGTATATGCGTAGGATACTTATCATACAGATTTTGTTTAAAAAGATGATTTCTTAAAATTTTAATAGAAATGTTGAGAAGTAATAAAGAAACTAGATACATTTTATTCTTTTCTAAAATTCAGTTAAAAAGTACTTAAAGAATTTCAAGTATTACCTTTGATTAAATGTGTGAAAATTGTAAAGTGTATATCAGCCATAACAATGCTTATTTTACCTATGCTTACCAACGTTTCTGAGCATTATTGGAACCATTTGCTTATTTTTTAGTTCAATATCAACAATGACTTACTCATAAAAAAAACATAACTTTTACACAAATGTTAAAAAACATAATTAACATATTATGATTAACTAAACATGTATTTTATGAACAACAACTTAGTAAAAAGTATTTATTTCATATACAATTGACCTATGATATACATCATAAAAGTCTAGACGAATAAAAATTCATACAAACAGTATTTTTTCAAATCCATTTATCATAACTTATCATTAGAAAAACAATGATAAGTCAAAATAAATAATTATTTGATGTAATATAAAAATAAAAATACATCCAAATGTTAATTGTTGTTGAGATAGCCAAAATAAATTTCCATGGTGATTTTATCTCTTATATCAACACAAATAAATAAGTGTTAAGATCAATATACAGAGTGTCTCTGAACTCTCTTATAAGCTCTCTTGGTTATTGTTTCTGGTTCATTCAGAATCACATATCATATTTAAAATCTTCAAAACACCTTGGTTATCTTTGCAGCCACCATTTTTTTTTTTTTTTTTTTTTTTTTACTTTTTAATTTATATCTCAGAAACAAAAATATGTATTAAGCTGTATTGTATGTTCAACACACATGTAACAGCTGATAATAATAAAGTAATTTTTGATAGTCTTAAATGAGCTCACTAGTACAACAATAAAATTTATGTAAACATCTGATTTAAGACTATCACAAATTACTTAATATAATCAGCTGTTAATGTGTCTTGCACATAGTATTGGCATATTACATTGTACATATAGCCACATAAATGATCTTTCTTTCTAATTTATCATCGATTTTTAAAAACGTTATATCATTGTTTTTGTAATTAAAGTTCCTACAAAATATTATTCTGTATAGTACTTTGTATAATTATTGGTTTAAGAGTTATTTAGGATTTTAAATGGCCACCATTTTGGAAAGTTTGGTAAAAGAAAACCAATAAGTTTTATAAAGATACTAATTTATACAATAAATGACCATACGAAATTTCAGCTTAATTCACAGTTTGGTTTTTTAAATATAAATTCTAAAGTAAAAAAAAAAAAAAAAAAAAAAAAAAAAAAAAAAAAAAAAAAAAAGGCGACAGCAAGGATATCCAAGATGTTTTGAACATTTTAAAATTAATATTTGTGATTCTAAATGAACCCAAAACAATAACCAAAAGAGCTTATAGAGTTCAGAGACACCCTGTATACACAACCGATTATATGTACATATGCAAATATATAACATACATAAATAACGTAATCTTCATCAGTTTGTTTTTTCATCCTTTTAAACTGATTTATCTTTCTGTCTTTACTAAATACTCTGAACACTTTCTATAAATCCTGTGTCCTTAGTCATCTCTACAAAAGTATTCAATATTCATTTGAAGTAAATAGAATACTTCATGACAATAATCTTGAACTCTGGCCTTACTCTTAAAATCCTATATAATACAATAAAATATTATAAAACATTTAAATCAATGTTAATACAACAAACTGAAAAAAAACTGCAATTCAGACTTACAATCAGTATAATGAAAGTTATCTAACTGTTCTTGTCACACTCAATGATAAATTTATATTTTATAAAAAGTAGACTCTCGGAGATCTGGACTAATTTGGCAAACGGCCGTACGGATTTAGAAAAATCTGGATTTCATGGAGGTTGATATGAATTATCAATATAAATAAATAAACAGATATTTACCTATATATATATATATATATATATATATATATATATATATATATATACACAGCTGTTTATTAATGCTATTAATATTACGCTTGGTTTCCATTCCAATTCAGGAGTTCTTACTGAAATCGATCAGCCTGAGTTACCTCTTCTTTGGTGACTAAAGCTTCCTGTTTCTGCTAGTCTTTGATGGGCCTTTGTAAAAGTTGTATAACAAAGTATATAACACGCTGAGTACTAAAACAATGAGCCATGTCATACATCAAATGCATGTCTGCAATTTCTGATTTGGCCAGATAACGTAATATAAGTTGTACATTACATTATCTGCCATTAGTTGTTAATAAAAGGAAACTATGAAAATAAGAAAAAAGAACTATGTCATAAGAAAATAAATTACAAATACTAACTAATTAAAACTAACTATACAATTTAAAAAAATTACAGAAACACTCACAAAAAACGTGTACATCACAGTGTTCTTTTTATTACTAATGAATAATGCCAACAATAGAAACCAAACCTAATAGTAGTAATAGCATAAATAACTGGCTGTTCATATGCTGACATGAAATCAGCTGTTCAAAGTATACACATATTTAAAACCACACTAGCTTTTGGTTAATGCTATAAAACATTGTTTTACGTTTTGCAGCAGAACTCAGCAGCTGTTTTATCCGTTTTTGTTGAAACAAACACAGTGAATATTATATTAAAATTTACTAAAAATACATTATTCTTGCATTTTGTTTATAAAATTAGTCAGTTCTTAGATATTTCAGTTTGAAAAAATTAAATGTCCACCATTTTGAAACGGGTGAAGATTATTTTTTATATTAAAAAAAATATATAACTAATTTAAGGTAGTACAATCATGAAGTTTCACAATTGTACCTTCAGTGGATCCAAAGTTATGAATTTTTAAGGAAAGAAACGCATAAAGACAGATAGACGGAAAACTAAAGGTTTAGGACATACCTTCATATGAAGTTTTATTTTCATTTTTATATGTACAGTAAGATCACAAATTATTGAAATAGTTTTACTGAACATCCTGTATGTATATATATATATATATATATATATATATATATATATGTTTATATACAGATAATATATATACAGATAAATATAAAAGAGAAACACTCACTCACTTATCACGAATTCTCCCACTTTCGGTAATCCCACAGAGCAGAAATTTCGTACAAATGTTTGTTGTAGGCTAAATAGGAAAACAAAAGCATTTTCATCTTGATAAAATACTCCTAAGGGGTAAAAACCGCCCCTAAAAGAATGTTCCATAAGAATAACTGTTACGGCGTATGTATGCCGCGGTAAGCCAATTCGGAAACGGGTAAATAATAATTAAGGAAACAAAATGAGAAGTGATCACTACTTTATTGATATTGAAGTTAATGGTATGAACTTATTGAAACTGTAACAAAACTTGAGATTAAAGTAAGATGTAACTGATCTAAATAAATTGTAAATGTATCTAATCTATATGTAACAAATCTAAATGTATCGAATCAATATGAGCTTGTGGCTACAACACTACAAGAGTGGGTGAGGAGCTACGCGAGACTGACTGGCCGAGGGGTTACGGCTCGAACCTACCCCCACCCCTACAGTAGAAATCAGTCTCGAAAAATAACATTGGGTTGATTTTAGTAAATTAATAACAGGTGTTTTGTAAGTAAATAAACATTATTGTGTATGTTTAAAATTTATCCTATTGATGCATTAAGAATTTACAATTAATTACACATTTTCTTTACATTTTATCTCTATATAATTACATGTAAAATTCCATTGTTTAGAGAAAACCATGGAGAGAAGGGTAAGCATCGTATAGAACCACCCCGAAGCAAAGCAAGGGCTGTAGGCTAGTATACTAATAGAAGAGTCAGGTTGTGGAAAAAGTAACAAACACTATGTATAGTACGATTTTTATAACCATAAACTCGGCCGTGAACTACTAACCTAAACTAATAAATGCAGTCAGATGAGTCATTCCTGCATCAAGTGACCTAATTTGAGCAAATGTTTGTGAGACGCACTTTACAGTGATACTCTTCCTCGCCCCTTGCGAGAATCACCACTTCTGACCCCGAGAAATTTGTAAACATTATAAAAACTGAACTATAATTAACTAAACTAAGCTACTGTTCTGGTACACACACGGAACTTTGCTTTTTCTTGAAAGTGGTAGCATGACACCCTTTTCAAGGAAAAGAAATGTAGACTGACCTTCCTCGATTCTCCCACCTTCCCATATTTTCACCAGTTTGGTGATGTAAAGGACATTAAGTTTGACATAGGATAATATTGCACGACTAAATTCAAGGGTTTAGTTAACATAACAAATACAGTAACTACATAAAAAACAAAAATATTTATGGAATTCATCTTAAACAAGATTAGGAATGGTAATTTGTTTATAGACAAGCAATGTAATCAACTAAAACGTTCATATTTTTGTTACTTGTTTTCCTTCAATACAGGAAAAAAGCAAAACTAAGTAACAACAAAAACTAAGCAATTTGATACATGACATTGAATGTTTGTGTCGGGATATAGAGTACCTAGTTCCCGATGATTCAAAATACACATTTTTTTCTGTAGTACCTCTATTTTTAATTCAATAGTGAGAATAAAATGTACAAAAGACGCTAAAATGTATGGTTACGCTTTTATTTGAAACTTTAAATTCAAGATCAATGATCGGGACTACCCGGAATCCAGACTGCGGAGAGTCTACTGTATTGATCATTACTACTACAAAGTAATAAAACACCTTATATTCTTTAAGAGCAGGCCGGATAGAAGCCGGCCCCCTCTTAAAGAATCATGAATTCCAAAAGGAAACCAAGCGTTTTCCTTTGATTTGAAAAAAAAATAAAAATAGAGATTAACATAGTTTCTTCACAACATTCAAACAGCAGTTTTTTAGCTAAATAAAAGAGAATGAATAAATAGCCTAAGTTACATGACTGCTCCCAGTGATTCTTTTTACTGAGTAAAGCAGCCAGTAATTAAAATATTAGGCAGATAAAATACAAATTGAATAGTGATAATTATTCTGAAGTAAGTGCAACAAAGCCACTATCACTAATTGTGATATTACATACAAAACAACTTAAAGGGGTGGGAGGAGGGGCTGGAGTAATAAGAAAATTTTCCTTTTCCTGGCTGGCACAAATCATCTCCACAACACCAATGTTAAATGTTCTTAAATCAAGCAAAAAGTAGCTCCACGGTAAGTTCTTTCATTAGCCTATTTAAATTGTGACAAACTTTTGAATAAATACTTAATCCTTATGTATGATATGTGAAGCCGTTTTGTCAACGCACTCCTCTCTTATTTCTTGACTAATTTTGCCTCTGTTTGCAGTTGTACAATAAGGTCATAATTCATCAATATTTTCACCCTGAATGATATGGGAAGCCATCAAATTATGTTTTACGGCCATAATAATAGCACGGAGAGATTTAAATAACAACTGAATCAAAAAGTAACAGCTGTTCAAATGAAAATAATGATTTCCAAAATATTTTAACAGCTGTTTGAATGTAAACAATAGTGTTTATAATATTGAGAAGGTTAGATATTTCATAATGTTAAACCAGGGAAGGTGGTAAGCATGGTTTTATTTACATTCAATTGTATAGCTCTACTCTGCTGGACTTGAAGGTTTCAATAGTAAGCTAATGCAATTATTTTATTTATTTAATTAATCTCCAGTTGTAAAACAAAAACAAATGAAATTAATACTTGAAATACCCTAAATAATGTCATTGGGTTTTTATACTAATACATAGATAGCGCGGTAAGTAAATAAATGTAATATTGAGATTTTACATTATACAGTAAACATACATTTGTAGTGAAAAGTCACAGGCCGAGAATGAGATGTAACGAGCAGAGCAAGTGACGGAGTTGCCCTAGGAACAATTGATTTTTGGTTTTCAAATTTGCTGAACTTTTTGTTTCTAGTTATTTTTGACATTTAAATAAAAATTAAAACACACTCCTCAAGATTTTGTAATACAGTACAATACCAACAAAATTACAGAAAATACAATTTTTATGAAAAAACGTTTAACATATCAGTTAAACTGTTTGTTATATGCCATTTTAACTATTTCTCTTATGGAGAATTTATTTAAAATGGCAGACCACTCCAGCCCTGTGGAATGCACGTAACATGTCCTACACACAGCTCAATAGAAAAAAGTCATCAGATCAAATGAAGGCACTTAACAATCAAGCTTTCTGTATGAAAAGTTTGGATTTGATATAAAAATAGCTTTTGATATTGATGTTATCAAAACACATAAACTGAATAACAAACTACAAGAAGTATCTTTAGAAAAAACTCATGTTTATAATGTTATACAATTTGTATATAACTCAATATTGTAGGCTTATTTCTTCTCAATACAAAGGTGCAGACATATTATGAATAAGTCACATAAAATCTCCTCACTCTACAACCATAACTTTACAATAAAGAGGGAAAATGTATCTAGGCTAAGCATGGTTAGTCTTTATGAACTTTCTCTGCTGATTGATATATACAGTAGAGTCTCGATTATTCGCCACTTGGTTATCCGCCATTCCGTGTTATCCGCCGCACCTTTGGCATTTTATTTAATTAACAAATACACTTGATGCCCACCCACCCACCCACCCAGCACACAATAAGCTTTATGCCCACCCACCCACACAGCACAATAGGCTTGATGCCCATCCACCATCCACCCACCCAGCACACAATACGCTTGATGAAGCACACAATAGGCTTGATGCCCACCCAGCACACAATTAGCTTGATACCCATCCACCCACCCAGCACACAATACGCTTGAATCACACCCACCCACCCAGCACAAAATACGCTTGATGCCCACCCTTCCACCCAGCACACAATACGCTTGATGCCCCCCCTCCCCACCCAACACACAATAGGCTTGATGTCCAACCACCCATCCAGCACACAATACGCTTGATGCCCACCCAGCACACAATACGCTTAATATAACACTTTTTAATAATAATTAATAACACTAATTAATAACGCTTAATAGTCAGAGGACATTTTGTGGTCATCAGCGAGTGTACGTGCTCTATTACTGATATGTCACCGACTGTACCGCTCCGCCCAAACCGGTTAGTCGTCTTCCCCGCCCCCACCAACCACATCCCGCGCCGTGCCCATATATCTCTCTACATATTTTTGTCAGTTACTGGATCGCTCCCGCGTTGAAAGGTACCGCTACTCGTGTGTTCGGTAAAGTTATTTATATATTTAAAGTTATTTTTTGTGATAAGTGTTTGTAGTGCTGTTTGGTGAAGTGGATTATGGAGAGGAACAAAAGAAAAAAGATTGTGTTATCAATGCAAGACAAGCTCAACGCTTTAAAAAGGCTGGACAAAGGAGAGACGTTGTAGAAGGTAGCTGATGACTATGGCGTTGGTCGTCACACTGTTGGGGATTGGAAAAAAAAGAGATCAGAATTAGAACAATGGTGTGCCTCACGAGTGACTGAAATTGACTTGAAAGACAGAAAAACGATGAAGAAAAGTGACTATAAAAAACTAGTGAGGCCTTATTCATTTGGTTTATCCAATTTAGGGACAAAGGAGTGCCTATTTCAGAACCTATATATCAGATATATATCAGAGGACCTATATTAAAAGAAAAGGCGTTGCATTTCCAAAAGGAATTTAATGAAGGCGACACAGAATTCACAGCAAGCATTGGTTGGTTAGACCGCTGGAAGAAACGATATGGAATCCGGCAGTTAAATATTTGTGGTGAAAAATTGTCATCCAACTTTGAAGAAATGGAAAGGTTCAAGAAAGAATTTCCAACACTTATTGAAGCTGAGCAGTTAACAGGAGAGCAAATATTTAACTGTGACGAAAAGGGCCTTAATTATAAAATGTTACCAAGTAAGAGCCTTGCAGCTCGGACCGAAGCAGCAGCTCCGGGTTACAAACGCAGCAAAGAGAGAGAGTAACAATTTTGGCCCGTAGTAATGCTACAGCAAACCATAAAATGGAACTGACAATGATTGGAAAGGCGAAAAATCCAAGTGCTTTCAAGGGAATTGCGAAACACGCACTGCCATTAAAATATTTTAACCAAAAAAGTGCTTGGATGAGCGGGGATATTTTTAAAGAACGGTTTTTAAAAGAGTTTGTACCATCTACAGAAAAGTTTTTGAAAGAGAATAACCTACCCAGAAAAGCAGTTCTACTTATAGATAATGCACCAAGTCATCCCGATGTAGATGATCTAAAAGACCAGGATATAAAGGCCATGTTCCTACCCCCCAACGTAAATGCAATTTGCCAACCTATGGATCAAGGTGTTTTGGAAACACTGAAGAGGAACTATAGAAAACGGCTTCTCTCCACCCTGATACAAGAAATAGAAGATGGCCAGGTCATGATTCCAAAGCTGAAACGTATAAATCTAAAAGATGTGGCTTATTGGATTGCAAGTGCCTGGGACAATGTTGGAGCAGATACTATCGCCAGATCATGGAAAAAGCTGTTGGGCGAGGATGAAGATGCCGGAATCATGCATGATGAAATTCATGAAGATATTTTACCCACATAGCAACGAATTCCTGGGTGTGAAGACGCAACTTCGGTTGAAGTAGGAGAGTGGCTTACAGCAGATGAAGGTTTCGAAATAACTGATGCAGAAATCGTCACACTTGTCAATAGTGGTGACGATCAAGATGTTGAAGAACCAGAGACTGTTGAGCCCCCAAAAATTGCACATAAAGAAGGGGTGAAAATCTTTGAAGCGGCCATTAAATACGTCGAGCAGCAAGAAGAAGCCAGGGCTGTTGACATTATGACGTTCCAGAGATGGCGAGACTTAGCGGCGAAAAAGCGGGAAACGTCAGGAAAGCAGACCAAAATCACCAGCTTTTTCCACTCACCATAAACTCAACCAGTTTAAATTTATGTGTTTAAAATAATTTTTTCCGTTTTAAATTGAGTAATTATGTATTACATTTAATCGTGTAAGTAAATAAAAATATACTGTAAACTGTTTACTGTGTACGTAATTTAGGTTTTATTCAACATTCCCCATTATCCACCCTTCCGCCGGCCCGTTTATGGCGGATAATCGAGACTCTACTGTATAGTAAATAACAATATAAACTTCGTCAGTTTATAAACATTTTCTGTAGAACATTTTTTTAAAATAATAATAAATGTTTAGATAAGCACTGACAGTTACATTCTATCCAATCAAAAGTATTAGTTAGATTTCAAAACTAAACTAAACTCATTAAGAATACTTAAAATTAAAGGCACTTCTTATAACAGGTTTTAAAAGACAAGGATAACAAACGTTAAGCTCAGTTTCATTCAAAACAAAATAAAGAAATGATTGGCATCACAATTGAATAGAATGAGCAGCTCTAAAAACAAATTATTTTTTCCAACTTTTACATAAAGGATTTTTTTTTACTCAAAAATATTAAGACCAAAAAGGTAATTTTTAGTAGTAAGAGGCAACAGGTTGAATGTTCAGTTGGATCAACCATGTCTCGCTTTATATATATATATATACAGAGGGGAGACAAATTATTAGACTCAAACTGAATTTTCAACAATTTTAGTTGTTAAACTATTTTAAGAGTACTTTTACTTAATGTACATGGATAAATAATTTTGAAAATGATGTTTAGTGTTATATAGTATACATTTCTCACAAATTTTCCCAAAGTCTGTGCGATACAGTCCACACAGTACAGTCATATGTAAAAAAAGCAAAAACAATGGAATCAGCTGTTTTCCTACCACTTGTGTTTTCGTAACCTCAAACCTACTGGTTGTGTTTTAATGTGCTTGGATGTGTTAGTGGTTATCCTGTAGTGATTTTTAACGATTTTATATCAGTTTTATTAACACAATTTGGCATTTTTTCTTCTTTTTACTCTGTCAGTCATATGCCAGTAAATTGTTTTTGAAATGGGCAAAACTGCAGATTTATCACCCCGTAAAATAGCTATGACAAAGGTTCTTTTAGAAGAAAATAATTATTCACAAAGGGAAATAGCAAGAAGACTCAATATATCACAAAAATCTGTAAGCAGGGTTAAGCAGGCTTCTAATACTAATGCTGTTTACGAATGTAATCGAGTTGGAAAATGTGGCCGCAAACCTAAATTGAATTAAAGATTGAAAAGAAAACTGAAGAACATGGTTATCAAGAACAGAAAAAGCACAAAAAAACAGTTGGTACAGGAACTGAAAGAATATGGGGTGAATGTATCGCTTTAAACTGTTGAACGGACCCTTAAAAATGAAGGCCTAAATGCAAGACGACCTCGAAAGAAGCAGAATATATCACCAGCCATGGCTAAAAAGTGCTTGCAGTGGGCAAAAGGGCTGAAACACTGGACTCAGGATGACTGGAAGAAGGTAACAAGTATACCAATACATTATTTATACTAAACAACCTATTATAATAGCCTAGCCTAACCTAACCAAGCATAAGCCCACGGTAGCCTAGGAAGATACTGTACTGAATTCTTTCCTTAGCCTATAAACTATCATAGTCTACCGTTTATTGATACTAGTACTAGCAACTAGGCTAACAAAATACTGTAAATACAATAGTGATATTGCTTTCAGGTAATGTTTTCTGATGAGTCCATCTTCCAAATCTCAGACATCACTAGCCAGTATGTTAGAAGAAGATTTGGGGAAGAATTTACGAGGATTGTGTGATGCAAACAGTGAAACATCCGACTTCCGTTATGGTCTGGAGTTGTATGTCGGTACAAGGGCCTGGTAGGCTCTACATTGTTGAGAAAACAATGAGACAGGACCAGTATCTCAATGTATTGCAGCGAAGAATGGTTCCGCAAGCCAAAGACTGGTTTCCGGATGATGAATTTGTGTTCATGCACGACGGAGCGCCATGTCACCAAGCAAATAAAGTTAAAACATTTTTCAGTACAAATGAAATCAGTGTTCTGCCTTAGCCAGGAAATAGCCCGGATATGAATCCGATTGGGAATCTCTGGGCTATAGTGAAGAACAGGATGAAAAAAGAGAAAATTACCACAAAAACTGCTTTGATTGAGTATTTAATTATTTGATTAAGTCTTTATTAATTTGATTAAGTCTTGGCACCATGACCAAGAAATAAGATTCCTGCCAAAAACTGGTGGAAAGTATGCCAAACAGATTGGCATTGCTTATAAAAAATAAGGGAAAACATACTAAGTATTAGATATTTGTAAAACTTGAAAATGATTAAATTTTATTAAAAAACCATGTTGAGTCTAATAATTTGTCTCCCCTCTGTATATATATACGTGTAACTTGGAATATACCATAATAATTTCCTTCCCTTCTTAAACACACTGACACCAAATAATTCACAACTGAAGATGTATATTAAAAATAAAACTTACAAATTGTATTACAGTAGTCATAAACCCAAAGTAAATGGTGCATAGAGGAGTTTATTTCTCCCACCATAGTTCCCCTCCAGTGGCAGTGTGCTGTAAGATACAGTCACATACAAAACATGTTAAATCAATGATGGTAAAATATTTTAACTATGGTTCTAAGGCAAATTTAACTGTGGTGTTGTACATTATTAATGAGAATATATAATAATTGATCCACTCATACACACACTCACTTATCCACCCATATACATGTACAGTGGTAGTTAATATCACTTACCACTACAGTCCGTGTACATGCGTGAGTGTGTGGGTTCTTACCACTGTACGTGTATGGGTGGATTGTATTGGATTGTATGCAAGGTGAAATGCCAGCATGATGGCTAGTGACTAAAGCTTCGGAACGTGGAGGGCAAGGTCCAAAGTTCTAATCTCAAACTAGTTAACGGTCAGTACTTCACTTGTTGAAAAACACTCATGCACAAGCCTGCAATCCTATGTGAACTGGGGAGTAAAATTATTTAAAAAAGAAAAACAAAGGAAATACACATGTTTGAATTAGTTTGATGAAGCCACAACACATTACATAAACTGATTATCCTGTTTATATATATTTTTAACTAAGAAAGATTTCACAGTCACAAGACATTTCATGGTCTGTGTAAACTATGCATTGTAGAATAATTATTTCTTGAATTTTGTTTCCTGCTGTTAAAATTGTGAAATTCGTGATGAATTTAATTACTAACAAAATAAAATTATTTATCATGTGAAAATTATTACATGATGCAGAAGAACCTCAATAGTTTGACACTCATTACTTCAATACCAACCATAATAAAGAGGCATAGCAATTATTTTCTGTGACGTGCAGTGTCGAACTATCCAAGTTTTACTGTTCAAGCAATCAATTAAATAAGAAAATAATTTTAAATAGTACAAATTGAGACCTTTTCAATTAATGGTCTGATATGCAATGATTTTCTTTTAATCTCTTAATCAAGACTTTGCTAAATCTAAAAACATCTAACCGGATAGTAATAATTTTAATATATAGTAAACTAAAGTGAGACAATACAACCTGTTAAAAAGAGTCAACTCTTATGTCTGCTAAAAGACTCAACAATGTGAGTTGACCATTTCCTTTGAACACCGTTATCCCTCCTGTTTCAATTAGCTATTCCGCATTCCTGAATATTATTCATCTAGTCCTATTCATTATTTTTCTTTTGGATATGACTACTTGATCTTGTACATGTTATTATCAATCTACACTGGGCACATTGTATCTCGAGCTGTGGCCTAGTGAACAAACGGTGACAGGGATTTCTCCATCTTAGCTCATAAACAGTATGTGGCATGCTACTAGCCCTCTACAAAACTTTTGTCTCCATTTATTCACTACGCCCACAGCTACATTTTTCCTTTTATAAGTAAATATTTCGAGTAATTACTATTAATTTATATTATATTAAGAGCAGTTGATGCTGGGTCCACCATCATCATAGTGGCCAGATCTTCTAATGGCTCGCCGTGTAGGACACAAAAATTAAATAAAGCGCTTTGTTTGCATCAAGAACTAAGCCATTTAACATAAAATAAAATTTTGAAAATAAGCATAACTTATGTTTAATTCATGGGTTGAAATTCATGGGCTCAATCTAATAAATAATTTTGTTATGACCAATATTAGTTTACTTGTAATATTTTTGATAAATAGCAAACCAATAACAAAATTCAATTGACAAAAAAACAACTAGTACGGTATGTGAAATGTTTTGTAATTTTTCGGTCACAGAATTTTAGTCAGCGAGAAAGTTTGAGGTTGTTATTGATGTTTCATAATATTGAAAGATGTTGATTGTAGGACAATTATTTTTCTTTGTATTATGTGTTTTAGTGGCAGATGTAAAAACCATCGCATACGTGTAGTTCGCATGATCACTTAATAATTTGCTGTTCATCGTTATCGTTTCATTAGCTACCTTTACATAATTTTTCAATATGACATATAAATATTAAAATACATTTAAGCCACGAATATTTATCCTACACGTTCAACGATCCATACTAAGACGCTAAGCAGATTGAAGATCGGCTTTTTGATGGTGATGGCCGGCTTCACCGCAGCAGAGTCTATACCCACTCTATTTATACTACCTACTTGCTCTGTGATGCACACACTATGTAATTAGCCAGGAAGTAAGTTTTACATGTGGTACGCAATTAGCCGTAAAGTACTTTTTCCATGTGCCTTCAGAAAAAATTGATATACCTACTAAAAATGTTGTTTTTAAATTCAGTGTAGAAACCCCTATCAAAGTTAAGAAAATCACATAAATAATGTTAATGTAATGAAGAAAAAATCCTAAAAAGTAGGAATTCTAATTTTTTTTGTAAAAAACAAGCTACCTGAGGAATAAAAACTATCTTCACCCATTGAACAAATTTTGTGATATTAGCAGTGCATAAATATCCCTTTGTATAGTATTGTAAATCCTTCTTTTTATTTGCTTGTAAGACATTCATTTGAAACAACAGTTATAATTATAAAATAAGTGCTTAATTCTCTATTATATTGATTATTTAATAATCTCTATTTATACATATACTTATGCTACAAAATGTGAATGTTATTACTACAAATTTATTTTGTATTAGTATTTCAAAAAAAAAGGTAAAACAAAAATGATTGTGTATTAATTACATAAATAAAACCTGAATCATGTCTCTTGGATGAGAGACTATTATTTATTACAAAAAGTCTATTCCTACTATTAATAGAACTAAAACTTAACATTTCATAATATGGCTAAACTGTCAATGTGAAACTAGTTTACCAAAATAAAACTAAACATAACTTGCTCTCTTTTATTCAATGAATGACTATTAATATCAGAAAACTGATATGAAAATAAATATGAACAAATAAAATAACTCTTTACTAAAATCAAAAAAAAAAAAAAAAAAAACAACCAATGTACAAAACCGTTACTTAGGCTAGTACTATTTTTTATTACCGGTATATACAATTGAAGAATGTAAAGAAACTTAGGAACTTGTTAACCAATCACTTTGGTCTGCAGAAATTCTCTATTGAAAAAGATTGAGGCTCAAATTGATAAATCATTAATTCTATGTAAAAATAAAATTCTATTTGAAGATAAACTTCACAATGTTATTTGCTCTAATTTAGCCATTTACAGTAGCTTCATTGAAATTTGGGCATTGCATAAAACTTATACTGAAAAAAACATATTTTTTCAGTATAAGTTATTTTAGTAGTCACTTATTATTCTATAACTGGCTCAATCTGTAGCTTAGATAGAATCTTCTTGTAATAAATTAAAAACTACATTTAAGGTTAAAATATTAAAATTATTTTTAAGAAACGAAGCTTTGCAACTATTTTTAATAATAATGAATTGTGTTCATTCATAATGTGAGGTAATGTTAAATTAACTTACGTCAAATTTTAAATTGACTTATGGTAGTTTTATTTTTTAAAGTTAAACTAAGCAAATAGTTTTAATATTCTTAACTTCCTTTAATGCTCAGAAACATTTCAATTATTTACAAAATACAGTATTGAAATAGAAGAGTATATGTACTATTGTAACAGATATTCGGAAAAGAAAGCATTCTTTAGCCAGCATAATGGTAAGAGGTGCTAACTGAAAACAACTTAACTAGACATGCAATCAAACTTAAAATCTTTAAGAATTCCTGTTGAGACTAAAAGAAGGTATGAAGAACTTTAACTGTACTAAGATATGGACACATAAGACCTTATAACTAAAATGTATATATGTAAACATTCGTGATCGAAGCAAACAGATTATAACAAATTTTAGAGTAAAGAAGAGATCAGGGACACCGGGCAAAATGTAAAATAGTTTTGGTACTGGGATTTTATTGGACTCCTACTTGAAAACCATTTAAAGTTTGTATCATTAAAGAATGCACCAAAAACAATCAATACATCATATTATAAGCTGAAAAAAACCTGACTCTACATATTTGTTTTAAGAAATAGCTCTATTTAGCATTAATAACCTATTCCACAAAATATTTGTATTTACCTATCTTTTAAAAGACTACATTCAAATTCTCATTGTAATTAGTTAGTCTATAATACTTTGATAAATGGTCCTATAACTTATGTACAAAATCATAAATTACTGAGATTATTGGCCACACTTTAATATTAGGCCTAAGCTTATAGTGAAAAATTAATGTGCACTTATTTACCATAATAATAATTTATTTCTGCAAAAGTCTAAATTTTGTTTGAATGGATATATAAAGAATTTACATAATGGCAAACAAATATTCTTATAATTAAAAAAACCCTTTAATGAACAGCTTAATTGTACTGTGCTTTGGAATTTAGTTGAAAAATTTAGAAATAAAATTCACCAACTTCTTATGAAAAATAGACATACACTGTTTGAGACAGAACAATTTTATTTACAACTATAAAATGGTATGAGTATTTTATTTCAGTTGAATACAAAATTCATAATTATGTTGTATACATTTTGTTTTGCAATCATTGATATGCATTTCATTGATAAAAAATAATCGAAATAAAGTATAGCTATCTAATAAAAATTGTTGAGAAATTTAAAAATGATACAATAATATTTACATTAAAATATAAAATAAACTTAAAATCGATCATTTTTATACTTGAAGAACTTAGGGAGGCCTAGCTGTTACTACTACTCATCAGTATATAGATTTTTGGTAAACAGCATAACAAATATTGATACAAAAATATTTAAATCATAAGTAAGCCGCTAGTGTTTTATGTGTACACTAAGAAAGGTGTAATTTTACTGTTGAAACACAATCGTAACATTAAAATAGCAGGCCTAAATGAAATTATATTGAGATCTCTGACTTTCATTAAAATCTTCAAAATGTTAGGACTACTTGTTATTTCTTTAGTTTTTTTTTTCAGTTTAATTAAGTTTGATTTAGGATTGTGGTACAATTTTTATAAATAGCCTAGTAGGTAAAACATCAGCTTTATATTTTTTTAGTAAAATTAAAATAAATACTATGCAATAATTACACTGCCGTTATAATGTGGCTAGGCCTGTTATAAAATAAAGTTATATAAAAATATTGTTTATATCTGAAGTATATGACAAACTGATTCATTTTGGCCTTTCAGACTTATTGTTTTTTAGTTTAACAATCAAATCTTGACAGGACATATTTCAGGACAGATCAATATCAAAATAACAATAGGCCTATCGCGTTATTGAACAAGTTCTGTAAATGACTTAACATAAGCTTCATGCAACTTATTTATAAAATCTGGGTCATACTTCAACAGATAATTGACAGCTTGGAGCAATTGATTTTTTGTTAGTGGTTCAGGGCGCAATGGATAAGAAGTATTACCTGAAGCAGTACTAACAGCAATCGTTGGAGTAGTTGACAAAGTTTCAGGACTTTCTTCTTTCTTGGCTGATGATGTGAACATTACAGGAGGCATCAATGCTGGCTTTGAATGAGTATCCATTGGTGCTGATAATGGGCGATGATTCTCAACATGGTTCATGTTAGTTTCAAGAGATCCATCAACCATTAATGGCGACTGGTTCTGTGTTAATTTAGAATTGAAAAACTGTTGAGTCTGGACAGTAGATGGAGGAGAATCAGAAATCCTCAAGAATCCTAATGTAGATTCAAACTGACCTACAGTATTACCTACTGTCCCATTTTCATTACGCTTGAATCTCATTGACTCAAATTGGCCTACCGGATTCCCTGTTGTTCCATTATCGTTACTTGTTTTAGCAGATCCATTTTTTATCATACCAACAAAATCACTTTGGGGAGTTATGGCTTGCTGTTGCTTTTCAATATGCTCAACAGAATGTACAGGATTTGACATCAGTCTCTGCAGTAGAGGTCTGACATCAGACTGTGGAGGGGGAATAGCAATTGGAACTGACTGCAGTCTAGACAGGCCAGGAGGTGGTCCAGGACGTGGATTATTCAAAAACATACTTGCTGGTTGAATAGTAACTGCTGGATCACTTATAAATTTTGTTCCATTGCTGGCTTTTGCAAAGAAATCCATTACACTCTGAGGAGTCGGATCCAATTCTTTAAAATTATAGTTCAAATCGTGCGGTCCTGTTCCTTCTAGTCCTGTAGGCATCCTTCTTGGAGATTTAGAATTGTATTCCTCCTGAGCTTTGGTTAGCATAGAAAAAATGTCTACGTTAGTTCCACCACTTCCTACTGTATGTTTGTTTTTCTTCTCTGACTTAACCTCTCCAGATTCTTTAATGATTTTAGTGAGAATAGTGGCAATTTTGACACATTCTTCTTTGTCATAGAACCATATACCATATATTAATCCCTGGGGATTCCTGTACAGTAGAAAAGGGTCTTGCAACTGTAAATCCAATCCTTGAGTTACTGGCTCAACTAGATTTTTCATGTTCAACCTATTCATAATAAGAATATTGTGAAAAGGCTCACCTGTTCGGTTGTAGACAAAAAGGGCACCTTCAATATCAGTCTTCTCCCATTCATTGTCAATAAATGTGTAAAGAGCAACATGAGCTGCAGTTTCAAGTAAACTCTTTGCATATGGATCTACCTTATTCAACGCAGCAAAGTTCATCTTCGATTCAGCTAGTTCAGCCATCACTTTAACCACTGAAATATTCTTAACTAATCAAGTCTCGAAAAAAACAATCACAATAGCGGAAGAACACAGTATAGATTTATTATGGAGTCAAAATAAAAATTGTTTTCTTTGTAAAAATTCAGTTTTTATCAGTTTTCCAAAGTGTTTCTACAAAATTAGTAGCATTTTGTTCACGTTCAACTGAAATCATAACAAATAAGCATAGAGTTGCAATGAAGAAGAAGCGCATTAGTTTATAAGTTAATCTCTAGAAGAAAACTACCAACACTTTGGGTCTTCTCCCATAGAGTAACAAACAACTATGGGGAGTAACCGTCTCTCTAAGACTAATAATATATAATAAGAAGGCTCAGCTCGAGTATATTTTTTCTGCCAAGCCTAAAAAACGTTGAAAACTGCGAGGTTCTATTGGCAGCGTATTATGGACTCATATACCCCCACTTATCTTACGCTGTCCCTTATCTGGGGTCACGAAAATAAACACACCTTGGCTTTGTTTAGACTTCAAAAATGGGCTGTGAAAACTGTTTTTCTCTTAATAAGCGGCAATCCTGTAAAAACACTTTCCGTTAGTCACAAATACTGACACAACCATCTATTTACATACTTGAAACATTAACATTTGTCAGACAAAACTTTTCTAAATTTAACTTCACAGTACAAACACTCTATTCTTTACGTAATCTCAAAAAATTACCTATCCCTAAACATTCAACATCTTTTTACAAAAACCACTTGTGTTACGATGGCATTAATTTGTTTAACCATCTTCCACTATCACTCAGGCTGGAATCAAGCCTAACTAAGTTTAGAAAAAAACTCAAAAACCACTTAATAAATCTTGCTTGTTACAGCGTCCGAAAATTTCTAACGGGAAATATGTAACTAGTTACATGTGATGTGTTTTATTTTGTAGAAAATCATGAATGATCTTCTTATTTACATGTATGAAATTCTTATTTTCCATATATAAGAGTTGATTTTGTACACTTTTTTATAGACATAAGACTTAGCTAATGCAATTATATTGTTGATTTGGCTGAATAAAGAGTTTGAGTTTGATATACATTAGCCTTGTCGAAATATTTTCAGCTTATACAGTATATGTATTCAATCTGCTTGCAAAGCTGATCATCATCTAACACCTAATTTGCCTCTTGCTATCCTAGTGGTTAGCTTTCCTGCTTCAATGCAGAGTGTCACGGGTTCAAAATCCGTGAGGTCCGCTTAGATTTGCCATAAGGGATTTGCCATTGTCCCTCAACAACGTAAAAATATAATGTTAAAAATGCCACTGGCGTAGGCAATATAATAAAATAAAAATATAAAATATGAGAAGATATAACCAATTAGTTAGGCATTGTTTTAGTTTAAAAACAAACTTTTTTGTTATTTCTATAATTTGTTCTCATAGTTTATTGAAGAAGTTTGAACCTGTATTAGAGTATATTGAAGTGCAATACTACATTTTCGTAGGCGACTTTGTGGTTGTCAATGTTGTTACTATTACGTTAATAATTGTGAGTATGTGAGTCCTCTCTAAGTGTGGGTGTTAATTTTTTGGCCAGGATAGTGGTTTCCAAGATATACTGCTATATATTACATGTTGAGCTTTATCAATCATAGCTTGTAGTGCTCCATTGGACTTAGCCTAATAAGGATTGTTCTGATAACCCCCTTCTGCAGAGCAAATAACGAGAATCCTGTGTTGTTATCTTGAAGAAATTAAGATTGATTATCTTGGAGTTACGTTAAAAATGGTTATGTTGAATAATACCAGTTTTAAAAAGCAATGTACCATAGATTGAACTTCTGGTATAAATCCAATGTTCATTCTATTTCCCAAAATTCTATAACAATGTTTGATGCTCCTTTGATTCTGCGTTTTCCACTCTAAAATGTTATAAAAAAACATTAGTGAACTTAAAACAGTGGTATTTTGAATTCGGTCTAAGAAGATAGTGTTTTTATAGTATACGTAGTTACTTTCGTACATTGTTTTTGTAATTATTGTAAACCCTTGCAATTCCAATATTGGCTAATTGCACATTTTTCCAATGTGGCTTTAAATTGCGGATGGCAAAATAAAATAAGAATTCATACTTTGAGTTGCCATAATAATATCTTGTAGTTTTATATCGCTTGGTAAAACAACAGACATCAATGTGCGCTGAAGCGAAATTACGGCGTTTAGACTACGGGCAACCCGGTCATTGTTCGTCTTGTTGCCACGTCATGTTGGACTTTTGAAGTTATACTTCTTTGCGCCCGTTAGACACTTTGGGATGGGATGTTGGTCGAGAAACCGCGTCACGCTGAAAAGTAAGAACAAATTTTTAAGAACTATCGATTAATCGATTGTTAATCGAAGAAATTTAATCGAAGAAATTACTGATAATGATAATATAGGTGTATAATATAATAATGAAGTCACATATAATATATTGAAGATAAATATATTGAATAATATTGAAAAATGTCTTATATTTCATTTATATATCCTGTCTGTTTGTGTGCGTGAGTGGGTGTATGAGAATGGCCAAAGAAGTATAACTTCCACCGTGTGGTCCGACGCACACCCAATTTTTTTTTAACTGTACGATTCGTGTTTACTATTATAATAAAAATTTATAAAAAGAGAGAGCACTATACGATTATTAAAGGTACAATTTAGTAGACCGTATATTGGCGTAATAAGTTTTATTTTTAGGTTTAAAATGTCAAGATTTTCATTCAAAAAGTAAAAAACTAAAAAAGACAAAAAAATTCTTATTTTTTACTTAAACCAACATATAGTCTACTATAACAGTCATTCACCTGTCAAACAGTAATTCAGTTAACACGATACGACCATTACTGCGGACCTAATGCTTAAAGTTCATGGTTTTGATGTTCCTCGAGAAGCAAAACAGACCCCTTAATACCACCAGGCCTGATATGGCAACGCTGTAATACTCACGCTGTAACTTGCCAAATATGATCAGCTGCGATATTATCAATTACGCTTCAGCTCACATTGATACCTATTGAGTCCTATTAAATTACATGATATTTATGGTACCCAGACTATAAATCCTTATCGTATTTTTCAGTCCGCTATTTTATAAGCCATACTGGAAGATCGTTCCATTAGACAGTTCTGATATTGAAAAGGGTTTACAATAATGACAAGATTTTTTTTGTTCTCAAAGTGAAAATTCCAGGAATTACGCATACTCTAAAAATCTTTTTAATCCATAGTTAACTTTTCAGTGTTCTAAGATTAACAGTTTTTTTCAAATGTAAGCGAAACTTTGTTTAAAAAGTACCGTACTAAAAGTTAGTATTTGTTGTCATCAAAACCATGATAAAAATGTCTATAGCTAATTAATTACATATGGTATTTTTTTCGGCTACCATTATTATTTTAATTTTTTCAAATTATGTTAAAGCTGAGCTTTATAGTTGGACAACAAGTCCAAAAGTCATTACACTATAGTAAAAATAAAAAATAAATAAATAAGAAATTATTTCCTGTCACAAAGCCAAATCTAGTCCATAAAACCATTTAAGACCTGCCTCACGCATTCTACTTATACTAGCTAATCCCTACGTAAAACAGAGCAAGGAGCACTCTGTGACTATGTGATCCATTGTTTGGATAGTGTTTTGGTGTTTTTTAATAAAACACATATTGTAATTTAAAGTATTTTACTGAGGATAAACACATAGTACAAAGTGATTATAGCAGCCATCTTGTTCGAAATCTCAAAGAGGTTCACTATTAGAGGTCCAAAGAGTTATAAAATCTTACATAGATAAATAGTATAATGACATGAATATACTATATATCAACATCTCCCCTGTTACAATATAAAGAAAATTAATTTTAATGTCATAAATTGTAAATTAACCATTAATGTAAGAATACAATACACAACTTATTACAAAACAAAATACCATTACCATGTTACCAATTAATACATTTAATCATAGGTTAGTCTTTTAGGGTTAACAACTTTTCTACCCCTACTTGTAATATATCCATCCATATTTTTAATTACAGTTTCTTCAGAGGTGGTTTTATTGAAGTTTGTATTACTATCTTTCTGAACATTAGTGTATGTACTAGAATTATTTACACTTGAATTTAAAGTAGTAGGCCTAATAGCATTTTCATTAGGACAGATTGTAAAGTGTCTGCGATTGCGCTGATACACTGAACCATTTTCATCAGATACAAAATAAGAGCGAGGGATATCAGCTTTTGATAAGATTTTACCTGGAGTCCATGATCCAGATGGATTCTTTTTAAATAACACTTTTTCATTAGGTTTAAGTTCAGGCAAAGATTTACTTCCTTTATCATAATACTTTTGTATGGTTGTTTTGTGTCTTTCAGTCATGATAGGATCAGGCTTTGTGACTGTTGGTTGAAGACTTTGTTTGGAGCAAGGTAACAAAGTATTTAAATTCCTTGAAAATAACAATTGAGCTGGAGAAGGCAAGTAAGGTTTAGGAGTATTCCTATAACTAAGATAAGGATCTGACTTAGAAGCATCAGCTTTTTTAAGAATGTTTTTGGCAATTTTTACACCTGATTCTGCCATGCCATTGGATTGAGAATACTTAGGGCTAGTGATTGTATGCTTAAATTCATAAGATGCCGCAAACATCTTGAATTCATTACTAGTAAATTCACTACCTGAATCTGTTACAAGTGTTTGTGGAATTCCATGTCTAGCAAAGAAATATTTAAGTTTGTTAACTACAACTACAGTAGTCTAATTAGACAAAGTTACTAGTTCAATATACTTGGAGTAGTAATCAAATGCAACAACATAATGTACATTCTTGTATTCAAAAATATCAGCTGATATTTTTGACCATGGTAGATTGGGTACATTATGAAAAATAATAGGTTCTTTACAATTAGATGGTTTATGCATAGCACAAGTTAAACAGTTATTTACAAATTCTTTAATATCTGAAAAAATACCAGGCTAATGCAGAACATTACGGGCTCTTAACTCACATGACTTAATACCAACATGACCTTCAAGAAGTTTAATCAACATTTCATCTAAGGCATAACTAATCCTTCTATTTCTTGCAAGTTATCTCTAATATTCCAGTAAGGTCTAACTATATTATCTACTGAATATTTGTGATCAGGCCCCACAATCACATGACATCTACTGTCAATCCCCATTTGTATTTCCAGTAGTTACATCTGCCCACTCCAGTTCGGAACCGTTTCAATAATGTCCACTCCCTACGAGAGAGGTCCATCCCACCTACAGGAATTGTTGGATCGTTGATAAGGAACTTATTTTGTCCATCAAAACTGTTCCACGCTATGGTTCAGGTAGTACTGGGCGAGAAATGTTATCTGCTCAACTGAACTGGAAAGCATATAACATAAACCCATAACTCTACGTATATATGGGTTTAGAGATTTTAAGCGACCGTTCTGACGTGGAAGATCCTGGATAATGGGGAGGTGCACAATAATTCACAATAATACAATAATTCAAGATACTATTGAATTCTTTACGTAGTGCCTCCTGACATCTTATTTTTGGAGGAGCTATATTGCACAACACCGGGAGCTAAGGCAGTGGAGTTGCCATGAGAGTACCACTAATAGCTCTCATAGTTCTATTAAGTTGGACATCAATCGCTTTTGTATGTGCGTTGCGGGAGCACTGTATTCAACAGCTGAATAAACCAGTGACAAAGTAGTAGTACGCAAGACGTGTGCATTGGCTCTCCAAGTTGTTCCAGCAATATAATGTATTACATTTGATCTGGTTTTAATTTTAGCTGCTGTTTTTTGAAGATTTATTTATGTATAAGACGCCAACCGTCAAGATATGGGCGAATATGGATTTCGAAGAGTGTGATGAGTGTAGATTAGTGAATGACTTTTAAACGTCAGGGATCGATCCAGCATTACTCCCAGGTACTGTGTAATATCATTGTGGTGGAGTTTTACACTATTTACAAAGATGTTAAATTTTCGATTAGTTAGTCGATTCTTTTTTTTTTTTTTTTTTTTTTTTAGGTGAGGCCGACGTCCTTCAAACCTTACTCTGTCCAACTCTCATAGGCTATTGATCTGTGCGAGTTACTTATTCAGAGTAAGGGGGTGAACCAGTACAGTAGAAGGTGAATATTACTGATAACTATTTCCATTCTAAGCCGGATTCAAACAAGCACTATCTCTATCCCAAGCTCAAAGTCCTGACGTCTTAGACCATTCGGCCACTGGCTCGCCCATTACTTAGGTGGAAGCAGGCTAGTTCGGTTTTTGATGGGTTAGGATTTAGCTTCCAGGTTCTAAAATATTCTTTGAGGGTTGCAAGATTGTTTTTGAGTGTTTCTTCATTAGCTGTGACGTCCTTACGTTGATAAGCTAAAGCAATATCGTTTGCATGTATACATTTTCTTGACTTGATGATTGTTATATCAGCAATATACACGTTAAATAAAATTGGAGCAAACGGACCCATGTGACAGACCATCCTTCAGCTGTCTAAATGAGCTTTCTTCACAACTTATATAAACTTTTATTAGCCTGGCACTAAGCATTAAATCTAGAAGTCGCAAAAGAAAAGGACAGGGAAGAAGGCTGTAGAACTTTAATAACAAACCTTTGCTTCATACTGTGTCATAAGCCGTTGTGAGATCAACAAAAGCTGCAGATGTTTTTAGCTTCTTTTCAAACACATTCTCAATAAATGATGTCAGAGCCAGGATCTAGTCGCAACAATTTCGGCCAGGGCGAAAACCAGCCTGCTCAACTGGAACATTAGGATCAAGAATGGGTGATATTCTGTTGTATAAAACTGTCTTTCCACCAACTTATAACAAACATTAAGAAGAGATATAGGGCAGTAACGTTCCACTCGTTCAGGCTATTTATTAGCCAGGCTTCAGAACAGCTACTACTTTTGAACGCTTAAATGCTTTTGGAAAATAATAATAACTAAAATAAAAGTTCATGACATAAATGGTGAGACGCAGAATTAATGAGGCAAAAATTGGTATATAACCTTTTAGAAATTGAATGTATATAAGATTTATCCCAAAGGTTCAAACTCGAATACATTCCATTTTGAAATCGACAGTAGTCTCTGTGCGGCGTTTGAAAAAAAGTTGTTTTAAACAGTCATAATCCTATTTGTGTAACAGTAATTTAAATATGTGGTAGCACATAGAATATGCAAGCATTTCTACAAACTGCTCTGAGCTATTTCAAGGAACTCAAGACTGAAAAGTCTTGGAGTGATTTATGCAAAATGTCACTGAATCAATGCATCAAAGTATCATCATTGTAATATTCACTGTCATATATTTGATATTAGTGAATATGCTGCTTTATTTAGCATAATAACTACCGAAATTGTTAATATAAGAAAGAATAAGGTTATCCTGACTGAGCGTTTATCTTAGCTCAAAATGATAATGAGAATATAAAGTAGAGGCTCTTAAAGATTCGAGGAAATGACTCTTCAATGGACTCTAGTAGCGGAATCGGGTCAAATCCGGTTGCTGTTTCAGCAGTGAACGGTTCTTTTAGTGACGCAATTAAGAAAGTACCAAACGGGAACTGTATGAAAGGTGGAAAATGATCGAGGAACACATAAGATAATCCAATCTGAAGTATTTTCCCTCTGAAACCGATTGTAACGAATATGACAATCATTTGCAACCCGTTATATTGAATAGTATCCCTTCTCTGAAAGCAGTAGTAGCTGGCCAAAGTAATACCTGGAGTGATATTAAAAACAAGAAAGAAACTGGAAATTAAACTGGATGCATAAGAAACCCACCAATAGATGGATGTAGATCCGTAAAGGTTAAAGCTGTTGGGAGACTAAATTGAAGGACACGAAGGATGATATTTATCTGGATAAGTCATATTTGGATAAGTCTAATGTAGCAGGAGGAAGTGTTGATATCCTTCCTAAAATTGCTACCTATAAACAATTTAAGACTTTATTCCACCCAACCTCTACAGTGATGAATAGCAATGTTTGGCCTATAGACTCTCTTGTAAAAGAGTTTTCACCTAATCAAGTCCAGCAAAAAAATTATCTCATTCCGTAATTTGTTAGGTAAAACGTTGAACCATTTACTGGTAAAGTTAAAAGATCAGTAAAACCTAATTCTCTTCCTCCAACTGACTAGTTTGACCACAGAGAAGAGGGAAACAGTGGCTACATCCAATAATTCACTAAATGTGAGTCGAGTTATTGAGTTGAATTGAAAAACTTCTTTATTGAAGCAAAATTGCCCTTTCTTACATTTAACTTCTTAAAACTAATAAATAAAACATTTTGAAACATAAATACACAAACTGGGAAACTTTACAAATTTGTTTGATTATATAACGAAAGTTAGATTTCCTTGAATAATACTGATTAATCTGCATCTAAAACAAAAAAGATTTGATGTATAAAAATAAAGATAAAAAATAAACGTATTATCCATTTTTAATGCCTCAATATCATTCACACATACATACATACAGCCGTTATAGCTGCTACGCCGAATTAGGCCCCAGTACAAGCAGCTATTTGGTTGAGAAAATGTCTCTTCAGCACCACCACAAACTGAGTCTGGTTCGTGATTGTTTTCAGATAAAATCTGGTAAAGAATTCCAGGCCCGACAGGCAGTAACTAATTGATTTGGTAAATTTAGTTAGTGTGTCGAGTAGTTATTTCTCCACCTTGTCATACGATGATAGGGCCAGGACCTTGTAATATATGTACATACTACATATGTATAAATAGGCTTATGTACATTAGTTGGAATTTATTTATGACTGCCACTGAGGTGTTCGATACGGTCATAAGAAAGCGATCTCTGTTTCTTTTTCTCGGTGGTTTGATTAACTTAACCAGGCTGAATTCAATCAACATACAGTATTTAAGGAACAAGGTTTTGGGGCTGTAAGTGTTGTGTGATCGCAATGATTTCTATATTTATGTGTTGTTGAACATTGGCTTACTGCCGACGAATTACAGTTCTATAATACAATAGTATATCCTATTTCCATCTAGTGGCGTCCTTCTGTCTTAAACCCTTAGAGGGGGTGGCGGCAATCTTTTTGTGTAATCAATTTCAATGTAACCCTATTGACTCAAATTCTTTAAGTGAAGAGTGTCACTGTGAATTTACCACTGTTACAATCAAGACGGCGAAGCTAGAGAGGCAAATTACCTGTGATCCGTCTCTCGCCAGGACTGCGGCTTGCCGTGGTCTGCATTAAGGCGAGTAACCCATGCGTTAAAACCCCCAGATCGGGTAGACAGCGTGGATAGGGTGTTGGTTTGCGGACTAGGATCCCGAAACACACGTCTGGTGAACGGTCCCACATGTTGACCGTAAGACAGGTACTACAGGGGTGGAGGAGCACTACGGCTTCCATCATCTGGTTGTCGTACATGATCCATCATCTGGCACTTGAGGCATGGACTCGTAGCGGTAGTGGGGTGCTATGGCACTAGTCTACTCTCCGTCTTCGGACGTGGCGACAAATGGGGCCCGGCCCTTCCGTGACGCTCAGGGTGAATGCGATAACACCCTCGCCAGGTCTAAGATAGCTGGCGCTGGTGGAGGCGGTGGCCTCTGCTTCGAACTCGCAGCAAGATATACCGAACTAAAGTCCTAATCACCTCGGAGTGACGGGGGAGGGCATGCGTAAGGCTCCCTCGGAATAGGCGTCCTGTCTCGCCCAGCAGCGCGTCCTGCACGGGAATACTATGTTACAACTAAGAATCCTTCCTTGATTGTGATTGCCATGCATCGTTCTCCTGGAGAGATTTTTCATTATGTTCGAAATGTGCCTGGGCTATTTGATTACTCTCGTTAAGTCGGTTGTTACTGGTACACACCAAAACCTGAATCTGTTGAAAGCATCTAAGGACGTTGTAGATTCTCTGAGTAGGTACAATTTTAATAGCACAGTTAACAGACCAACGAGAGGAAGTGCTTCGTGAACTACCAAGTATTGACAGTTAAATACTTAATGCTGAGATAAGTGTCACCAGATCTCTGATCACAAGCATGTGTTGTTAAACCTGTCATCACCCTCTCTTGGCTCTAATGAACCAAATCAAATCTGCTTCTGAGTTTTTAGTGATACCAACTATTGCCTCTTCATTCTCAAACGAATTCTTGATATGTATATACTTTCTCATCAGGTCTAGAGTGATACGCAACGAGCAACAATCCTTATCCAGGCCCAAAGTTTTGGATAAACATTGGTTTACCTTCGAGTTGGCTAACATGAGGAGATTATAGTGTTTCTTAAGGACTTAAGTAAGACTAAGCCCCATTTTAGTCCCATGCTTCGTGAGCTTTTGAGTAAATACTCTAGCAAGTTACGTGAAGCCAAGCAGTCTGTCATTGCTGGTTCTATTGCGTCATCTTCCAACCTGTGCAAGACCACTTGGGATATAATAAACAGCTATAGGCCCGCAGCCAAGAAAATGTGTGTTGTTGATTTCACCACTGCAGAGTATTTTAACCATTACTTTAGTAGTTCAATAGATGATATTATTAATATCATATCTGAAAATATATTTATAGCCCCGGGTCTGTTTGTTTCTTCTCCCAAGGACATCAACTAATGCCTCTTCTATTGTAAATATTTTAAATATATTTAAGTCTTCAAGTAGTAAGGATTTTTATGGTATGCCAACTAATTTCTTGAAGAGAATAATTGATATTCTATGAAGGAGATATAAGGAAAGGTATTTGCTCTTAATTAATTAATTGTTGTTTACCGTGTCTTATATGGGGGTTTAAAGCATGTAGAACAGTGTCTATTTATAAGAAAGGCCCTTATGATAATGTTTCCAGCTATAGGCTGGATCTTCGAATCTGTTGTTAGAGCAATTTTATGACTACTTTTAGTCGCATTATCTCCTGTTTCCGGTTTGGTTTTGAAATAGGGATGTCTTCTATTTCAGCTATGAGACACATTTTAAAATCCTTCGAAGCTAAGCAGCCCTGAGTCCACCTCAATTTTATAGTGTGATTTGTGACTGTGTTTCCCACAAAGTGTAGCTCATTAGACTGGCTCGTTCTGGGCCTGAAGAGGGCGTACTAAAACTTTTTTAACATTATCTTAATGACAGGCATTAGTTAGTTGGGTATATGATATATCCAGACCATCGGTGTGAAGCAAGGACTCTGAACCAAGTATTTTCTTCTTTTTGATGGAAATACAAACCAATTATTTGTATAGTCATGTTCGTGAAAGCATTTTCCTTTTTTCATATTACACCTATTCACTCTTATCACAGAGAAATCTCCATTGCTGTAGATAATTTTAATGTATTGTTGCAATTAGCAGCTGATAGTTTTTGTAGCAATAATTTGTGTTTATTCCACGATGAACCAAAAAACACTTCAGTCTAAGTCATTGGGTGTATTTTACCGGCACATATAAGATTCTTGGCCTAACCCTTTATCCCCAGCTCATTTGGAAACCTCAAATTGATAATCTTTTTACTAGGTTATGCAAGGTATTTTTTGTACTTATAAGACTTAGGACTGATATGCCCCCAAGTTTTATTAGACAAATATATTTTGCTTTTTTTACACTGTCATATTTTCTATGGCAATCTCTTATGGGATTATTCGTCTAATGTACATGACATCTTTATGTTACATAAAAATGCCTTTAAGGATCCTAATTGATGCTTCTTATTGTGATCATTGCAATCCATTATATGTAAAGCATGGTATTGTTTCTTAGCTATTAAGATACAATCCTATACTTTTTACCCTTAATGAAGATATGCAATCTTATTTTACAAGGCATTTCTTATTTTTTTACCCGTAAGTAGATGCTCACGCTCCAGCCTCACGTAAGTGGACCTACAGTCGGCTCTCGTCGACTTGTGAAAACAGTGACGAGTTATCTATCCATCAAAAGGCTCAAGATGTTATTCGACAAACTACAGGTCGTGAGAATGGGGATTTATATAATGTTCCTATTCGTAAACGTTATCCATAACATAATACAGTTACAGTAAATCAGTATAGCTTGCTTTCTTCAGCGTTTCACGTATTCCACTGAAAGATTTTGCCCTAAGTGGCACTTTACTTTTACAAAACCTGCTGAACAGTTTTCTCCCTCCAACTATTTGTCACAATAAGTTCCAAACGATAAGTTTTTATCAAGTGACTAACTGACGGTGAGGACCCTATTATGTGGATATTAGTCGAGGACACAAAGCACTAAGAAGCAGCTGGCGATTCCTCAGCACACCTGACCACTCCCGCCGCCTGCCCATTGGAACTATTTCACCATTAGGACATTTTTTATATGGAGGTACAGAACAACATTTACATTTAATTACCTTGTATAGGATAATACTATTAATTTAGTTTTATTAATTTATTCTTAAAAGGCGTTGATAATCAAGATATGGGCGAAAACGGATTTCGAATGAGTGTTATGAATGTAAATGAATGAATGTAGTCATTGTTAAAACTAAGGCCGACTATTTTTAGAAAAAGCCATTAATTAATAGTCCAATCCTTATATATATATGTATGTATATAGTGTGTGTATACATATATATGTCATTGTAACTCCTCCCTTATTTCTTGACCAATTTAAACAGTTGAGGTGTCAAAAAAATTGCCTCTGTTTGTAGCTATGCAATATGGTCTTAATTAATTCTGCACTGTTTTCACCCTGAAGGCTATATAGGATGTTCTCAAAGTACGTTTTTCGGTCATAAGAATAACATGGAGCGAGACTTAAATGAATCGAAAAGTAACAGCTGTTAAATGTAAATAATAATTTTCAAAAGGTTTTAACAGCTGTTAGAATGTAGACAATGGTGTTTGTAATATTATTAAATTGTATTTTATTAAATTGAATATTAAATATTGTAATTAAATGTTCTATGTTAATTTATTTTTTAGAATCAAAATTATTCTTTGGGAAATAAAGGAATTATTTGAAATGTTCAGGTTAGTAAATTGCAGATTACGATCATATCGTATGTACATTGTAAACTAATGTGTTGTAAATTGTTTGATGATAGTTAATTTTATTGTAAGTTTTGTAAATTTCTAAATTGTACTTTGGTATATTGTAATTCCCTAGGTTTCACATTTGTATACTTCTATTAAAAATAAAGGATTTACTTTACAGTTTTAATCCACAATTAGAGTCTTACTAAATTTTATTTTAAATATTTCCGTAAGTGTAGTATATTGTATATTATTATAGTGTTTGAAATTATTGTGCTCTATATTGTACTTATACATTTTTTATATCACGCTCTGTAAAATGCAATTTTCATAGTTTTATGTCAATACCAAAGCCCTACTCACGAAATATCCGTAATGAAATGCAGTACCCTATTTATTATTATTATTTATTTATTTTATTTTTATTTATTTATTATTATTTTATTTTTTTATTTTCAGGCCAGCAAAGTAAAATCTTAGTTAAGATCATTTCGTATATTACCTAGTGTTTGGTTTTTTATATGATTGCTCTTTATTACTTATTTTTTTAAATTTTATTTTGTATATTTTAATTAATTGTAAATGTCATAGTTCCTTATTTTTCCAACTTGTATCTTAAAAGCAAATACCGGCTCATAGAATATTCTTTGTAAAGTAAATAATGTGCAGTATATACTTAGTTGCAGTATATGTTTAATCATTATATTTATATAATTAGACTTTAAGAATGAAAGAAAATAATTATACAAAGACAGTGAGCTGTAATGGGACAATTTACATAAATTTACAACCATAATAAAATGTAATCAGTATAATATGTAGAGTATACAAAACAATTGTCTCCTTACTACAAAGAATTGAAAAAAATCCAGCTTACAATATCATTTCTCATGCCATTTAATACTAGAGGGAAAGACTCGCATCGGCAGCGAGCACCCGGAGTTGGAGGCAAGAATTATGAATGATTTCACTGATAACTTTTAGCAAGAATAAAAAAAACCAAACACGTAAGGGACAAAGATCAACGACACATTAACATTTATTTTAATGTCTACAACTTTCTCAAAGGCAAAACTTTCCTGACCAGAAATCCTACATTTTGGCAGCTAACAACTGTTTAGTGTCATAACTTAGAGTTCAATTACAAATGTTAGTTTTAACACTTTATATTAAAATGAAGACAAGTTTTATTTCACTTCTACCTATTACTACTGACATCTATCATTAATTACCTTTCACTTTATAAAGATTTAAAATTGTATCTCTTCCTAAAAAGTCTGTGTAAAAAGTCGGTATAGTCGGGGAAAAGGTCGCAATAAAGTTCTTTTATTTGGGCCGTGACTTGGTGCTTGCTCAGAGTTGGGGGGGGGGGGGGGAGAAGTGTACTGTCGTTTATGTGCTATCAAGTGAAAGTAATTAAATATATCTTCGAGAATAGAATAATCCAAAATGGAAATTTGGTTTTAACTGTCATTCGGTTTTAAATTATTTATGACAAAGATTTGAAATAATATATCCGAGATTCTTTATAATTAGGAAGAATATTACATTATAAATTATCTATGTACTTGTTTACTGGCAGCAGCTGGTGAGATTTGTCCTGGAGCCCTAGGGGTGGCCCTCTTGTCCGAGGTGCGTGGACCGTGTCGGCTCTCCAGAAACGCGCTTCACAACAATGGCTTCCAATTATTGTTCCTAAAAGGTTCTCTATTGGCCCTTCTCAACTGGAAAACGTTTCACTTAGTCCATTGATATTACTCAGACTACATTCTTCACACATTCACAAGACAAACTTTGTCTTGGGATCACTGTTAAAACACTAAACGTCCCAGTATATGTATTTTAAAGGCTACCTAATAGATATATTTTGTGTAGAGTTTATGTCCATATATTTTACAACTAAAACTGTTCTTAAGAACAGCTTCTGGAATGTAGGAATCAGATCTATCATAAGTTCCCAGGTGTTAAACTGGCTTTACAGGCAATACTGTTAACCCTTTGAACGCCGAGGATTTACTACGTTGTGTCCCAGAACCGCAGGGCCCAGTTGGCTTCCGCTACCGGCGGGTGCCAAACCGACTCGGCTGTGTGTTACGCAAAACCGCCAAGCCTTTTCCAGCCAATTTTGCATAAGTACAAATAAATAGTTGCCAATACACTGATTTTAAAGATAGAATAATGCTTTTGGTGTCATTATTTTTTTAAAGTTATTCTCTACAGATATATGAAGACGGTTTTATATTTTGAATTTAATTTAGAGTCGAAAATAAAAAATAACTAACAAAATAAGGTTACAGTTTTATAATTTTTTTATTTTTAAATTCAATAACATTATTATTACTTAAAAGTATACACAAAACTCTTGCTTTTTATTGTAAAGCAACTAATGAAGAACGTTTCTTGTAAATTTGAGCTGGAAATACTCATAAATAACATAGATTTTTTTAATTATTAAGGAAGTTTGTATATTATGCAAAAACCGATATAATGCTTACTTATGTAGCCTACTTGTATTATTTTTCAACATATTGTAATGTATTATTCCAGAAGTGCCTAAAATGTAATAAAAATGCTAATGTAACACAAATTAATTATAACATCTGTCACATCTGTTATTAATCATGCCTGAAAATTATGTGTTTTTTGTTTAAGAAATCGAACATTGTTGTTTTGATGTTTATGAAATGAATGTTTTCTAAAATACAGAGTGTTTGTGTTAAATATCTTCTTAATAATTTACTTAATATTTGAAATGTATGAAAGGGGCGACGAGGAAAATGGTAAGACCAAAAGAGAACTTAATAGACCAGAGTATTAAGAAGCGAAAAACACTTGAACTGTGGATGAAAAATTGAAGAATGATATACATGTAACTGAACTATCTTATGAAACTTGTACACATTTTCAAAAGAAAATTACTGATATATGGACAGAACTTGAAACGATACAAATAGACACTGAGTTATCTAGCAATAAATTAGAAAATGAATTGGAATTAAGATGGCACTTAGAAGATATTTACGAATCTACAAAACTGTACCTTGAAACAGGAATTAAAAAGTATGCGGACAGTGGAGGCTCATCATCGTTATACTTAAAATGTTCCATTTTTGACCGTATACACCAGATGAGAGCTTTCAGAATTTTACAAAACTTGTCAAAAACTCCATTCGTTTAGGTGGAAACATTTAAGTAATTTATTTTTACAAACAATTACTCCACAATTGCATGAACAACTTTATGATGCTTCCTTAATGATAATATGATAATGATAATAATGATGCTTTATTCCGGACCTTCCACAGAACAAAACCTATGGGGAACTTATTCAGTTGTTAATGACCAAAGTAGAGCCAAAACCTAGTATTTGGGCTCGTCAACACAAATTCATAACACGAACCCAATCGAGAGAAGGATCTATTCAGGAGTATGCTACTGCTCTCGAGAAAATAAGTGTTGACTGCCAATTTACTTGAACAAAATGTAATGAATCAGTTTCTGGCACACTACTACGCATGCAGTTTGTGAGGGGATTAAAAGACAATGATATTCGCGTTTTGTTACTACAAGATACTTTACTGCAAACATTTAATAAAGTGATAGAAGAGGCAACAACATTAGAATTAGCAAAACATGAAAGTACAGTAATCAACCATCAAAACGAAATTCACCAAATAACGAAGAAGACCATTCAGTCCAAGAACGATGTGAGAATAAAAAAAGCAATGATAAATCGGCATACTTCTCCTGATTATTAATTCGATTTGAGAATCTTAAAAACAAATGTTACAGATGTGGAGATGCTTCACATAGAGCTCATAAATCTTCACAGAGTGTAGGTATAAATCTACTGAATGTAATTACTGCAAAAGAATGGGACACTTGTTACGAGTTTGTCTGAAGAAGTCAGGTAGGGAAATAAAACAATCTGAAGAAACTTGTGAAAGTACAGATGAACACATCAAATATTCCAGCTGAACTCAAAATCAAACGATAAATTTATGATTAAAGTAAAACTAAAAGGCAGATTAACATCAATGGAACTGGATACTGGAGCAGCACTCAGTGTTATATCATACAATACGTTCAAACTTCTGAATAAAACAAAAAGAATGCTAATGTTCAACCCGGATCTATACGGATGAAATAATTAAGCCAAAAGGAATAATATTTTTGAAAGTTGATTATCATAATTAGTCCTTTATTGGTACAATTTAAATCGTGAACAAAAAGGTAGGTTCAATATTTGGAAGAAACTGGATAAGAAAAATTCAGCTCGATTCAGCAGATATTCGTACACTGGACACAGAAATCAAGGAAAACAGTGTTCCCAAACTGGATACTTTAATGGTTTATTACAATGATATTTTTAAAGAAGGAGTTGGAAAAATACCAAATGAACTGGGCCATTTCGGGATGAATGATGCTACTCTACCAATTTACATCAAACCTAGACATATGCCATACACATTAAAAGACAGAGTAGAAAATGAGCTAAAGAGGCTAGAAGATTTAAGTATTACTACAAAAGTAGATATGTCGGATTGGGGCACACCAATTAATTGTTCCAGTCGTTAATCCAAACGGTTCCGTTAGAATTTGTGCTGATTACAAGGTGACACTGAATAAGATAATTAAGGATGGACACTACCCTATTTCAACAATAGAAGACATATTTTCTAAGATGCATGGTGGTAGTCTTGACATTTTTGCACGCTTGACATCAGAAACGCCTATTTACATTTACAGATGGATGAGGACAGTGCAATTATGTAGACAATAAGCACACATAGAGGATTATTCAATTTCAACAGACTTATGTTCGGAGTGAAAGTGGTACCAATCACCTGGCAAAGATTTATGGACAAACATTACAGGATTTAGAAGGAGTGCAATGCTTCTTCGACGATATTATCATTCAGGGTTCAACGAAGGAACAAATACTATGTCGACTGAAACAGGTATTTGAACGTCTAAGGCTCAATGATTTGAGGTTAAATAGAGAAAAATGAAGATTTTTCTAGACTAAAATTGAATTTTTAGGACATGTAATTGATACTCAATGTCTTCACAAGTCTAACAGTACGATACAAAGCATTTTAAAAAGCAACCGTTCTGAACATGTATCTGAGCTACGAACATTTCTTGGCCTAGTGAACAACTTCATCAAAGATTTGGCCATATTACTACATCCTTTGAACCAATTACTACGAAAAGGAGCCATTTTTACTTGGAACTCAGTTTGTGAAAATAGTTTCAAAAAAATAAATATATCATTACAAGTGATGATTTATTAGTTCATTTTGATAAACCAATAGCCTTTGCATCTTGGACATTGACGAGAAGTGAACGAAAGTACTCACAAATAGATAATGAAGCTAAAATATTGGGGACTAAAAAAGGTTTTTCTTACTTTTATGGATGCAAGTTTACATTGGTAGCTGATCATAAACCTTTAGTTTTTATTTTCAACCCAGCAAAACACTACCTACTATATCAGATACACGCATATTTAACTATGCCCATTTTCTATCCGGGTTTGATTATGAAATGGAATATAGAAATACAGCCAAACATAGTAATGCTGATTACCTATCACGGTTCCCAACATTGTTTGAATTGAAACATGAGAATATGATTGACAGCCATTATATTTACCAAATAAATCAACTAGATACATTAAATATCAATATTACTATAATAGCTAATGAAACTGTTAAGGATGTGACACTGGGTCCAATACTGCAAGCATTAAAGTCAGGACAATCGGTGGAACGATATGGATTCCACGATAACGAATTTTTTATTCAAGATAGTTGCATAATGAGAGCATGAAGAGTATTGATTCCGGATTCTTTAAAAAAACATGCGCTTCATGAACTGCATATCGCCCACTTGGGCGTGGTTAAGGTGAAAGCTTTAGCTCCCAGCTTTTGCTGGTGGAAAAATACGGAGGAAGATATTGAGGAAATGGTTACATCATGCCGACAATATATTGAAAAACACAATGAACCTTCGAAAACAATAAATCCGTGGGAACAACTATCCAACCCATGGGAAAGGGTTCATATTGACTTCACGGGACCGACAGATGGTCAACAACACTTTATTGTTGTTGATGCTTTTAGTAGATGGGATTCCTACACGAACTACAACAAGTTCTTGGACGATACAAGAGTTACGGAAAACTTTTGGATTTCCCCAAATACTGGTCTCAGATAATGGTAGACAATTCAGATCTGAGGGTTTAAAGTATTCTTAAACACATGTGGTGTTATTCGCAAGATGTCTGCTCCCTACCATCCCAACTCTAATTGCCAGGCTGAGAGGTATATACAGACAGCGAAGACATAATTAAGATCAATGTAGGGAGAAAAGGGATCACTCAAATTTAAACTACAAAGATTATTGATGCAACTTCGTCAGTCTCCAAATGCGACCGGTACTTCGGTACACCATGTGATATTTGGCAGGAATATCAGGACGAACCAAGCAATAATTATTCCTGAAATAATCAAAGTAAATAGAACAAAACAAAACGGAACGGTTGGAATCAGAAGTGTTTTAAAAATAGGGGGTAGAGTTAAGATTTTATCTCATATTTAAGTTATTTATCTCTAAATATATGTAAATTGTTACACTAACAATTCAAAGATTCCCAGGAGTTCATGAGAAAAGATAATTATCACCACAAAAAATATTTAAAAATTAACTCAAATACTCTAGTTTTTAAAGTTTATTCAACACTATTTTATTTACACTATGTACAATATTGACTGTGTGTTTATATTTTGCACAACCAGCTGTTTAATGCAATAATCCACAGACATCTACACCAATTTCAATAATGTTTGTTATCGTATGTTAATTTATTAAATTAAATAAACATTGTTGAGGCTGCTGTCTTAAAGAGTGACCATTCCCCTCCTCCGAGATATGCCATTTATTTATTCCTATAAATAACGAAACTGTGGCAAAATTACTTAAAGCCGACTAGAACGGCTCGCGGCGGATTTGGTCCGACAGTGCGTGGCGCTGAGATCGGCTCTCTGCGGTTCTGGCTAAGAAGTGGTGAGCCGATGTAGTCGGTCTTTGGTGGTTTTGGATATTAACTACGAAGCCGATCTCTTCGGCCCTTGGGGGTCAAATATGAGTAAAAGCAAAATAAATAATAAGATAAAAACAAAACATTCCATGAGAATACATTTTGAGACCATGATTTGGTGCGAATCTAAGATACAAATTTTTTACTTTAACGCACATTTAAAATAAAATAAAGTAAAAACATTCAATAAAAATATATAATGTGGAATGACTTTTTAATTATTTTTTATATGTGAGTAATTTAAAATATTACGAATGTTTTTATTTTCTTCATTCAGTTGCCAATTGCAGTATCTTTTTTTACATGGTACATTGATCTCCCACATTAGGCAACCACCTTACGGTATATTCGTACTTACACTTAAATAACCTGCATGTTGTGACTGTCCGTTGATCGACAGCTTGTTATGCTGTTTAGTTTGCCCAATTCAGGAATTTGGGTCGATTTGTGTTGGAAGTTGTTTTGAAGAGCTAATTATGGTAACAGTGCAAACATGAATTTATCTTTGAAAAAATTTGTTTCAACTTCTGTGTGTAGTAATTGCTGCGATAACACTATGCTGTTAAATAGTGAAAAAAGGAATAGCTACAAATGAATGTTGTAATGTTTGCAGGTTAGATCATTATTTTAATTTTCATCAGCATATTAAAAGGTTTTCATCTCAGTGGTAAACTCCATAAAATATCTTAACTATTTTGGCCCTCTTATCTACGTTATTAAGCAAAATATCGAAAAACTGACAAGAATCAACGTCTTAATATTACTATTTCTATCTAAAACAATCATAAAATACATTGTGTGCCATAAGAAAAAACAAAGTTGACCACCATATTGGAGAATGGCGACAGTTTTTCAAAATTTGAAATATGTATTTTTAATTGTCTCTAAAAACAAGGCAAGGTTATGGTTTCCAAAAGTACAATGGTGGTCCATTAAAAAAGACACTCTGTATACACTCAGTGCCCCACATAAAGAATCTTTGGTGAAGATACGTTCAGGGGGGGAGCTAGTCTGAAGAGGGTAATGTGGTATCCTCACCCCTTTGCTAGGTAGGGTGACAGTGACACGATGTCCTGGAGCGTGTCAAAGACGCCGGTCCGTGTGAGAGATGAGGATTACCGTGGACAGCGGCAAGACATGATGCTCAAAGGCGCCAGAGCGTGTCATCCTCACCACCTACAGAAGTAAACAAGTCCCGGTGGTAAGCCGAACAAGGCCAAAGAAATTCCAAGAAAATAACCAAGCGTAGTGAGTTAGTGACAAAACTGCTCAGCTTTATCTCTACTTAGAAACTCCTGAGATTTGTTAACACATACAAATATTCCTGTTTGTGTACATAATTGAATTTTAAAATGTCAAGCCATTTTATAACAATAATTTAAACAAACTGTTTAAATGTATTGTGCCCCTCAGATAAATATATTATTGTCATTACAAATATGGAAAGATATATGTAGGAATGTTTTGTTACAGTCTACTTGGCGTGGTTTAGCTACTTGATGAATATGAAATACATTTTAATGATCTGTAAACAATTTACAGATTTAAGATTTAACTCCTAACAATAATTTAAGGATCTGTGTAGGCCTAACACAGGCTTAGTTGCAAGAAGAAACTGTATAGGCATTGCTATAGATTGTGGTAGTTGTCCAATCAATAATGATTCACGCTATATATATATATATATATATATATATATATATATATATATATATATGACAGTTTTGAATATATATTTGATATTCCAACAGTGTCCGGAATAAATGAGGCGATTCCAGTTCTGGATACTAATAGTTCTTTTATTTCCACGCCCTAAATAACTAAATTACACACTATGAAATATTTACAGACCTAAATGACTAGTTAGCCACTGTTCTGACAATTGAAATTATCACTAGTATTTACATCAATTAAGGTAACTTATTAAAAACGAGTCTGTGTTAACATATGTCTGATACTGCTCGATGTACTGTCACTGACTGTCTCTGGAGCTCATTCTACCACTCTATATAACGTCACTCTGACACTGTAGGCTACATTAACACTGTCTCACAATGACTGACATCGACAATAATTAACTGTGACTGATTGTCAGGTCAGCCTAAGGGTGTCTTTATACAAAGCAGTGCTGAAGGTCCAGAAGGTTATGGAACTGCCAAGTTATTGAGGGAGGGGATCTTGATCTTTCTGGGCACCAATTCAGGAAGGATCTGGATCCACCTACAAGCGAACGAACTGCTGTTCTAGCCATTCCTGAAAGAACTGAATTGGCCTGGCGGGCAGTTATATCCGCGCACGGAGGGGGCGCAATGACCTAGGCGGTATCGATGGTGATTGCCGCGATCCATAATAATATCAAATATTTAATATTAGGTACCGTGATATTAATCCTGATATATGTTGTTCTCAATAGTCCTGTTGCCAGTTGGGTTTCGTCAATGATTTAATATAGCCTTTGATCAAGGGTTTTATTGTTCTTCACTAAAATTACATTTTAGTTACTTAGTCATACTACAACCATATTGAATTGTTATTGTATTATTATTATTATTATTTCTTTTCCATTTTTAGTATTAAATACACTTCTTGTGATGAAAGGAGTAGTCTCGCTCCTGTTAAACGTACACATTTAGTGGTGTCACTAGTGGTTTCTTTTCAATAAAAAAGGGAAGGATCTATCTTAAGATACCGACAAGCCTCAAAAGGACGAAAGGTCCTTTTTAGGTGAACCGAGGAAGGATTATGGACACCTGGAGGCTGCAGACCGTGTCATCCTGGCCCCCGATGGCTTACAGGATGAAAGTATGATGAAGACGAGCAATGAAGTGACCACATTGATTTTGTTATGAAAATATTATCGGTGAGAACAGCGTACTACATTCCCAATGATAAACTAACACATCCAACCATAACAATTGTTTGGCCCGGCATGTACAGCTGTACAATTGTACACTACTGGAACTTATTTGTAGAAGAATAGTTGTACAAATTTGATCACTTACAATTTCATATATTAGTAGGACTTGCATTTTACTTGTTCATTAACTAGTAGAAGTTGTTTATATAACGTCCAGAAAGTCGAGTTTTAGTAATTTGTCAAGAGTAGATTTGTTCTGCGCACAGTATAGCATTATTGTAAGTTATTTGTATAACGTCCAGAAAGTCGAGTTTTAGTAATTTGTCAAGAGTAGATTTGTTCTGCGCACAGTATAGCATTATTGTAAGTTATTTGTATAACGTCCAGAAAGTCGAGTTTTAGTAATTTGTCAAGAGTAGATTTGTTCTGGGCACAGTATAGCATTATTGTAAGTTATTTGTATAATGAAGTGAAAAAATACTTTAATCTTACATGCTGTTATAAGCTTGATATGCGTGTACGGAACAGTCTGCTATTTCTCTGTCTCTTTCCAATAACAGGGAAATCAAGTACTCATTCAATTATTTTATATTGCACTGAATTGCCTGTTTTTTCAAATGAAGATAGTCGAGGTTTATAAATATTGTTATTTATTTATTTTTATTATGTTCAGAGCTAAAAGTTAGATAGAATCATTTATGTTGAAAAGTTTCAAACGTGGGTAACTTTTCAATACAAAATGGGTTTTTATTTGATTGAGACTAAAATCGACTACTTGACAAAGCCTATCAGTAGAAAGTCTATTTATGATATGGTGTTGTTATATTGCGGCAAACATCTAAAAAAAAGAAAAAAACTTAGAGGAAGTCTCAGGTATGAGTTTTTTACGATATATATACTATATATCCTAACTGATACGTAAAACCCATCTCGACTTGATATAGTCATACATATAAAATGAATATGCTATATTTATATCGTAAATAAGATTGCAGATAATGCAAATCTCCTATCCCCCTCGATATAGTCATACATATACAATGAGTATGCTATATTTATATCGTAAATAAGATTGCAGATAAGGCAAAGCTCCTATCTCCCTTGATATAGTCATACATATACAATAAGTATGCTATATTTATATCGTAAATAAGATTGCAGATAAGGCAAAGCTCCTATATCCCTTGATATAGTCATACATATACAATGAGTATGCTATATTTATATCGTAAATAAGATTGCAGATAAGGCAAAGCTCCTATCTCCCTTGATATAGTCATACATATACAATGAGTATGCTATATTTATATCGTAAATAAGATTGCAGATAAGGCAAAGCTCCTATCTCCCTTGATATAGTCATACATATACAATGAGTATGCTATATTTAAATCGTAAATAAGGTTGCAGATAAGGTAAGGCTAATAATAGTTTCAAACTTTTTTTAATAATATAACTTCTCTTATAATTCACTGTACATAATACCTATAGCCCACTTTTTATAACTTTTGTATTCTTGATATATTTTAAGGTACATTTACACATTGTACGTATTTCATTTAATAAGTTAATAAAACCGTTATCTTAATTTTATATTATTTTATATATTATAAAGTATTTAGATTATTTTCCGAAATAAAATTTTAACTGACCTGTTTAACTAATCAATAAAATGGTTAAATAATGTTGGAAATCATAGTGGTTTGATTTGAATAAATGATAACAATTTCTAAAATAATTATTTCTAATGATTGTATGTTTATGATTTATTGAACTGTTCTAATTTACTTTATTACTAAAATGCGGTTTCGGCTCTCTGAAATGTGTTTAGTTACTAATTTAATTTGATACTTTGTAGTGGTTAAAAAATAGGAATTTTTAAAAGTGATGCTAGGTTTGTAAAAACAATAATATTTAGAATATATATTGGATGTTTTAATATTTTTATATTCAATATTGGTAGGCATATATCACGTCCATATTTCATAATCAGTTTCCTAAAACAGATTTTCTATTCAGTTAAATGTTATGTAAAATATTCATTGGTAATATGTGTCTGTTGCTTTTTAATTTTGTTTGACATAAAAAAAATGTTGGTTGTTTAGGAATATATATTTTATTACAAGCTTAATATTAATTGTGATGTCTTAATTATGCCTTCTTTCAGGTTGTCATATCAAACAATTATAAATTGGCAAACCACTGATTAAAACTTGGCATAATCCATCAACAATGAATTAACATTTTTGAAACATATTGTAATGTAAACGTTTTGAAGTTATAACTATCGTATTTTAGTATTAAAATGGTTCAAAACCAAATACTAAAAGTCATGAAGACGGAATAGTAAAAAATATTGATAAGTTTACTAAGGGATCCAAAATTATTTTTAATTTAATTTGTTAGAGTATAGGCCTACGTAATTTTGTATACTTATATTTTGTGAGAAAAGTAAATAAATCAATTACATTAATATTTTTAGGTTTTGCTGGTAAATTAAGAATTTAAATTCAAAATTACGTAAATTCAAATCATAGAATAGTGTTTTGATCCTAAATAGGCTCTTTTCCGTTGATACTTAAAATTCAAAATTCAAATAAAAATTAATATAAGTATTTTACTTTAATTGAAAGTGAATTACTTGAAATACGACCATAAGAAAAGCAAATGTTCACTTCACTATAGCTGGATATTACTAACGTTGAGAATAGATGAGATGAGAGTGGACGTAAATTGGCCTGTTTAGCTAATTCATTATTACTATTCATTATTAATTTCCAATACGCTGATCGTAGATATATTGGCGAATATGAGGAGTGAATGAGTGTGATGATTGAATATGAACGTTATTGTTACTATCTGAGTTCGACTTAGCTCAGAAAGGACTATTTATTAATAGCCCAATAGCCAGGGCAACTATGGGGCCTAAAGTTTTACGTGGAATCCGAACCACGTAGTGTTGGTCTGGTTTTAAGCTAACTGACGAGTCTGACACTCGGTTCTCTCCCCTTCACAGCATCTGAACCTTGACTACCAGCATGGACACCCCAGACTTCTCTAGTAGTGTCGACGTCGATGGTAACCATTGAGCGGATGCCGTGTCGGTATTAAGAACCGAGCATGAAACGTATCGCCTACAATCTCCCAAACGCTTAGTCCCCAAATAGCTGGGTTACAGCATTGCGCCACCAGTGCCGACTTCAGATAATTATTTATCTGAAGGTGATAGAACACTTTATATTGCAATGTAACACTAAATACTATCTTCTGTCTATAAATATAAAAGCCAACTACCATTGACTGGCTGATCAGAGTTTCTCAAAGCAATTAATAACATTTACAATTTGTTTATTCGGGGCATAAATAGAATGACATATCAGTACAGACAGACACTGTCAGGTTCGGCTTATCAATTAATTGTTACTGATTTCTTTTGTGAGTGAAAAATGGTGAACTAACTGGAAACACATTACTGCCATTAATAAAAAATAACATCTGAATTTGTTTGAAAACAAATTCAAGATACACTTCACACTTATTTATAAAGCTAGGTGGTGTACACGTCATAGCAATCAACACTTGGTATACATTGAAAATATTACTGTTATTATTATTAGATATGAGACGCCGACTCGGCTTTCTGCGCATTGTAAGGCGAATATGAATGATTACTTGAGCAGCATCTCTGACAATATACAGGAATCGCCCACTACTTCTACATTTAAAATTAAGATTGATTTAGTAATGTGTTCCTGAAGTAGGCTCCAATATATACAGTTACCGAAAATGATATATGATGACCTATTTCAAATAATAAAGTTATACTTTTCTCCCTTGTAAATATTTAACAATAGTGTAACTTTACATACAGTATATACAGGCTATTATTTCAACCACTTTTGTTTTCATGGACATATGGAAGACCCAGAGCTGTGAAAGTTCTGTGGATGTTAGCAACACACTATTCAGATCTTGTATATGATATATTTAAAATAGTAGTCTTCTGATGGTTAGGAATTGTAATAAAGTACATTTAGGAGACAAATATCCACTTCTCAAATCAGCCAAAACGATTCTTATAACCTAGTGAGGCAGATTTTCCCGCATTGCTCAACAACCATCGATCGCCAGTAGGCCTGTCAGATCAAGTGTCTTGGAGACGACACCCGACCCTCTCCAGGGGATGGCGTTTCCTGTGTTTTGTGCCCAGGGACCCACCGTTGCATCAGTAACCGCCGTCCTAGGACCTGCCCACCGGCAAGGCAGTTACGGCAGCTACGTCATCGCCCATCGTGCGCTGTAAGTCTTAAATTGTCTGCTAACATAGTTAAATGATATACATATTTTTAACCAGGCTAAGGAAGTGTAATATATATTTGTGTTCAATCAAAGGTGGAATCAGGGGAGGGGGTTCCAGCCCCTCCCTTTGTAACCAATAATGATTGCGATTCATAAGAAGCAAGCTTATTTACTGTAGTATAGCTTGATGGTTGAAGAATTGAGTAATATAATATATGAAATTTTTCTTTCTTTAATACCATTTAATAAAAACCAAGGGTATTACAGGCGAAGTCGAAGGCAATGAGTCTATTTGTCAATATGATTTACGAGGAATTTAGACTTTATTATTTAAGCCAACACTTATTTTTGTAACTAACTATATTTTTATGTTTGATAGTTTGTTTACACAGCAGTATACCTTTTTACAATGAATTACTATGTACTTTCTCGACTACAGTTCGAATAGTATCTTAATTAAATAGTATATAATAATACTAATAGCAGTAATAGCAATAGTAATACTAATATAGTATCTATAATTGAATATATAAATGTACATGCAATGCAACTAACGAAGCAGTTTGAAAAAATATATTTACAATTTTACAACTGGTTAAAGATTGTACAATTACAACAAATTGATAGATTTCACAGCCGACGCAGCGTTCTTTTTTAATGCAGACAATGACGACCCAAAGAAGTCCACCTCTTTACAAAATGCTTGTTAGTCTTGGTATCGGGCTGTAGTACAAATAATTTGTCGAGTGACGATGGTTGGTGAACAGCTGGGAGTGTCGAGGGACGCGTGGGACATGACAATATATCAAATGCAGTAGATATTTCAGGACAATCGATGTCGTTATTCAAGACTTTGAACAGATATACAAGATCAGCTATAGTTCTTCGAGTTGACAAATTATGAAGGTTTATGTACTGCTCCACTTCTTGTACATTTCCTTCCAAGTTGTTTAAACCCAACATAACATTCATCAGTCTTAATAAACGTCTCTGTACTGCATCAAAGGATGAACAATGTCCTACTTGATGGAGATTCCATGATCGGGTGCGCGAGACTAACATAGACAATCCTGGGAAAAGAAGAGTGCATACACTTACACTTATATTCAAAAGGCACTCCCTGTACCACTGGGTTTCTAACCTCCCCCCCCCCACGAAGGCTGTTGACAACCCTGTCCTTGGAAGTAAGCTGAATCAATGACTACAGATTCTATCTGTAGTCATTGGCTGAATCCACCCACGATTCATATACACCTATTTCTTAGAAAGAAAAAACAATAAAATAATATCAATTTTGGTAACAAATAAAATTATGGGGGGAAACTTTATTATTGATGTACAGCTAAGTGTTGATGAACGTTATTGAAGTTGGCTTAGTGTAGTGTGGCTTGAGTGACTAGAAATACTGTTGATGTAAAGCTAAGTGTTGACGAACGTTATTGAAGTTAGCGTTCTGTAGTGTGGCTGGATTGACCAGAAATACTGTTGATGTACAGCTAAGCGTTGACGAACGTTATTGATGTTAGCATACTGTAGTGTGGCTGGATTGACCAGAAATACTGTTGATGTAAAGCTAAGTGTTGACGAACGTTATTGAAGTTAGCGTTCTGTAGTGTGGCTGGATTGACCAGAAATACTGTTGATGTACAGCTAAGCGTTGACGAACGTTATTGATGTTAGCGTACTGTAGTGTGGCTGGATTGACCAGAAATACTGTTGATGTACAGCTAAGTGTTGAGGAACGTTATTGAAGTTAGCGCGTTATAGTTTGGCATGAGTGACTAGAAATACTGTTGATGTAAAGCTAAGTGTTGACGAACGTTATTGATGTTAGCGTACTGTAGTGTGACTGGATTGACCAGAAATACTGTTGATGTAAAGCTAAGTGTTGAGGAACGTTATTGAAGTTAGCGCGTTATAGTTTGGCTTGAGTGACTAGAAATACTGTTGATGTAAAGCTAAGTATTGACGAATGTTATTGATGTTAGCGTACTGTAGTGTGGTTGGATTGACCTGAAATACTGTTGATGTAAAGCTAAGTGTTGAGGAACGTTATTGAAGTTAGCGCGTTATAGTTTGGCTTGAGTGACCAGAAATACTGTTGATGTACAGCTAAGTGTTGAGGAACGTCATTGATGTTAGCGTAGTATAGTTTGGCTTGAGTGACCAGATATACTGTTGATGTACAGCTGTGGTGAGGAGCGTAACTGAAGTTAGCGTAGTATAGTTTGGCGTGAGTGACCAGAAATACTGTTGACGTACAGCCAAGTGTAGAGGAACGTCATTGATGTTAGCGTAGGGTACTGTGGCAGGAGTGACCAGAAATACTGTTGATTGCCAGCCTAGTTTTCTGGTAGCACGAATCTATTCTCCAAAGTATCAATGTTAATTTTCTCAAATCAAGGATACACGTGACCCAGATGTCCTTTAAAGCGTACATTCATTAGCCGGTTTTAAGGGTTTATTTTCACAAATTCTAGAAAAAACACTTCATTTTCATTGGTGTTTATTTTTCTTCAATATGCTGGTGTTTCATCTCAATAATTTGTTTTTAAATTAGAACATAGCCTAGGCTACACATTAAATAATTAAAATGCTCGTTTATAAAAAAACATATTACCAAATGTTAAAATAAAATAATTAACACACGCTAACCAATCAAGATATTCATATTATAATTCCTACAAAATGACGTAGGCCTATAGCATATAGTTTTATGAGAAAAATACGTTAAAAGCTGTAATACGTAAATATTCGTTTAATCATTGACTGTTGAAACAAGCTTGTTTCTATAGGCCATTGTGTAACATTGGTATGTTGGAGAAGACGGCCAAACCCCCCCTGCCCACCACTTAGTTTGGCTTTGATAATTATGAAGAAATGGTTATTTTTAATTTTAATAAGTCCGCCCCACGACTTTGTTTATTTAGTAGTAGTTTTATACAGGTTTGAATCATCCAAATGCCTCAAAGTTATGAGCCAGCGATTGGATATTGCATGCATAAACAACAACTAATTGAGGATTTATAATAAATAACCTACTCCATTGAGTAGTAGTGAGTAAAACATTTGGGGAGAGTAGTAGTTCTGACAAAGAGGTTAGGGCTGTTACACATAGCTCTGATTTGAAATGCACGAGCATTTACAATAAACAGTAAGCACGCTCAAATAAAATAGTTTCACTTTAGAATGAACTCGAAAATATGCTGTATAAGAATTTTAGTTTTTTAAAAAGATATTTTTGTGGTAAGATGAGACTGAACGTACTAGTAGGGATCAGCGTCGACGAGAGATGCCGCTTTGTCGTGAGTAGCGGCTCTTCAACAGGTAGGCAGTCCAGCCGTTACTGGAGAAGTGGCATTGTTAGATAAATATAGGTTATGTAGTGCGGGACGAGGGGGTACATCCGGTCCCATCCCCTCCCTCTACAGGTCATATGTATGTTGACGTTAAGTTCACTTGTCATTAATACCTCACTTAATGATACTGTAAAAACTTTAACAACTAAATAAATATAAAAATATTACTAGATAAAGAGATACCTGTAATATGATTATTAAAATTATGAACTTACACATTTATTAAAGTACAAAAAATTTTATTTGTTAGAGTATTTGTATTTGCTATTTGTTACTTGCTCTCCCTTGGAAGGCTAAATGGTCAAATCTCACAGAGTTCAGGATAATGTTCTGCACACTTTTGCATTTTCACTTACAACGGCAAATGTTCGTAATAATTTAGTAATACTTGCTAACTTAAGTGTAATTCTCAATTTTTAGTATATTAATTCGTTCAAAGAGTTTTTAAAATTATAAATTTGATGTTCATAAATGTTTCATGAACATAAAATTTGATAGTACAAATCAATTCAAACTGCTTGGACATTCTTCTTCGTACGGTATTAAATTTGCATGAACCTTTTTTTGTTTTCTTAAACGATTTGATATTTATTTGATAACGGAGTGGTACTGTATAAATTAATACAAAGATAATGAGAACGTAAAGAGATATTTAAATACTTAAACTATCATTTTAATCCAAAATATAATAAGTGGTTTTTTTACCTAGTCCCGTAATGAGAAACACTGTGTCACGTCCACAGTTGCCTCTGCCACCACAGGAAGGATGGCAGGGTGTCCGTCACACCAGAGGGAGCTGAGATAATGGCTCAGGAGTGAACCAGTGGGTCGTGAAACAAGGTCGTGTTGGTTTAGGTGATGATGGTGTGCTCGGTGGCGCGTGCCAGTCCTCTGGACGGGGGCCTTCCTGTGATTGGAGTCAGCTCATGGCATAGCTCAAACACATATTTATTAGCTTTTGTACAATATTTGTACACTGGCAGAGCTCAATAGCATATAATAACAACTTTTTTTACTAGATCTAAACAATGGTATTCCACAAAAACATATAGTAACAACATTTATACAAAGTTTATAAAGTGGCGTAGCTCAAAAATATATAACAAATGTTTCACTAGATTTAAACAATGACATTATATAAAAACATACAATAACAACATTGGAATAAGTTTTATAAAGTGGCATATATAAAAAATAACAACTTTTAAATACTAGATTTAAACAATGACATTATACAAAAACACAACATTTGTTCATAAAATGGTATAGCTCTAAAACATACAATAACAACGTTAGTACAATATTCATAGTGCCATAGTTAAAAAAAAAACATATATTTACGGCATTTGTACAATATTTATACAGCGGTATAGCCACAGAGGTAGAAGAGCAGAGGTCGCATCCTAATGTCAACAGAGGACGCCTTAGTGGCAGTTACCACTAATATAAAGCTTTATCAATTTTTAGGTTAATCAAGGATTGTAAGTTTATCTTTGAGGATTTCGAGGATAATAAGACGGATGACAACGGTGCTGGCCCTGCCATCCACACAAAGGTCTCAAGAACTAACTACTGGATACTCCACATTTCTATAATTAGACTATTCAGATCACTATTGGAAGGGGCCTCTGTTTCTTTCTTCTATGTGATATAGCTCAAAAACAATTAACAACAACGTTTATACAAGATTTATCCAATGGTATAGCTCAAATAAAGTCTAATATCAGAACATTTCATTTTTTTTTTTTTAAGTATGCAGAGAAAGTTTAATGGTTAATTTGTATTACGCGTTGATTCATTCTAGATTACAATATGCAATTCAATGTTGATGAGGAACTTTTAAATATATATAGAAAAATTAAGAACAACTCAAAATAACTTTATTTGAATCATTTTGAAGAAAAATAGAGGAGAAAGCTCTTTTCCATTATTTCACCAGTTAAATATACTACTAATACAACACCTTTTTATTTTTAAAGTTTTAAAATTATTTTATATCAGAAGTGGTAATACAGGGACAAATGATCTTTTTTTATGAAAGTAGAGGTTTATCTCGTAACGTTTTTCGAACTCCTAAAATCAATAGATCTTTATTTAGACAATCATACGTGTACATTGGACCAGAATATTTTAATCAATTGCCTGTTAAAGTAAAAAACTGTAGTAACATAATTTATTAAAAAAATGCCTAAAAGAGTGGTTATTTATTAACGAAAATGTTGATTTCCTAAATAATGTTTTAGTTTAATAGTTTAAGGAACATTCTATATTATTGTTCTCAAAATTTTGTAAGTATTATATTAGGTATAATGAATTATGTTAAGCTTTAAAAGTAGTGTAAGACGACACAGAAAGGAGAAAACAAGTTAAACAGGACTGGGCTAAGCCTTTCAATTGTTTGTAATCTTATCGCACTGCCACGGCTTACTGGAAATTACGTGGCAGTGTTCATTTCAAAGAAATTGTACTTTAAGTGTTATTTGTATTGCAATGTGGAAATAAATTTCATTATTTTATTTCATATATAATAATGACAATGTTTGCATAATATTCATTCAGTAGTATAGTTCAAAGATTTATAATAACAACGTTTGTACAACATTTATACAGTGGTATAGTTCAAAGACTTATAACAACAACGTTTGTTAGTTTTATACAGTGGCAGAGCACAAAAACATATTAAAACATTGGTTCTTAACAAAAGACCCATTTCAGATCCACACATTTCTATTGTGAAAAAAAGAAGAATAGATTTGAATGCTTCAACAGCGCAAATAATAAGATTTGTTGTTTGCCTGTAGTGCAGTGCTTAATGGTCGTTAAAGTCTCCATACTTACTTAATTATCATAATAATAAGGTTTATTGTTTGCCTGGAGTGAAGTGCTTAACGGTTCGTTAAAGTCTCCATACTTACTTAATTATCATAATAATAAGGTTTATTGTTTGCCTGGAGTGCAGTGCTTAATGGTTCGTTAAAGTCTCCATACTTACTTAATTATCATAATAATAAGGTTTATTGTTTGCCTGGAGTGCAGTGCTTAATGGTTCGTTAAAGTATCCATACTTACTTAATTATCATAATAATAAGGTTTATTGTTTGCCTGGAGTGAAGTGCTTAATGGTTCGTTAAAGTCTCCATACTTACTTAATTATCATAATAATAAGGTTTATTGTTTGCCTGGAGTGCAGTGCTTAATGGTTCGTTAAAGTCTCCATACTTACTTAATTATCATAATAATAAGGTTTATTGTTTGCCTGGAGTGCAGTGCTTAATGGTTCGTTAAAGTCTCCATACTTACTTAATTATCATAATAATAAGGTTTATTGTTTGCCTGGAGTGCAGTGCTTAATGGTTCGTTAAAGTCTCCATACTTACTTAATTATCATAATAATAAGGTTTATTGTTTGCCTGGAGTGAAGTACTTAATGGTTCGTTAAAGTCTCCATAGTTACTTAATTATCATAATAATAAGGTTTATTGTTTGCCTGGAGTGCAGTGCTTAATGGTTCGTTAAAGTCTCCATAGTTACTTAATTATCATAATAATAAGGTTTATTGTTTGCCTGGAGTGCAGTGCTTAGTGGTTCGTTAAAGTCTCCATACTTACTTAATTATCATAATAATAAGGTTTATTGTTTGCCTGGAGTGAAGTACTTAACGGTTCGTTAAAGTCTCCATACTTACTTAATTATCATAATAATAAGGTTTATTGTTTGCCTGGAGTGCAGTGCTTAGTGGTTCGTTAAAGTCTCCATAGTTACTTAATTATCATAATAATAAGGTTTATTGTTTGCCTGGAGTGAAGTACTTAACGGTTCGTTAAAGTCTCCATACTTACTTAATTATCATAATAATAAGGTTTATTGTTTGCCTGGAGTGAAGTACTTAACGGTTCGTTAAAGTCTCCATACTTACTTAGTTATCATAATAATAAGGTTTATTGTTTGCCTGGAGTGAAGTGCTTAACGGTTCGTTAAAGTCTCCATTCTTACTTAGTTATCATAATAATAAGGTTTATTGTTTGCCTGGAGTGAAGTACTTAACGGTTCGTTAAAGTCTCCATACTTACTTAATTATCATAATAATAAGGTTTATTGTTTGCCTGGAGTGCAGTACTTAACGGTTCGTTAAAGTCTCCATACTTACTTAATTATCATAATAATAAGGTTTATTGTTTGCCTGGAGTGAAGTACTTAACGGTTCGTTAAAGTCTCCATACTTACTTAATTATCATAATAATAAGGTTTATTGTTTGCCTGGAGTGCAGTGCTTAATGGTTCGTTAAAGTCTCCATACTTACTTAATTATCATAATAATAAGGTTTATTGTTTGCCTGGAGTGAAGTACTTAACGGTTCGTTAAAGTCTCCATACTTACTTAATTATCATAATAATAAGGTTTATTGTTTGCCTGGAGTGAAGTACTTAACGGTTCGTTAAAGTCTCCATACTTACTTAATTATCATAATAATAAGGTTTATTGTTTGCCTGGAGTGAAGTACTTAACGGTTCGTTAAAGTCTCCATACTTACTTAATTATCATAATAATAAGGTTTATTGTTTGCCTGGAGTGAAGTACTTAACGGTTCGTTAAAGTCTCCATACTTACTTAATTATCATAATAATAAGGTTTATTGTTTGCCTGGAGTGAAGTACTTAACGGTTCGTTAAAGTCTCCATACTTACTTAATTATCATAATAATAAGGTTTATTGTTTGCCTGGAGTGAAGTACTTAACGGTTCGTTAAAGTCTCCATACTTACTTAATTATCATAATAATAAGGTTTATTGTTTGCCTGGAGTGAAGTGCTTAACGGTTCGTTAAAGTCTCCATACTTACTTAATTATCATAATAATAAGGTTTATTGTTTGCCTGGAGTGAAGTGCTTAACGGTTCGTTAAAGTCTCCATTCTTACTTAGTTATCATAATAATAAGGTTTATTGTTTGCCTGGAGTGAAGTACTTAACGGTTCGTTAAAGTCTCCATACTTACTTAATTATCATAATAATAAGGTTTATTGTTTGCCTGGAGTGAAGTACTTAACGGTTCGTTAAGGTCTCCATACTTACTTAATTATCATAATAATAAGGTTTATTGTTTGCCTGGAGTGAAGTACTTAACGGTTCGTTAAAGTCTCCTTACTTACTTAATTATCATAATAATAAGGTTTATTGTTTGCCTGGAGTGAAGTACTTAACCTTAATTCCTAAGGTAACATATAATTCCTAAGGTAACATATAATTTCTAAGGTAACATATAATTTCTAAGATAACATATAATTTCTAAGATAACATATAATTTCTAAGACAACATATAATTTCTAAGACAACATATAATTTCAAAGATAACATATAATTTCTAAGATAACATATAATTTCTAAGATACCATATAACTTCTAAGATAACATATAATTTCTAAGATAACATATAATTTCTAAGACAACATATAATTTCTAAGACAACATATAATTTCTAAGATAACATATAATTTCTAAGATAACATATAATTCCTAAGATAACATATAATTTCTAAGATAACATATAATTTCTAAGATAATATATAATTTCTAAGATAACATATAATTTCTAAGATAACATATAATTTCTAAGATAATATATAATTTCTAAGATAACATATAATTTCTAAGGTAACATATAAATTCTAAGACAACATATAATTTCTAAGGTAGCATATAATTTCCTAATTAAGTTTTAAGACATTTGAAAATACGAGATTTTAATCTGATAAAATTAAAATACTTCGACGATCAAAAATAACTAACCAAATAAATTCAACTCTTATTTCATAAATGGAATTTTTTATATGAACCTTAAAACAAAAGATTAGTCCAGTTTCTCAAAATGATCAATACTTAAATAATTTTGCTCTTTTAACTGATGTGAATACAGCTTAGTCTACAAACTCATAAAATATCATGACATTGATAAAATGTAAATCTCAAGAAAAAATCAACCAAACAGATTCTGAGATTACTGAACATTTTAAGCAGAAGAATGTTGAAAACTGAAAATGTTTTACTCCATTAGTGTACATTGGCAACGACATCGCAGTGCCTACAGCATTAACTGTAAGCAAAGGCGTTCTCGTCCTATTGTTTTATTGCCAGGGTTTGTTTTATTTCATTTACCATTTGTACTAAGCACCTACAATTGATTTAGACTATAACACACAAGACTGCTATTACATGCGTGTGATACTTTTGTTTGCATCCCGAAAATATTTACTGATACTATGTTAAACTTTGTAAATGGCATCATAAGGCTTGTTATTTTCCCCTTGTAACGTTGGTCATGTACAGGGTTGGGTAAGCCTGGAATATATTTATTATTTTTAAAACTATTGAAAGAATTTAATGATTCTTTTTAATTATGCACATGTCTCTATACCAAACATTTAGACACATTTTACTCGTTTTTCGCATAGCCAAGGGAAGTCTTAGAAATTTTATATGTAAGCCTACTTCGAGTTACTTCATTTAAAAGGTTTTTGTTTTTATAATACAACAGTGCAAATATGAGGTCACAAAGATGATACAATTAGAAAAAACAGCTTCTTAACAGAACTTAATGTCATATAACTAATACATTTTAGTTATTAATGCCTGTTTGGAGTATCTGTTGTTGATTGTTTGCAATCGTGATGAAAGACTGCGTTATAAAAATAACTATGTCATTTAAAAAAATAAAAATAAGAAAAACACTTTGGACAGTAGCCTAAGTACGCATATACCCTAAAAATAGTTTAAGAAAATTATCATAATCAGTTGTTACATTTTTTGTGAAAATTAAATGATTTATCATATTTTATCAATTAAATTATAGCTGTAATTGTAATCAGAAGTAGACAATAACTATCTTATCCTAGTTCAGTTGTATGACTTTAAGTTCTTTGAGAGGCTGTATTTTATGATTGAGTTATTCTTTTGACCTCAGACTTGCATTGTTGTAATTTAAAAACAAAGACCATTAAAATGAGGTGTAACTCGAGGTAGGCTTACATTTAACATTTTTAAAGACTTCCTTAATGGGCCATCCCCTGGCTTTGCGAAAAACGAGTAAAATGTGTCTAAATGTTTGGCATAGGGACATGTACATAACTACAAAGTTTCATTACATTTTTTCATTAGTTTTAAAATTAATAAATATATTCCAGACCTTGTTGTATGTTGACACAGACCTCCGTACAGTCAACATACAACTTCTCGATGCATTTGCAAAAGTATGTATTTATTTTTATTAAAACACCATTATGGGCTGTATATTAGTATGTGTGGATGGAATCTTTATGACGTTACGACTTATCTTTGAGTGTATGACTTAATTCAGTGCAATAATAAAATCTATAAATGCTGAGGGGGGGGGGTGGAATTTGTTGGCTACTTTCTTGTGTATACTATCTATCAATGTGTGTCAGACACCATCTGAATACAAAACCCGGCTTTAAAGAATAATTTCAAATATTCCCGAAAGGTCTCAAACTTATCTAATTAACTTGGATGGGATGCCACCTATGGCAGTTCTACCACTGCTGTAAATAATAAGCCATATGTAAACATCATATTTATCTCATCATTCCTTATCCGTTAAATACGATGAGGTGGGGGGAGTGGTTGACCATCTTAGACCTATTCTCCGTAAGAGCAATGTTAAATGAATACGCCGATTTTTTTTACGTATTTTTGTAAATAATAAAGTGTAATATGTCATTTTGTAGTTATTGACTATGTTATTTGCTCAGCGTAGGCTTATTTACTTTTTTAGTTTCAATATTTCTTTTACGTTATTAAATTTGTTCTTATTCCAAAAATCAGTTGCAAACTTTAAGCTTTTATTCAAGATATTGGAAAATTTTAAATCTTTAAAGTGGAGATATGTTAATACTTAATTTTAGAAAATTTAACATTAGTATTGGAGAATATATTCCTGCTGACCGGAAGTCACCAGAGTTTCTTATCACTCCAGCATATTCATAACTATTCATTACCGAATACTTTCGATTACAAGACTTACGATGAATGTTGAATGGTTTCAACTCGTATCCTTAGATCCGAATTACGGAAAATCTCACCAACACACTTACTGAATATAAACTGATAACTAACTGAACATAATTCGATAATGTTAAACGGTCGTTCTCTTTATTTGTATAAGGAGTATTGAAACCGTTGTTATTTAAACCCCCCCCCCCCCACCAACAATGAATGGAGGAGTACAATACCTGTTGCTGGAGAGGGGGTCCATTGATAGGCCCATTCACCTGACAGACCCATCCTCAGTAGTCTCCCGAGTCCCCTATGTGTGCCACTGACTTCATGGAGGTGTCTTCCACCACCAGTCGTAAGGTACGCATCTTTGCCAATACAATATTGTGTTTTTGTAAATAGGTTATATATTCGCTACTGCATGACCCTACTAATGTAAGAATATTTGAGAACTATTTCTAATTTTTTATAATATACTTTGTTTAGAATAATTTAGTAAGGCTGTGATAGGGCTTCTTTGATATTCAATTACTATAAGAAGACGATAATGAAAGCCAATAGGGGGAGAGGATTTGAATTTTGTTTTGTTAAAAAAATTAACTCAATTAACTAAACTGAATGACATGTTGACTTACGCGATTTTGTAACAGAATGACAAGACCAAACTAGCATAATATTCCATTCATTTCATATATCTACAGTTTTAAAAAATTTACAATTGCAAATAATTGTAGGTAACTAGAATCTACAGTTTCCGGTGACAACCACGTCAAGGTACTATCTACAATATTTATAAGATGACCAGACGTTGTAGGTAAGCGTATTTTTGAAAGTGCATTGTAATTTGTAGTAGTGAGATTTAAGTTTGCACACATGTATTCCTTCATACATTTAGTGTTCCCTGACTCATGAATCATCCCTCTTCATTCATAGTTAATGACATCTGAAGTGGACAGTTATATTATTACTTTACTTAACCGTTTCATTCAATTGGTCCATCGTAAATTCGTCGATAGAAAGCAACAGCTTAAATACCGAAGGCGTAATATACACGCTTTACTTTGTTTATCATCAGTTGTTTGATTGTCTCCTCCCCAGTTCATAAGCTAGACAGTTTCGGCCGCATAGAAAATCATCAACGGTTTGAGGGTCGTTCAAAATATACAAATTCACCAACTCCCAAACAGGTAGGAAAACGAGGTTGATAAAACATACAAATTCACCTACAGAATGCCGATGGCCCGCTGCGGCGGTCAGGTTGATGATCCCACCCCACAACCATTTGCTCACTTCCTTAACCATAGGACAAACCATCATAGGACAAACATGCGTACCATCTTATCTTTTAGAATCTAATGAACTCCATGCTTGTTGAATAAAACAGAAGTAATATTCCCAAAAATAAAATATCACATAAAAAAAATTAAGAAAATATCTTATACGAATTAGTAAGATACAAATGCATTACAATTATTAATTATAAGATTAGTTACGTTATTATAGTTAACCATTTTGAAAAATCTATGTTCCCGGACATAAATGTAGAAAAATATAAAAATGTGCACAATAATGAGTGTCCTTATTCAGAAGAATTTTGTTATGTTGTTCATATAGAGGTGCTTTGCTTACAGGCATCATTTATCACGGAAAGATTGAGCCCTCTCGTAATTCATTAGGACTAATAGTTCTGTTGTACATCATAAATATGTGTTTTTTACAAATAAATATGAGATATTCTGTGATTGCTTTGTTTAGTTATTTTTAATGAGTTTAAGTAGCTTTAATATTGGACATAATTCTTTACATTTTAGATATAGTTGCACCTTTTTTGTAAAAAGAATAAAAAATAATGAAAACCCCCATTTTTTGTATTGCTAGATTTGATTTGTGTGATCGATTGAGTCTGTCTAGCAATAAAAAATGGGGTTTTAGCTGACATGGGAAGAATTACAATGAAAAGAAACAAAATGCTGCAGAAATGATTTGCTACATCAGCTGTCACAGAAGACACCGGAAATTTAGATTTTTTTTTTTTAATTTATGCGCGAGAACAATAATTTTTAAAAACTGTAATGAGGTACTTTTGTAATTGTAATGCATTTGTGTCTGAGTGATTCTTATAAGAAATTTTCTTACTGTTGTTGGGAATATTATTTTTGTTTTATTTTTTCAAAACTTGTTATAGTTACGTAAAATTCCATTGCATTCAACTAGCATCGATTTCCTTAGATTCTAATAGATGGTATGCATGCTAATCCTATGGGTAAGGAAGTGAACAAATACTTGTTGGTTGGGATTATCAACCAACGGTGGGCCATTGGCAGTACGTTGGTGATTTTGTATGTTTTATCAAGCCCGTTTTCCTACCTGTTTGGGAGTTGGTGATTTTGTGTATTTTTAACGACCCTCAAACCACTGGTGAATTTGTATATAGCCACAGTTTCATACGTTCGAGAGTATGAAATTCTAAAACTGAAGCAACAAATTTGAGTTATAATGTATTTTTATGCGTCTATATGTGGTGAGTTTTTACTAAAGGTATTTAAGAAATTAAAATTACTCTCTCTTATCGATGAGATATTTAATTAATCAATTCAGAACTTGAGACAATGTTTTTTTTAAATATATCTCTAAAAAAACATTAGCCTGCAAATAAAAGAACATAAAGGTGCCTTCCTTTTTCCAAAGTGGGTTATTTGTAAAATTTAAGGGAATATATCATTTATATAATAAAATGGAAACAAATGCTGTCACAACATCTTTGTTAGTTTGAATACATCCTCAATTCTTACTGTGCTGTGGCAAAACGTAAATTCAAAAGATATAGCCATGATCAACAAGTCATGAACCAAAATGTTGTATTAATAACATTACTGGAAACAAGCATCAGTTATGTTTACCACGACATTAAAACAAATAAGAGAGTTTTCCATTAAGTGTCCATGGCTCATAAATTGTCCTTCAATTATTTTTTTACATCAATTATCATTTTATACTAAAATTCAAAGAGCGAAACAGAAGTACTGTGTGTATTACTAGAATGTTCTTGCGGATGAATTACAGTTTAAATTCTTAAAAAGACATGTTTCTATTATATGAAATAATTATTCTAATAAAAAATCTCTGATTAGAATGTATCCCTTTACTTCTTACAAGTGACATGTTCATTGTAATAACATGTCCCTTGTTATAGCTCTTTTCATACGACAGATTCCTTGAAAACCACTTCTTAAACGGATTAATTAATTGGTATATAAAGAAGGTAATTTTGTAAAATTAAACTACTGTACTACCATTGGCTATAAAAACAAATAGACAATCCAAGGTGATGCAGTTGCTGCAGAAGCGCACCTGTGCTGCTATCTAGTGAACGTCGTTCGTTTTCAAAGAAGGGCACGAACGAGTGTTTGGTTTACAATCTGCTCAGCTATTATACTTACTTGATGAATGACCCGACTAGACATGAGTGCACTTGGTGGCATGTGACGTGTGGTGTTGCCAAGATTACTGCTTTTGGTGTACGACAGGCAATAACTACTGGTTGAAGTAGAAATCTACTTTAATAAGCATTTTTAATTGATTCAAACAATTGTACAACAGATCAACATATAAATAATTTGATAATGACAAAATAGAAAACATAGGAAACAAAAATGTAAAAGACAATATAAACAATAAGAATGTCCACGACCATAATATGTTAACTCACACTCAAATGTACAACATCAAACTAGTAGGTTATAAAACAGGTGCATTCAAAGAACTAAAACGTGGCAACATGCAAGACATAAAGGCGTTGTTATGGTTGCAGCTGGGTCACATCGATACACCCATTCCCAAACTCCTCGTGGTTCCAGCTGGGTCACATCGATACACCCATTCCCAAACTCCTTGTGGTTGCAGCTGGGTCACATCGGTACATCCATTCCCAAACTACTTGTGGTTCCAGCTGGGTCACATCGATACACCCATTCCCAAACTCCTTTTGGTTCCAGCTGGATCACATCGGTACACCCATTCCCAAACTCCTTGTGGTTCCAGCTGGGTCACATCGATACACCCATTCCCAAACTCCTTGTGGTTCCAGCTGGATCACATCGGTACACCCATTCCCAAACTCCTTGTGGTTCCAGCTGGGTCACATCGATACACCCATTCCCAAACTCCTCGTGGTTGCAGCTGGGTCACATCGGTACACCCATTCCCAAACTCCTTGTGGTTCCAGCTGCGTCACATCGGTACAACCATTCCCCAACTCCTTTTGGTTCCAGCTGGATCACATCGGTACACCCATTCCCATACTCCTCGTGGTTCCAGCTGGGTCACATTGGTACACCCATTCCCAAACTCCTCGTGGTTCCAGCTGGATCACATCGGTACATCCATTCCCAAACACCTTGTGGTTCCAGCTGGGTCACATCGGTACACCCATTCCCAAACTCCTTTTGGTTCCAGCTGGGTCACATCGGTACACCCATTCCCAAACACCTTTTGGTTCCAGCTGGGTCACATCGATACACCCATTCCCAAACTCCTTGTGGTTCCAGTTGGGTCACATCGGTACACCCATTCCCAAACTCCTTTTGGGTCCAGCTGGGTCACATCGGTACACCCATTCCCAAACTCCTTTTGGGTCCAGCTGGGTCACATTGGTACACCCATTCCCAAACTCCTCGTGGTTCCAGCTGGATCACATCGGTACATCCATTCCCAAACTCCTCGTGGTTCCAGCTGGATCACATCGGTACATCCATTCCCAAACACCTTGTGGTTCCAGCTGGGTTACATCAGTACACCCATTCCCAAACTCCTTTTGGTTCCAGCTGGATCACATCGGTACATCCATTCCCAAACACCTTTTGGTTCCAGCTGGGTCACATCGATACACCCATTCCCAAACTCCTTGTGGTTCCAGCTGGGTTACATCAGTACACCCATTCCCAAACTCCTTTTGGTTCCAGCTGGATCACATCGGTACATCCATTCCCAAACACCTTTTGGTTCCAGCTGGGTCACATCGATACACCCATTCCCAAACTCCTTGTGGTTCCAGCTGGATCACATCGGTACATCCATTCCCAAACACCTTGTGGTTCCAGCTGGGTCACATCGGTACACCCATTCCCAAACTCCTTTTGGGTCCAGCTGGGTCACATTGGTACACCCATTCCCAAACTCCTCGTGGTTCCAGCTGGATCACATCGGTACATCCATTCCCAAACTCCTCGTGGTTCCAGCTGGATCACATCGGTACACCCATTCCCAAACACCTTGTGGTTCTAGCTGGATCACATCGGTACACCCATTCCCAAACTCCTTTTGGTTCCAGCATGTTCTGTAAGAGCGCCCTAAAGTCAAGTCGGAACATCAATTAAATGCTGGAGAGATGCAGAGAGAAGGATGAAGAGAAAGGAGACCGCTGACGCTATCTGTGAAAATCGAACATGAACTGATTTCAACGGACAGGAACCCCAGCTTCACGAGGCTCACAGGAGCGGACAGTCTTCTTGATTCTACAGTCAAATTGTATTATTTTTATTCACCTTAATTTTATCCAGTCAGATTGTCTGGCTAGTAAAAATTAATTAAGTCTGAGAATCATCTGTTGTAACATAGTTTTATAAAACTTAACTTAGTTGACGGTGTCCCATTGGTGCTAGTGAACACAATATTTTTTATTAACGGAAAGATTATTTGAAAAAGTAATAATAATAATAACTGTCTTTATCTAAAAAGTAAATGTCTTAAAAATTGTGCGATCAAAGTCATATTACAATAGTTTATGTCTTACTACTATCTTTACATTTGCCTGAACCTTCATTTCTAGACCACTAGTAGGAGTGTGTGTGATTTAAGGAATAATACCTAATTATTATATAAGTTCTAGTTTTCAAATGATTTAAAACAAAGATATATTTTTCAAAATTTGAGCGGTGAAAATGTTTACAACATAATTGGTGACTGCTGAAGGTGCACTCGTATTATAATAATTGATGAGTGTATTTTTGTACTAATTTAAAATGAACCACAGAGAAGAAGGAAACAGAGGTCACATTCAACAGTGCACTAAATGTGAGTCGAGTCGTTAGTTCTCCATTTTGCCAGTCATATGAAAGGGTCAGCACCTTGCTAGTCCCTTCCTTATTCCCCCCAAATACTCAAGGGTAAATTAAGTAATCATTAATGAAGACGTACGTTAGTTGTAATCTGCTTATAACGGCCTCTGAGGCGTTCGCTGCAGTCATAAAGAAAACGGCCTCTGTTTCTTTTTCTCTGTGTATGAACATATATTTATTGCCTGAAATCACCTTCACAGATTCGAAAACCCTTGATGGAGAAGAAAAGAAGAGCCAGAATTAATCACAGTCTCAACGAACTGAAGCGGCTCCTGACGGAAGTCTCTAGCCAGGTAAACTGAAGTTATCTACCAAATTATTGTCATTAACTAAAACTATAGCGATGAAGTGATGTAATAAAATAATTAAAAACGTATAGAAATAGGTCAAAAGGGACAATTTCACACGCACCATTACAATACAGTATACACGTAGAACAAGATACATTTTACAGTTCATTCAAACAAGGCCAGTTTGAAAAAGGTCCTTTTCGTTGATAAAAAATCACTAGAAAATGTATTTAAATGGAACGTTAAATGATTGTCCTGTATTCCTTTGTAAACATTGCATATTTACAGCTCTACGTAAAGGGAAAAGAGATTGTTACACATTTATAAAATTTTACAGCATTTATAAAATTACTTCTAAACTTGGACCAAATAACAAATTAATTCTAAATGCTAACTTGTGTTGTATATGCCTATCTACACACAAGCAGTGCTGAATTTCACGGGAGATCCTCATATTTATCTACCTTCCCATTCGAAAAATAAGAGATGTGTGCTATCTAAGGTTCCTATTTATCACACCTTTATATTTTTTTATAATTCAATTTGCGTTTGTTATTTCGGCCAGGAATCTTGTTATTCATTTATGACATTTACAACTTGCAACCAAGCAATGCTAGCGAACTTAGCGGTGAGGTACTGTCTGACCGCGACAAAAATGCGTGTGAGAAAATACACTGGATTGCCTGTAAGGTTGGACTTGTTTGGTTTTAGTACAAATATAATTTAGACACAGAAATGTTTATTGTCTACTCAACGATGTTGTTCAAATAATTTTAAATTAATAACTGCGATTTTTAAGTTTATGATTACAATGAATAGTGTATTTAGTTAGTGTAATTTATTTTATTTACATTTTAATATCCGTTTTGTTTAAAATCAATGAAGTTTATTTAGTGTAGTTTATTTTATTTAATTTTTTATTTATATCTGTCTTAATTAAAATAAATATGACGAGGTTTAAAAGGTCATAAAGAAAACGTTTTATAAAGAAGAAGTTAATTTGCAAATTGATTGAAGTTACTTTGTAAATGATTGAACCCATAACATTTGTTAAAAACTGAGGTTATTCACAAAACAGCAAGAAATAATAATTAAGTAATTGGTTTACCCACTAGACTAACCGATACCTGACATAAATATATTTTTATAATCTTACTGATCAACAAACAGATCCAACCTTACAGGCAATCCAGTGTACTTTCCCACACGCATTCTTAACGCGGTCAGACAGTAGCAAATAACTGGCGGGTTAATCAGCTGTTGTAGCACAAGTGATTGTTGTTTAAATGTAAAAAATGGTGTTTTAAAACCTAATTAATATAACTCTGCGACACGACCACTATGAATCACGAGTGCTAACGTCGAGCCGGTTGCATTTTTAGCAAGAGCAAGCTTCGCTTATGATTTTACAATAAATTTAAAATAAAAGTAGTCAGAAGGTTGATAACAACCTAAACCTCATTGCAGACAGAATATAACATGAGTTAATAACAATGTGGTGATAGTAATTAACATAATACCGTGCACAGATTAAACTGTAATGGTAACTTGTAATGTCGGCGCTGAAATTATGTGTACACTAGTTTGATGGTTGTTTACGTCGCACAGAAATTATGTGCACCCGAGTTTGAAGGCTGTTTTCTAAGGCACTAGGCCTACGAAAACCTAATTACGCCATTAATTTCCTGATTTAATTATATATTATAACATTTTCAATTTTTAATTTCATTACAAGTTTTAATAATTGTTATCGTAGTTGGAAAAAACGAACCGGAATTTCGACTAGTTTTTACTGTACATAACATTTACACTGTAATTACCGAATAACTCGTGAGTGTATCAGATTTGTATTTTATTATCTGGTTGATAAGATTTTTTTCTATAAGTTTTGTAAATGTTATAATTTTAACTTTCCGATAAAAAAACTTCCGATAACTGCATTTACTTATGCCTATAAAAGTAATGTATCGTAACTGTTACTATACATTTCATAACTTTACAACTTCTAGAAGCCTAGAAAACATTATGTAAGGAAATTGATAAGATCTGTTTTTCTTGAAAAGTGAAACAGATCTTAAATTTACAAAACTTACAGGGAACGTTACTGTCAACCAAGTAATAAAACATTTTAAAATAAGATACATCACAGGGGTTTTTAGCAGTGTAAGGTTGATACACATTGATAAATAGTTGAAATTCCGGTACTTTTTTTGTTCCAACTAGGATACTAACAATTTAAACTTATAATAAAATGTACAAATGCATATGATATAACACACAATTAGCCCTAAAGGAGGAAAACAATGGGGGATTGGATTTTTCGTAGTCATTTTAGTTTCTTAGTAAACAACCGTCAAACTCGGGTTTAATCTCTGTGCCGATAGCAGTGTTGATGTTCACTCTCGCAATGATTTATAAACAAACATTTTACTTTTTTCCACATGCGTTAGTTAGCATAGAAAAAGTATTGTGATCATCCAAATAATTTTTTACAAGTTGGTCTAAAAGCCATTTTAGGCTCCCCTGAACAAAAAAGTGGGTTTTTCGAGAAAAAAAATGTTTGATGTCTGTCCATAAGTGTGTCTGTCTGTGTGTATGTGTACTTAGCGGAGACCAAACGGATATATCAATTTGTATGAAATTTGGTGAGTAAATGTATTTAGCCAAATTTCTCCAAATTATTCTTTTACTTTTTGAAATTTTATTTTTTTAAATTTTTATGGGCAAAAAGCATACAAAAATGGGATTTTATCAAAAAAGTTCTAATGATTTTGATTAAATTATCTGAAAAGATGTGAATTACAATTTAAAATATTTTAGTAAAAACCGCATATCTATAACTTGACTACTTATAGTTTATAGTTTGTTAGTTTTGGCAAAAAACATATTTGGAAATCAAACTGGAAATTTTCAAACTTTCGATTTTTTTGTGTTTAATATGGGGGAAAGTTTGTTCCAATTCTTTGGAACCACTTATTTTAATTTCTTGATAATTTTGCTGCAGTACTCATTTCTATCAGCTTTCTGACTACATTCGCTGACAAGTTATTTCTTTACAAATTAGAAAATTTAGAGTGTCATATTTCTTTGTGCTTCATTATTTTTTTAAAAAATCAGTAAACAGTCTATGTTTTGTTGGTTGTGAGATTTTAATAACAGTTTCTATGGTGTTTTGGTTTCACTTCAATAAGGGATAGTTCTCAATACGTAGTACCATCATCATCCACTTTTTATTATTAATTTTTTTTTAATTTAGCACTTTTCACTTTGATCAAGTTTTATATTTGTACATAGTACTTACAAACATCTTTAAAGGCAATGTAAGTAGTAAGACATCTTCTTTCATATACAGTACATTTTTATTATTTGCACATTTATCAACATTAAAAAAAGAGGTTTTACTTTCAACAGTTGTTTGACTTTTTTAGCCACTTTTATAAACAGCATGTCTCTTTTAGGACAGTGACAAGTCAAAAACGGCTAAATTAGAAAAAGCGGATATCTTGGAAATGACAGTGAAACATGTTCAGTATCTTCATGACAAGTACAAAATCAGCCAGCAGAAGGAGAACCTGAGACTGACGGCTGAGAATCAGCCTGGCTTAAGAGAGACAACGGCTGGAGAGGGATTTCAACAGGGAGTGAGAGTGCAAGGTGTCACCAGACTGCCCAGTGGGGAGATCGCTTTGGTAATCGCTACCACAGAAACTTCTTGTCAATTGCCTGCACTGCCAGAAGAGCCCAGAATCATGTGGAGACCATGGTGAAGTTTAGACCACTAATACTTTGTGAGCATATAGTCTAAGTGGTAAGAATTTTATGTTGAATGTGCGTCCCACTCTGTTGACTGATTCACACTTTGTAAAATAGTTTCATTCAAATTTAGTCTTACTCCCTTCTTTCCTCTGTTGTTCTAATGTCAATAAACTTGTAATTTAATGTATAAACAACATTTCTGTTAGACGTACAATAAATTAAGTAATCTGATTAGTGTCACTACTCTGTTACATAAAGAGTGATTTCTTATTTCTCTTCCAGCTTTTAACAACTCTCAGAATCTAGATTAATTATACTGAATATGAATATCACAACAAAAGTACTATAATGGCCCAATAGAAACAAGCAACTATGTAGTTTCCGAACTTATTAATTAAAATAGCTCTCAACTTGTATTACTCGATGACATAAGAAGTAAATAATTTAAATATTTCCTTTTTATACTTCTAGTAATTTAATACGAAAAAATAAGGTTTATAATTTTTTAAATATTTTGGTTATCTTAAACAAGTATACAAAATAGAAAAAATGATTTTACATTTGTTCAAATTCATACTTCATCCATTTTTTATATTTGTTAATTATTATTGTATATTTTACCATACCATTTATGAATATATATATACTATGTAGGTATTGAGTGTGAACAGATGTTCACGTCCAATCCCTCCTATCATAAAATATTGTTTGAGGCAATATAAATGGACTGCCAAAGTGAAAATGAAAAAAGGAGTAATTGAATAAAAATATGTTATACTTCATGAAAGACAATAATTATTAATTGTAAGTGATAGTTACTCATAAAACAATATTTTACATTGTATAGGCAAAAATACTAACTAAGCTTGTCAATAAATTGGTGAATTAAATCCAATCAATTGATATCTAGGAAAGGCACCTTTTTAATAACAGATGGACTGGGGTGTTGTAAATCTTATTTTTAGTGATACTATCAATGCCACATGTAAAGTAAGATAGGTTTGATAATATTAACTTAAAAATAACAACCATTTGATCTCAAATTAAAATGTATCTTGAACATGACCAAACCTAACACCACTAATACTACCTCATCAACAGCATGCTTAGAAGAATTTTTTTAAATACTTTACTCGCATTTCAAACATTTGAGTAAGCCTAACATCCCTTCTGATTTGTATTTTGCTTAAATTGTATGCATTAACTAAACAACTATAAATAATTTCTTGTTAGAATATGTCACATAAAATGTTGTTTTAATTGTTTTGTTCAGTTTTGATTGTATTTACTACTATCACTACTAATTTCATAACTTACTATATATACACTTTAAGCAAAAAATTGTATTTGTTTTTGAAAATTGATAGGAATAATTGTTGTGCCTTATTTCTTACTCATGTTAAATGTACAGAAACAATGAAGGATACTATATAAGTTTCTTTGTATGTAGAAATGTATATAAATTTAATGAAATGGATGTATTATATTATTAAAATATATATCTGTGATATCTAATGTTATTTTCTGAGTTTTGTTCTGTTACCATACAATCTTTGACATAAAGTTTACTGCTAAAAAAAATCTTCATAACAATAACAAACCTACATGTCTTATAAACCATAGCATTCTACTAGATTTAAATAATTATTTTACTTAAAATACAAGAGTGTGCGCCTTTTCAAAACTCAATCGCTTGATACCTGCAGACTTTAACAACCAGGGTTGCTGATGTATGATATTCCCCACAATTAGAGCCGAAATTCCCCACAAGTCAACACCACATTCCCCTCAAATTCCCCACGCTATTATAAATTACTCTGTATTGCTGTATTACATTAAAAATTAACTTTATTTCAAAAGCAGTCTTGCTTTTTTAACAGTTTATAACATAATTTGACGTATATAAATATAATATATATCTAAATCAAACCAAATAAAATATATGAGTTATGTATGGTGATAAATAAATTTTAAAAGACTGGAAAAATTATGTAACTTATTTTATTATATCTTAAAATACAATTCATTAGGCTGTAAAGTACCCTACTTATCACATAATAATAACCCTGTCAATTACATAACCACTGAGTCCCAGTAAAAGTACTTAATTTCACTACATTCTAAGTAGACATTTATCTATACATATTATGATTAAACTATCACATTAAATACATTTCAAATTATTTTAAGGTAAAAGTAGGTATTTAGAAATAACAAAATATTTAGGAAAAAAATGTTACACTAATTTTAATGTCTTCTAGCAGTGAGTTTGTTAGCATTAAAAGTAACATATTTTTCATAAGATGTTTTAGGCTTTGCTCTGCAAAGGCAGCTTCTCACACTGAGGTAATATTGACGCTTTTTTAGGATATTTTTAAATACATTATTTTTATTCAGATAAATAACACAAATTTTTTAAAATAAATTGAAGGAAAATTTAGAATATTATATAGCTGAAAAATTAAACGGCAAACAAATGTTGAACACTCTGTGGTATTTGAGTCTCATATGGTGGTACTGTCTCACTCACCTCTTTCCCCTAGTAAGGTGGTATAGATAGACCATTTGCCCCCACCTGTCCACCATGCACGTACAGGTACAGTAGTATTGACCCATCCATCCTCATACATGCACATTCAGTGGTATTGTATTGGATTCACGAACAGGAAATCGGATATTTAATAGAAATGCGTTTTGTAATTTATTTTTATGCATACTAAAATTTAATTTATAATTGCAACACATTTATTCAAAGTGTTTATCTCTAATAAGCTCTAGAAAATACTGCACCTGTAACTAACTCATACTTGGATCCACTTTTGTATGTGATCAGCTAGTTAAACATAAATATAAATTTATATTAATTTCCTGTCAGGCTGTCCAAACATGTTGGGACTGTGTTACCACAGTATAAAACATCCAGTAGCGACACTCTGCTATAAGGTTTGCGATAAGTACGGCACTAGCGCTCATATCAAAGGGAGAGTGAATAAGCATGTATTTCTGTATTGTTTACATTCTCAGTTGTCATTAGTAAATGTCAAAAATAACCTGTCATGGCCCTTTTTCTTATGATATTATTCCACTTATTTGCAGGACACAATTAAAAACAACGGTATTGAGGTGTGTTGTATGCTCCTGCCATTAGGATCGCAAGCGTCGCACTAATCCCTCAGCGAATAAATGAAAGTGTCGCTACTGGGTGTTGTATACTGTGGTTGTCACTGTACATATAGCAGCTGATTATCCTATTTATAAATGTAAAAACAAATACCAATGACTGACTGATCAGAGTTTATACAAACTTTTAAAGTTTTGGATCATGAAACTTGGATAGAAATTCTTTATAGAGAGAGGCTTTAGGTGCGTGCTAAGAAATGATTTTAAAATATTTGTTCTAAAATAGTTTAAATATGGTAGTTAAATATCCTGATACCGGCCAGTCAGTGCTTGTGTTACCATTCGCCATAGGGACGATATAACCTTGGACAGTGCACATTGACATAAGAAGTTATTTTTTTAACAATGTAATCATGCAATGTGAAGAAAAACAGCAACATTTTGAATAATTGTTGAACAAAGTTTAGATTGATTTAGTAAATAGTATACGATTTTTTGTCTATATACTGTGATCAACTTGGGTAGTTTCAGTGATCAATTAGATAGCCCTCAAAAGGGGTTCTTTGTAAGTTTGTTGTGACGTTTCGTTTTGGATACTGGCTCCAAAGTGTATACTTGATGCTCTTTTTTCATATGGAGTAGAATAACATAAAGTACGTGTAAATAATACAATGTCTTGAACCATAAAAACATGTTTCTTTATGTTCCATTCAATTCTGTAATTCCGAGTTCCCTCAAATACATTAGGTTTTTTTATCTCAGCTGTTTGCGTTTGCACTGTCTGCGTTATTGAGTTTGCAGCGTTGGGAATTCGAGGTTAATTTCACTAGTTGAGGGTATTTTCGAAGGTATAAGCCCTTTGAGGGTAAAAATGGGTAATTCATTATGACTTTGAATGTTTTCCAATATACAACAGTCATGAATTTGTTACACTGTGTTGCCAATATTTATCTTTCAGTCCAGTTGCGTGTTGTTTCGTTTACAACTTTTTTGTATGGTTGTAAACGAATAATTTTCATTTAAAATAAAATGGAAACGTAACTTTCCTAGTTTTGTTTCCATTTGGAGTGACCATTTGACGCCATTTTTGCTGTTAATTTCAATTTATCACTGATTGCCATTAGGTCCGACCAAGACATTCCATAAATTCTCAAAGATAGATTTTCATGAATTGTTTGAATTTTTATGTAAAGATTGTTACCGAGAATAAAACAAGATTTGACTTTTCTGACTGAGGTTAAGTGCATCGATGCCAAAAAGATTAATCTAAAGACTACCAAAAAATACGTTATCTAAAGCCTAGTTCACAGTATTCACACATTCTTTATTGAAAACTATTTTGGGTCTTCAACAATCAGACAGAGTTAAAAAAAAAACGCACTCTGTTGAGGCTAGAACTGTGGCCTAGAAGATGTGGACATCAGCATTACTGAAATACCCTCTGGACAAAATCTATCTTCTAACATAACGAAAAATCTCTCTTCTCTCATAGCAGCTAATGAAACTATTAGCCTCTATATGTAGGTTGTTAAACATCGCTCTATTTAGCTTGTCTTTCTGCAGTTTGTTTCAGATAATTAATTTTTAATTAAGGCATAGGCCTATTTTAACAACAAACAAAAAAATACAGAATTTTTTATGAAACCTAATATTCTAAGCAGTATAACCTGGTGGTATAATAGCAGGTCTATGGTATAATCACCATTCTGCATCTGTCACAACATAGTCCTGAATACATATATTTTTATTCTGGGTTGAAACGAGACGTTTGTGGCATTTTACTACTCTGTGATTTGTATGAGCTTAATTTGCTAAGGGTAATTTTAGTAGGAGCTGAGGGTAATTTTCTCACAGCGGTCGAACAACACTGTAAGTTTGAGTGTCAGACTGTCAGTCATCAGTTGTTAATGTTCTAAACACTTGTATAGATAATGTTTAGATTGTGTCCGTCTTTTATTTATTTATTTATTTATTTATTTATTTAAATTCCAACGGTTACACCATTTTGTTAAAACAATACAATATCAATATGGCAAAATTAAGGCTATTACAAAGTATACAAAAATACACACATAAGAATATATATATATAAGAATACACACACACACACACACACACACACACACACACACACACACACACACACATACATATAGCTTTTAGCAATATTGTAGCCTTAGATTTGTGTTCGTCTTAACCTAACTTAACTCTTAACTCCCGTTCGTGCTTGCCCATATATCAGCCCTTGTGAAGTAAAATAATTACGTTTGTTTATTTTCAATGTAAACCTAAACATTACAATACGGAATTTTATTATTATACTTTCTTAACCTTAAACAGACTATATTTTACCAATCAACTATTTGAACGAGTAGGCCTAGCTCAACAAACATGACATACCAATTCGAAAAAGTAGAGAGTTGCTATATATCATGTGCATGCAACAGAACTCCTCATGCAGTGGATTGGGGATGCAATGGCCTCATCTGCTATGGTGCGTGTAACTCGGTTGCAATATACGACCCAAAGGTATTTACCACCATGTGTTTTCCTGAAGTTCTTATTTTGATGCCACAGGGTTTAGATAACTAGGTTTAGAAATATGTCCTAGAAACACCAGTTTCTGTTTGACTTGAGATATTAGTACAAGTGCCATAAGGTATGGCTTTAGCATAGCCTATTGCAATAAAAGAGTCACAGGTTGATCCTGGTGTTTTTGTGGAATAATTATTTCCTTTGCAAATCTTTTAGACAGTTATGCACTTTCTAGACGCTTCTGTAAATGTGATTTAGAGGTGAAATATGCTATAATGAGTATCAATTTAAGAGGTTTTAGTGATACAAATTTCAACCACAGAAGACCTGTTCTTTTAGTGATAAGTTACAATTAAAAACTTATCTGATAGTTTGAAAAAAAACCAAATTTTAAAAAAATTGCTCCTGATAATCTAATTAATTTTAACCCTCCAAAACAGAAAATGTTCAGTTTTTAATATGACTATTAACCCTGGATCCTGATCAATGGATGAGCCATTATGTGCTCTCAATGGTTAGGTGCTTTTCCACTCCCGACCTCCGCCAGCCGTGAATTGAGCGGGAGTTTCATGTTGCACGTTTTAATTTTATTTCCTACGTTTATAAAATTGCAAACAGAATTATTAAAAAATCTGAAATGTACAGAACAGAACATCCTGCGTTGATTGGTACCAACTTTGTTGTGCTTGCTTGATGATATACATGTTTTATTGATTTCGATGTAATGGCATAAATTATGCCATACCTCGCCTTTAGGAGGGAAATTGGCAACCACATAAATTATATCGTTCTTTACGATCCAGGGTTAAGTGCATAGGCTAGTAGTTACAGTAGAGCCTCAATTGCCTGACGTAAATGAGCCATGATAATGTCCGATCCTACAAATATTGTTCTAGTTATTAAAATTATTTTGTTGAATTAAATAGGCCCTATTGTAAAGTAATACAAATTTAATACAACAAAGTAATATGTGTGATCAGCCGGAAAACTACTGAGTAAGAATGCATTAGTCACGTCTTTGCTATCCCTCTTCCTACAAGTAATGTCTGACCTAAAAATTCCATTTTTAGGAATTATTATCACATTGGCAAAAGTGATGTAGTGTGCTCACTCAATACAGTCCTCAATATAAATTAAGTACAGTAAGCAACAAACAGCATTCTAGTTAGGAAACAACCTCATCAGGTATATACATTTTTTGTCACTAGGGGAAAATAATGCACTATATTAGTTTCAGACGGTTTTTATTTCAGTACTATTTTTAGAACAAGTGCATTGGTTGTAACATAATGTTGAATAACGAGGCTCCTTTGTACCTTTTTAACTGCGCTTTTTATACTCATCAAACTTTATAAAATGGATCAAGAATTGTTTTAATATATGGGAGATAATTTTTTTTACAGAAATCACAATTTAATGAAAAAACCTAATTTTTAGCCCTTAGTATTTTTGTCACATTTCCATTGCTATAAATAATTTTCAAACATCTTGCTTTACGAAATATTTCATGTTTTTTTTTTCATAATGAAAACAAACTTGAAAAGTATTTTGGTTTAGACTGCAAAATTATTTCCTTGAGATAGGCTATGATGAATTACTCCATAATCAGTTGTTTTTAGCAGACATATGCATGATGATAATACAAGCAACTACTAATACAAAAGACTATGTTTCATGTATTTTCACTAAAGGTACAGCTGGGGGCTATCCGAGTAGTATTAAAGCACAACCTAAATTCTTGATAAGTTAAGGATAAATTAGACATATATATATATGAATGTTGATTGCATCAAATTGAGGCGATCGGTTCGTTCATAAAATGTTACCGCCTCAATTTGAGGGGATGTGTGCACGCTCAGTTACAGCTGCGTACAGTCAAAATAAAACATCAAAGCTGTTTCAAATACATTTGACAGACCGTAAACCAGTGTTTGTTTACGTGTCTTTGAATGTTTTCTACGAATTTCCTACATTCAATACCACTGTATTAGAATGTGAAGTCCATGTGCACGCGCGCGCGCGCGTGTGTGTGTGTGTGTGTGTGTGTGTGTACACATGATACTTCATATTTCTACGAAATATCAGCTAGGGGATTGATGTTGGGGAGGGGGAAGGCTGCGGCCTTGATTGGAATGCGGAAAACTCGTCACTAGGTTATCACATCGATGATTATCAGTCGTTTGAATGGCTTAAAGGGATTTAAATGTCCGCACCCATTATTTTTATAAAATTCAATCGTTGTATGTTTTTTGCCTATAAAAATAAGTAAATTTATAGAACTTTACTGACACTTCTTCCAGTCACTCCTAACACCTATAGATTTCTGATACTTCACCCCACATACTTACACAGTTACTGATACCCCTTCCACTCACCCTATCCGTGTTGATTTCGTTTGTTTACTTCGTCTCACGCCTCATCTGTCTGTCTACCCGCCAATCCCGTTTGCCATTGCCAAGCCAGTAGTTTTTTATGTCTGTTGTGTTTTTATGCGGCTTGACTGAGTGACATTCGAGATATACTTTAACGATCTGATTTGTTGCTAAGTAACATATTTAGTTATTACTTCTTATATCACCTATTGTGTAAATAGTAGACAATATAATGATATATTTTTTTGTTCAGAACAGAATTATTATTATGTATTATTTAACTACTTTTTATTGCTATTTATAGGTTAAGGTGATCTGTGTCTTTCGATTGACATTCGAAATACACTTGAACGATCTGACTGTCATATTCGTTGCTAGGCAACACATTCAGACTAATTGTTACTTCTTATCTAATTTTGTGTAAATATTGGACATTATAATGATATTTTTTTTCATCAAAAAATTATGCTCAACTTGTATATCTCAGTTTTCTTCTATTATAGTAATTTTACATATGTAAATAACCTATAAACTTTTTGTAATACGTTTTATAAATAATTTATAATTTTTATAAAATGTCTTAATGTTATTAATTTTACCCCCAAAACTATCAATATTTTTAATGCCTTTCTTTCGGATAAAAGATTTAAATTTTACCATTCTATTACTATTAATATATTTATAGCGAATTTTAAAAAAAGGTCTTACAAATCACTAAAAATATGGTGACATTTGAGAGTATTAGCATAGACATTCCTTGTATTAAATTTGTTTATAGTCCTAATTTTATTTTTCAATTTTCTCTCTATCATAGATTTTTTTGCATGTTGTTCGATTTTTTATAATTTATTTTTATATAGCTATTTCTCTACAAGTTATGTATAAAAAATTTCTTTTGTAAAATGGTGTTATCCGTTTAAATAAATTAATGAATAAATAAATGAAGGAGCAATATTTTGTGAAAGCTAGTTTTATAAATATATATATATATATATATATATATATTTATATTAGTTTCCATTAGTTCTGCATTTATTGGCTCATATTTATCATTTGTTTGATTTTTTATATTATATAAATATAGCTATATCCCTACAAATTATGTATGAAAAGTGTGTTTTGTAAAATTGTGTTATCCGTTTAAATACATTAATAAATAAATAAATGAAGGAGCAATGTTTGGTGAAAGCTAGTTTTATAAATATAGGCTACATCAATTTACATTAATACTGCATTTATTGGCTCATATTTATCGCTACTGTTTATGTAACAAACTTTTATATGTGGACATTACAACTCCCATTAGAAGGTAAGCCCAATAAACTATATATTTTTTGTGTTCACAGTATTTCACTTTTTACTTGAATATATTTAAAATATAATCCTATAGCAAAAATATAGGCAGTACCTTTTTTATTTATAAACTACAAATACAAATAATTATAAAAATAAGAATTCAAAACTGTATTATTGTTTTGATTAGGTAAATTTGAAGACAATGATATAATATGTCATATTTACAAAAAAAAAACATTTTTTATGATTTTTTTAAAACTACGGTACCATTTAAATATCATAAAAATCACTGGCAGTATAGACGTAGTGCATTGATAGCTGTAGGATTAACCCTAGATGTGGCGATTAAAATTTATTTAGTGGCAGGCCATTTTTCACTGTGTCAAAAGCATATTTTGAAAAATTTATTAAAAATCTATAAAATATCAAGTACTATAACTGTACGCATTTTTTATCATAAAATATCATAGGGACTATAAAAATATGTTTAACCTTGAAAAAATGTATATCATGTTTGTTAAATGTAAAATAGGACAAAATAAAATTAAAACCTTTTAAAAAGGGGGATCATACCATGGAAATAATCAAAATATTAAAAATGTTATATTGCAAGATAGCCAAAAGTTGCTAAGTTTCATCTACTTTTAGAAAATATAAAGGGTTGAATAGTTTTTTATTAAATTTATTTTTATATTTGTAAATATCAAAAAGTGTACCAGCATTAGCTTATTAGCATATTACATTAGCATTAGCGTATTACATGAACAAACACGTCTGCAAAACAAAGAGGATCAAAATAAAAGTGAGGAAGTGAGCTGATCAGAAAAATAAACTTATCCTCTTCCAATGGTACCTAGATATCTTCGCTACATTAGACCAACATACTATATGATGTGAGATTTATTTATTTATTTTATTTTTTTATTTATTCATAAGACGCCGATCGTCAATATATGGGCGAATATGGATTTCGAATGAGTGTAGATGAGCGAATATAGTCATTGTTACAAACTAAGGTCGACTATTCCTTAGAATGTGTCAGTAATTAATAGCCCAATGACAAATGAACAGCCGGTGGTTATCAGCTGATCCTTCTCAAAATGTGTTATGACTCTGATTGGGATCAAACTGAGAACCAGTAGATACGATGAGCGTGAGTGCCGTTCAAAAATGAACGACTGTCATTTTATGCGCAGACCTTTGTATTAAAAAATGAACGTCTGCCATTTGAAAGGTTAAGAAATAGGTTCCTTAACTCTTCATTTGTAAGGTCTATATTAATTATAATTTATATACTTAATAAATATTTTTCAGGCTTCATAATTGTAATACTTGTTTGTCTTACTAATAGTAGAACATGGGCATTTGTCCCTTGAAACATAAACCCTCCCAGCTTGTTAAGTGTAGAACAAAGGCATAACTTGTAAATTTTACATGATAATTTAATATATATTTGTAAATAAATTACTGTAATAATATAATGAACTGTTAAAGGCAGTAAGTCATTTCATATAAATTATCCAACTGAATTTAGTTTGTTGCATAATTAAATTAAAATCTATTGAATCTTTAATATTAAACCTAAAAATTGTATCTTATTAGACATTAAATTGTTAAGACATTTTCAAATTATAGGCTAATATTTTTACATGTAACATAAGTTAGGATCAATTACATTCATTGTGGTAAATAGAGCAATGAAAAGATAACTAATGTAATTATATTTTCTTCTAGTTGGGCTTATCAGGTCAAGAAATGAAGGGTTTTTCAATTTCTATATTCTTTACCAATTGTTTTATTGTACCGCATTGTTAAGGGGATGGTTGGGCGTTGTCATCTTTTGATAGGAGATTTTTAACACATACAATTAATATTTGTATAGAAATTGATTGCTCAGAACTAATTTAATATTTAAAAACAAAACAAATATCTGAAATTGACCAAAAGTAATTTTGGGCTTTATGTGGAAACGTACGATGAAATGAATTTGGAAAGAGATATGAAGAGCATTGATTCATGTTACTAGTGAGCAAAATGGTAAAGTATTGGGTTTGGGGTTAGCAGTTGAAACCAGTTGGCGACAACAACTGAAATGTAACTATTAAAAAACGTTTGGAGTAGAGGTCTCTCATGAGAAAAAACTTTTCTTCTTCTATTTTTCTAAATCTTGAAATAGCGGTCCATAATAAAGAAAAACTCATAAACAAGAATTAGTACTGAATATGGTCGGATCTACTGTTATCACTATTGATGTTACTACTTTGAAAATGTTAAAACTTTGCAAGATTAAGCAAAACAAGGAGAGACCTTTGAAGGTGATATTTACCACTGAGGCAGATATGATTAAGACACAAAGAAACCTTATTGCTGAGATCGTCAAGCTATACCTTAATCTTAAAAGTGTATGATCATAGATAGATGTAAAAAGGCGAGGGATGTTTTAGAAACAAGAAAGTTGGCTGGTAAACAGGATTTGACCATCAAATATAAGAAAGGCATGTCAAAGGTTGTTAAACTAAATTAAAAAACAATTATGTTCAACAAACAAATATTAAGGCTTATGATTTATTACTACTTTTTCTTTAAATTTTATTAGGTCCAAGATGCATGTGTTTTTATTATTTGTAAATTCTTCAGTTTATGATGCTTTAATGTTCACAGAAAGTAAATGGAATTTTGGGGTGTGTGATGGGGAGTTGGAACTGGAATAGTACAATTTTTCTAGATGTGACAGATCATCACTTACAAGCTCAAGGGAAGGGGTTTTCTCATGTAGCATAAACATAAAAAAAGAAAAAAGAATATCAAAGTCTGCGCCCTAGGGTTCCTTTATTAAATACTGGGAATGTCCGTTTCTGGTATTTAATAAAGCATTTTTTGATAAAGATTAAATTGAGCATTTCCCTATTGTTATTCTTTTGCATCATATAAACCTTCAACAACCTGCACTTAGTTAGTCTGCACAATGCTATGAAAGATTTTGCAATTTTATTAGAACGTTTTCCTTAAGAGGATTAAAAAGTATCATGTTTTGTTGGCTGAGGTCTTTAACCTCAACAGTAAAATTTTTTATCTGATTGTCAATAGATTTTAAATGACAGCATGAGTAGCTATGGGCTTTTTCAGGTTAATAGGGTCTTAAATTTCAGGGATACTATATTTGATCTTGTCCTCTCCAGTAGCGTAGCCATATTTGGGTTATTTAGGGTCAGAACCCTGGGAGTTAATTTATTTATTAGATTATCGCTACAATTACCAACCCTAATATAGTGTAATATACCAAATATATTTTTTATAAATTTACCTATAATTTTAGAAATTTGTTAGTATATAAAATTATTGACATGGTGGATTTTAATTTATACTTTGACATGGTCTATTGTACCATTTGTAACCAATGGCAATAAAGAGAATTTGATTTGATTTGGGTGGGGGGATGCTTTAAGATTATATTCCTTTCCCATCTGTAAAATAAAAACTACACTGTCGTTAATGACGTTACTGGCATTAATACTGTTCCTAGTTTTTATTCATTACATAAGTAATTAAAAACTGATGTGTTTTTTAATAAATAAACTTAGTATGTTGATTATAATTCTGAATCAATATATCAGCTGTTATAGTTGGATTTGTGCAGGTCCAAATGTCGCCTGTCTAGCTGAGATAGACAGACGATAATGTAGGCTACTGGCTAAGAAGTCACCCTATAACTTACTGTGCGTACGAAGAGATAGTGTGATATGTTCCACTGGTGTTTGTTGTTGTTGAAAAATTAATCTGGCTGTAGAGTTGAATTTGTTAACAGAACTTAATTAAAATCATACAATTAAAAATTGAATTCACTATGTAAAAAAAAACACATAAATTGGAAATTCAGATTGTCGCTAAGCTAACAAGCAAATTAGTAAAATGCACTTAACATTGTAAACAATAAGTACAAGTAATAAGTATCATTTATACTCTTTGCTATTCAATAAATATGTGATCCTTTAAAAGTAAACGCTGTTTTACTTTCATTGGAGAGGTGTTTTTTTTTCAAATATTACTTATGATTACTTACTTTAAATTAATTCAAGTATAAAAGAATGTAGGATTCATCTCGATAAAAAGTACTTAAATCATATTCAATACACCTGCAATTTCTAAATAAGTGAAAATGTCCAATTTTTGTTGGGAGATCCTTGAAACCTCCTCTTCAGGGAGGGAGGGAGTTCACTCCCAAGCACCCAGTATCTTGGAGACCCTTAGGTACTTCCTGGATATGTCACTGGCCTACTCGGATTTCCTTTACCCTTGTTCTAGAGCAGTTGATACCTCTGTTACGGAAGGTAGGCATTACCTGAGATTTAAGATTTGCATAAGTCCTCCCTTCGATTTTTCACTTTGCACTCTGCATCATATGTGCCTAAATACTATAAATATGATATTGTTAAAATGAAACAGACTTTAAAAGAGCTCATGGCTTGTTTCTCTCAGATTAGAGGAAAAATTGATGAGGTCTTTTCTTAATTTATGGAGGAGCTATGTGAGTTCATTAAAAATAACATTACTTTTAAACTTGCTGACTTTTTGTCTTTCCCCCCTGGTTTGATAATGGACTGAAAAACTTATAATTGGGAAGGAAGTGTTTCAAAAAACATAAAACGTAATGGAGCATTTAAATGATTATCTTAATTTTGCAGTTACTCTTGAGTCTTGTCGTTTGAAAGCCAGTGCTCTAATATAGCACATTTTGATTCTTTAATTACCCGCAGTCAACAAATATTTTGGAGTCATGTAAACAACACGAAACACTCATGTGAGCTTTCATCTAAAGTAAGACTTTGTGTAAATGAATCATGTGAGCCTTGTAGAATGGCTAATCTTTTTTCAAAGCACTTTAGTATACATTGACTTCCAAATCCCTGTTGTTGATCTACCTGAAAGACTGACAGGAAATGCTGTATCCCTGGTTCAGACCGCTTCTTTTGAGGTTATGAAGAAGATTAAGAATCTGAAACTAAGGAGAAACATAATGTGGTTTCTCCAGTAGTGCTGAAACTTTTCAATATAAGCTTGAGACAACGTGTTTTCCTTCCAGTCCTACATTGTTTCTATCTTTAAGAAAGGAAATTCCAGCATAGAAAGCAATTACTGAACAAATCACAATTCAGTTGCTGTTTGTTAAGATTTTTGAATTAATTTTTCTGGCCAGACTTTTAAACCCCACTTTAAAAGAATGTGATTATTATTCAAGAAGGCATTGGCAATGACAATTTTCATGATGAGAAACTCTTTTTTTAAAGATTTTTGTTTAAGGAAACTTTAGTGCAGGATCTGCGATGAAAAAAATATTTTATTTGTTGCCTATAGATGCTACCAGAGAGAACTGGTCTATTAAGCAACATTATTAACGTGCAATCAATTCAGATGTATGCTCATTGCTACTAGTAATTCAAGTTGTACATTTTGTGGCCATAGTACAAAATAAGATGAATGAGCTAAAGGGGAAAAATGAATTAATCTGTTTGTTGTGGAATGCATACAAGATGTAAGAAGGCATGAAATAGGTGTAGAAAACATAAAAATGCAGAATATGGATGGGTGACTGACCGAGTTTTACAGAAAAAAAGGTAGGATAAAGGTTTTTTCCAGATGTCCATTTTGATGAGTATGCAGTTGCTTGTGTTACTGCGGGTGGAAAATGGTTGAAATGTAAACTTGATTTGGGCTTAGAAGCATTTGGTACTATGTACTTGTGAGACCCATCCCCCCCACCAAAGCTGGAAAGCGTGCCAACCGGGGGATGGCTCAAAACAAGTCAAGCGAAGGGATCACGGGTGGCAGTTGGAGGGTCCAGAATAAAACTCGGCAGCTGAGCAAAACTACTTTATTACCAAGAAAGCTGCAAAACTGGCTGGCAGAAGGCCACAATGTAAATTCGCACTTAAATCAATAACAATAAACCCTAAAATTAACAAGATAATACACAAAAGCTACAAAAACAACAAACTCAACAAATACCAAAATTACCAATTAACAACTACATGGCCTATCTGCAGCCTAGCCAGAGACACCCAAAACGTAAGAAAATTTTAATGCCCTAAATAAAAGTGAAAATTTAGAACTTTTGGCTCACAACAATTAAACCCCCAGCTCAGCCGCCGGGAAACCAAAAAGGAACGCACTGACCTGAGGACAGAAGACTTCTACCCCAAAGATGTAGAGCGAGTAGCGGGCGACTCCAGGCTCCAACATGGTCCTCAGGCCAGGCTAGCAGTGCAGAAGGTCGACAATCCCCGGACGGCAGGCTGAGGGTAGAAACGTCCTACTCAAGGACCCTGGACTGCAAGGCAACACCACAGCACATTAAAAACAGTCCAGCCACAACAACAAAAATATTACACATAACAACTAAATATAAGGGTGCATGATTTCGCAAAACTGAACATGAAGATACAAACAAGAACATGAGTGGAGCAAACAAGACAGTGAAAGATTAACTTTAGGCTATGAATAATTTAAACCAAATTACAATTTAACAAAATATAAAAGACGTATACGGAACTAGAAATGACAAACTGAAAACTAGGCTATGGATACAGGAGCAATTTGTTATAACATGGAAATCAAACGGTACAGATAGGCTAGGTAATTGGCAAAGAACCAAACTTGGTAAATCGGTAACTCCAACTAAACCAAAAGCTCAACAAAACATTATACAGAACTACTATTAATTATAAAGCCAGATATAAAAAGCAATTAATGTTAAAAATGTAACATTGAGCACGTGGCTCGAACCTAGGTTAACAAATCTTAACAAAGAATACAAATTTAACAAAACTCTGAAAACACAAGTAAGCCCGATTAATTATTATCAGTGAACAAAGTATGTTTACCAAAAGGGTGATTAGATATTAAAAATTACAAAATGAACACTTACGTTTTAGAGTCTCTAGCCGATCATAGTAAGGTGGTTCGGCCGCAGAGAACAAACTAGAAGAATCCAACCGATGGCCAACCTGACAGACAAAGGCTGGAACACGGAACGAACGGATCCGAGCCAACGGCCACCAAAGTAGCGATTCGCCGGGCACGAGCGATCTCAGGCAGCCCGGCAGACCACGACGAAAAAAAAACGAAATGTACCGGTCAAAAGACCCGGTACAACCTCCCTCTGCAAAACTCAACACACCCAGGCAAGGTAGAAAACTCGGTACCTCAGGGAACCAAACAGAAGACGAAGAAGACCTCCGAAGAGTGGTGTTCCAAGGACGCCCAAGAGAATCTAAGAGGGGAAACCCCTCGAACAGGGAGCAAACTACCCTGACTGTCGGGCCCGACAAGAAAAGAGAGAAAGAGACTCTCAGAACAGCCACCTAGGGCGCAGAGGTGATCAATCTCTTTGCCCCAAGAAACCCCCAGGAACACCCACTCCTGGATCAACCGTTCCCCGGAAAGCCTTAAGCTGGGACACATGGGCTATCCTGAACACCCTGCCTGACTGGGGATCAACCAGCAGAGCAGTCACCGGTGACAAAAACCTGTCGATGCGGTGGGGACCAGACCACCGATAGCACAACTTTGCAGCTCTTCGTTCCGCGGCCGAACTGACCGGGTGAGCCTGACAAAGAACCAGATCTCCAACCTGAAAAGGGTTAGGAGTACGACCCTTATCATACCTCCTCCTCACTCTCTCTCTCTCTAGCACGTAGCAGGTTGCGCCGAGCAGCCCGCCACGTGGACACTACGTCAGTGGCACCTGGCGTAGGTAGAAGATCCTCTAGCCTCCACAAGTTGGACAAAGGGTTGTTAGGAGGGTAGCCATGTAGAATCTCGAAGGGAGTGGCATAGTGACTCTCATGCTTGGAAGAATTGAAAGCAAGCTGGAGCCAAGAGAGACTCTCATCCCAGGTGTTCTGCTTCTCAGCATGGAAAGTAATAAGGGCAGACCGAAGATTGCGGTTGAACCGCTCTGCATGAGAAGGCTGTGGGTAATAATGAGATGTAGTCACATGCCTGATACCATTGCCAAAACAGAACCTACGAAACTCGTGTGAGGTAAACTGGCTACCGTTGTCGGACACAAGAGTAGAAGGCACACCAAAGTGCTGGAAGAGTTGGGACTGGAGAGCACGGATGGTGAGCTTAGCCGTAGCACTCCGAAGTGGGAAAAGCCAAACGAACTTCGAGAAAGCATCCACACAAACAAGTAGGTAGGAGCTACCTGACTTGCTACGGGGAAAAGGACCCACGTAGTCGATGAACACCTTCTCAAAAGGACGCTCGGCCACCTCAGAAGATAACAACCCTAACCTTGCATTCTGACTAGGCTTGCTGAGAGAGCACAGGTGACAAGCCCGCACTCTGCCCGCAACATCCCGGTCCATGCCCTTCCAGATGAAGTACCTACGAATCTTAGCGATGGTCTTATGAATGCCAAGATGACCGCCCACAAGGGAAGAGTGATAATACTGAAAGACCATCGGTACTAGATGACTAGGCAGCACTACACGGGGTTCACCCCTCTGTCGAGGACGGCAACAGAGTACCCCTTTGGACAGAAAATAGGGAGGGTGGGCACCTCCCTCTTGAAGCTCACCTAAGATGACTGACAGCTCAGGATCTTTCTGCTGATGGGACAGTAGGTCGTCAAAAGCCAGAGGAAAATCCAGAAGAACAGCACCACACTGAGCAACAGCCTCAGTCGGTGGATCACTGGGTTCGTGGTACATGCGGGAAAGAGCATCCGCGATGACATTCTGGGTACCCCTAAGATGTTGGACTCGGAACTTAAAGGCAGAAATTTTGACCACCCAGCGACCAATTTTCCCAAGCTGTCTGGGATGGGCAAGAAGCCAAGATAGTGCCTGATTGTCAGTCTCCAGCAAGAACTCAGCGTGTTCCAAGAAACGCCGAAACTTGTCCGTACCGAAAACAACAGCCAGACACTCTAACTCATAGATGGAAGAAGCTTTCTTTTCCTGTTGAGACAACGTCCTCGAAGCAAAAGCGATGGGCTGCCTGACCCCATCAAACTCCTGAGAAAGAACAGCAGCAATGGCGGAGGAGGAGGCATCAGTCTGAAGAACAAATTCTCTGCTGAAATCAGGCATATGCAGAACAGGAGGTTGCATGATAGCCTCCTTGAGCGCATCAAAGGCAGTCTGCTGAGCTTGGCCCCACACAAAAGGGACACCTTTCTTCCGCAACTTGTTCAACGGGGCAGCAAGCTCGGCCACGTTAGGGATGAAGCGACGGTAAAAATTCACCATCCCCACAAAACGGGCAATCCCCTTGGCATCTCTGGGAGGAGGAAAATCCCGAATGCCCTGGGTCATCGCAGGATCAATGCAGACGCCTCGAGAAGATATGAGATGACCCAGGAAAGAAATCTCAGGACGAGCAAAAGTGACTTTCTCTGGATTGACGGTAAGGCCAGCTGATTTAAGGCGACTAAGAACTTCCTCCAGATGTTGCATGTGTTCCCCGAAAGTCTCACTGTAGACAAGAAGGTCGTCCAGGTAATTGAAGACAAACTTGAATTTCAAATCATGGAAGATGGAATCAAGCAGACGAGTAAGAGTCTGGGCACCCACAGCAAGACCCATAGGAACCCTAGTGAACTGATAGAGATTCCAGGGAACACAGAAGCTAGTCATAGGCCGTGATTCCTTCTTCAATGGAATCTGATGGTAGGCCTGGTTCAAATCAAACACACTGAAAAACTTAGCCTTACCGAACCAATCAAACGCAGAATGCAAATCAGGCAGAGGTACCGAGTCAATAGCGACCTTAGCGTTGAGCCTCCGATAATCCATCACAAGCCTAGACTTACCATTAGGCTTGGGCACAAGAAAAGCTGGACTGGCATAAGCGGAACGAGACGGTTCAATCACACCCTTGCTCAGAAGATCTTCAATCATAGCCCTCATAACCTCCAACTTTGGGGGAGCAAGTTTGTACGAATGACTTCTAACTGGCTGAGGATCGGTGAGGTGGATCTCATACTCTAGAAGAGAAGTGACCCCAAGCTCAGGCGTAAGCACATCAGGAAACTGCAAACACAGCCTCCTAATGGCCTCCGCCTGCTCAGGGGAGAGATGACCAACTGGATCCATCTTGGGTTGTTGGGGCTCACAACCCACCTCTCTGACTGCAGGAGGGCAGTCAGAATCACCTACTAAAGGCACCAAAACTCGCCGATTGAACTTGAAAAACATCTGGCGCTTCTGGAGGTCAAGCACCATACCACTTTTAGAGATAAAGTCTGCCCCTAGGATACAAGAAACCGCCAGGTCCTTGGCAACAAGAAAACCCCACCTCCAGGAAAATCCTTCGATCTTAAAATGGAAAAACGCCTTTAGAAGTATAGGTAGAGGAGTTTGGGATGCCGTCCAGCACGTGATAGAAGGAGGCTCGGTGTTCCTGACCAGTCCTAAGGCGTCAAGGGACTCAAAAAGAGAAAGGCTGATGATACTGCATGCCGAACCAGAATCAAGAAGGGCTCGACACACCATACCACCAAAAGAAACAAAAACGCCAGGACACACCGAGGTGACCGCACTAAGTCCCAGGGAAGCCATGCCAGCAAGGCCCGAAAAATCCCCGACACTCCTGCTATGGGCACGTGTCAGAGGCAAATGGCCACGGTCACTCGCAACAACGCGGGGAGCTACTGTGGAGGCAACCCCCCGCGCTGAGCGTTTCCCGCCCCACGACCTCGAGCACGTGGACAGTCACGACGAATGTGACCAGGTTGGCCACAAGCAAAACACACAACAGGAGGCCGAGAACCACGACCCTCCACTGGCTGACTCACACCTACAGACATAGCCGGTCGACGGGTGGGGAGAGCACGATGACTCAGAATCCCTCCCTTGCTGAGTCTGAGAACTGCACGCTGCGCGAAACAATGCACAGCTGATGCAGCTCCCGAAAAGACGAAGGCACACCAGCAAAAACTAATCTGCACCGCTTTTTAGGAGAAATGCCATCCAGGATGACACGAACGGTGTCAGCTTCAGAAAGTGTGAGGCGCAACGCTTGCCGAGCTTCCTTTACTGAAGAGACATAGGCTGCCAGAGACTCGCCCCTACCCTGCGACCGATAAAATCTGTCCATGACCATCCTCTCCCTGAGTCGAATGGGAAGAAACGACGACAGTAACTCTTGATGGAACGAGTCCACCGAGGCATCACTGGCCAAGACAGAACTCAGCAACTCCCCAACAGGACCTCTGCAATACGGGAAAATCAGACAAAAGCAAGTCCCCAGCCTGCATGCCGGGCATCTCACTAAGTCTGAGAAAGGCCACTAGAAACTTAAGAAGCTCCTCAGGATCCATCCCATCGATCACAGGGAGATTCTGGATCATGGGCGTGAGGGGGTTAGGTAGCTTGTGGTAGCTCAGCTGCAGAAGAGCAGGTGAACACAAAGAAGCAGAAGGAACGGCAGCTGGAGCCGAACCACAAGCAACCTCAACAGAAACGCCTGCAGGCTCAGAAAGAACCTCAGGCACAGTGAGAGCCATTGTTGGGCGAAAGTGCGAAATTAGGCCGCTGACCCAGACCCGTAGGAGTCGTGGAACCGGAGAGTGCCTGAAAAATCTCATCCAGCCTAGACACACTCTCCAAGATCCACGCCCTATCTGACGGTTCCAACCCCGGCGCCCGGTTGACCAGCCGTAAGCGGGCAAGCAGATGCCCCAAACGCGCAAGACGGCAGGCCCGGTCACGACCCACTGGAGGTTCAAACTGCAGATCTTCCAAAACCCCTTCCCAATCTTCCACCTTGCGTTTACAAACAGACAACTCATCACCAACCTCCAGTAGATCAGACCAATCCACCGCCGTACCCGCGGACAATTGCTCCCGCAGCAACCTCCGGAGATTCAAAACATCACCCTCCGAAGTCACCCCACGCGACCTCAACTCAAATATCAACTCCTCCTTCACCAGGAGGGCAACATTCTGCAGATAGGCCATCGAGAACGCAACAAATCTCAACAATATACACAAAAAAACAACAACTCCAGGGTCCAAGACGAACAAAACCCTCAGCCTACCGAGCCACTGCCGACCACTCCAATCCACCCATGAAACCCATTCAAAACAGTAACCAAGCGGATTGCCTAGTTTTTTTTTTTTTTTTTTTTTTTTAAGTTCAATTATTTATTTGGTTTTCTAATTGTTTTTCTTTTTAAATAATTATTTATTTGTTTCTTTTCTTTTTTTTTTTTATGTAATACCAAGACACCTTGACGGTAGGTCGGCCAACCAGGACCTACTAACAGGCAAACACCCACCGTCAACAACCAAGAGAGAATTTTTTTTTCTCTTTTTTTTTTTTTTTTTTTTTAGGCAACCACGCTCTGCTACCGCTACCAATTGAGACCCATCCCCCCCACCAAAGCTGGAAAGCGTGCCAACCGGGGGATGGCTCAAAACAAGTCAAGCGAAGGTATCACGGGTGGCAGTTGGAGGGTCCAGAATAAAACTCGGCAGCTGAACAAAACTACTTTATTACCAAGAAAGCTGCAAAACTGGCTGGCAGAAGGCCACAATGTAAATTCGCACTTAAATCAATAACAATAAACCCTAAAATTAACAAGATAATACACAAAAGCTACAAAAACAACAAACTCAACAAATACCAAAATTACCAATTAACAACTACATGGCCTATCTGCAGCCTAGCCAGAGACACCCAAAACGTAAGAAAATTTTAATGCCTAAATAAAAGTGAAAATTTAGAACTTTTGGCTCACAACAATTAAACCCCCAGCTCAGCCGCCGGGAAACCAAAAAGGAACGCACTGACCTGAGGACAGAAGACTTCTACCCCAAAGATGTAGAGCGGGTAGCGGGCGACTCCAGGCTCCAACATGGTCCTCAGGCCAGGCTAGCAGTGCAGAAGGTCAACAATCCCCGGACCGCAGGCTGAGGGTAGAAACGTCCTACTCAAGGACCCTGGACTGCAAGGCAACACCACAGCACATTAAAAACAGTCCAGCCACAACAACAAAAATATTACACAACAACTAAATATAAGGGTGCATGATTTCGCAAAACTGAACATGAAGATACAAACAAGAACATGAGTGGAGCAAACAAGACAGTGAAAGATTAACTTTAGGCTATGAATAATTTAAACCAAATTACAATTTAACAAAATATAAAAGACGTATACGGAACTAGAAATGACAAACTGAAAACTAGGCTATGGATACAGGAGCAATATGTTATAACATGGAAATCAAACGGTACAGATAGGCTAGGTAATTGGCAAAGAACCAAACTTGGTAAATCGGTAACTCCAACTAAACCAAAAGCTCAACAAAACATTATACAGAACTACTATTAATTATAAAGCCAGATATAAAAAGCAATTAATGTTAAAAATGTAACATTGAGCACGTGGCTCGAACCTAGGTTAACAAATCTTAACAAAGAATACAAATTTAACAAAACTCTGAAAACACAAGTAAGCCCGATTAATTATTATCATTGAACAAAGTATGTTTACCAAAAGGGTGATTAGATATTAAAAATTACAAAATGAACACTTACGTTTTAGAGTCTCTAGCCGATCATAGTAAGGTGGTTCGGCCGCAGAGAACAAACTAGAAGAATCCAACCGATGGCCAACCTGACAGACAAAGGCTGGAACACGGAACGAATGGATCCGAGCCAACGGCCACCAAAGTAGCGATTCGCCGGGCACGAGCGATCTCAGCCCGGCAGACCACGACGAAAAAAACGAAATGTACCGGTCAAAAGACCCGGTACACTTGTAAGGTGTCTTCCTTGGGCTAAACTAATTTATCATTTCCGAGGAAACAAACCACAGAAGCTCTAAGGCTGGGATTCCCAGGTTTCCCAAAAACTATTTTTTGTGAGAGCTCAGTTCCCCTTCATCAGCACTGTACAAAGTCAGGCCAATACAGGTATCATCATAATCACTCACAGACCCATTATTTAATATTGTAATGCTACCCTAACCTTTGTCAGGTGTCACGTTCTTTGCTTCGATCACAATATAATTATGGTTACAGCTAAGTTGATTGGATTGGAAGTGGAGTGTCGAAATGGAACACCCCAGGTCTGGGTCAGACAAATGTATATCAGAGTATAAATTATCTCTATTCCACAACAGCATGGTATTTCAAGCTCTCACAAGCAATACATACGAATAAATGTCAACAGGCCGTCTGGTCACTGATGATCTAGTTGAGAAAATCAACGTAAAAATTCGTGACAACCAAAGCTTCTCCATCTCAGAACTCTCGGTTAAATTTCCAGGACTGTTTTGTAAGAGGTATTGACTGACAGGTTAGGCTACTGAAAGTTTTGTGCTCTGTGTGTACCGAAAATTCTTTGCAGAAAACCACAAAACTCAAATGACAAACTTCACAGTTCACAGAAATTTTTATTGCAGCACTCATTTCGACAAGAGACTGAAAACAAACTAGCGCTAGTATCTTTACTCTAATACAGCTGGACATCCACTGACATGCCGTACGCGCCATCGGAAGATGGCAGCCCTACCCCCTCTACTTCCCACACAGTGAGCAAACGGAAGTTACTTTCCGAACAGCCCGGTCACAGCTATGTCGACTGGAACACAGGAGTGCTGAAATGGAACACAACAGATCTGGGCCAGACAAATATTTATCAGAGCATAAATTATCTCTGTTCCACAACAGCAGGGTGTATTTGACTACTCACAAGCAATATACACTTACGGTCACAGCTACATCGACTGGATCATAGGAGTGCTGTTATAGAACACAACAGACCGGGTCAGACAAATGTCTGTCAGAGTATCAGTTATCTCTGTTCCACAACAGCACAGCGTATTAGACCGCTAACAAGCAAAATTATTACGGTAACTATAACACTATCTAAAGCGCTGAAATGGAACTCAACAGGTTAAACTACTCAAACAAATGTCAATGTTAACCTGCCCAGACTCGTGCCGACCTGTTCAGGTAAAACTCTTAAATACAAAATAAATCGGAAAATTTGTTTCAGCTTTATACCCAGAGTAATTAATAAACCTGTTAGTAAGACTATGCTCTCGTACCAGAGTGAAGTAACACTCAGCTATTCTAAGTTTTTAACTAATTGTTCCTTGATATACGAGCGAGCTACTTACCACTCTACTGGACAACCCCAACCAGAAAGACCTCTGCATTGCCTTCAAGGGAACTGCTCCTTTTCCCCCACCACTGGGAATGGTCAGCATACAGCATTCCTGGAGGACCTAACTTGATTCTCTTCCACATGACAGCTGTACTGATAACAAATCTGATGTCGTTTCAGAGGTCCAACTTGTGTTATGAAACAAATAAACATTCATTCCTTGAACAATCATTGTTCTTTGAAATTACAAAAGAAGCCTCTTGTGATCCACTCATAATGTGTGCACTAACTGAAATACGAAAAACATACAAATAAACTGGGTACACTTTTTGTACCCTTACATACTCTTACTAGGTATGAATGCTATAAGTGAATATAATAACAATGAGAGTAATTTTTAGTAATTTATAAAGTTTCTACTACAGTATAAATTGCAGTAGTAAGTTTGGGGATACAATACTGAAGAGTGCTTGGAGGATATTTAACCCTAGTGGAAGCAATGCCCATAATTTGGATGTTATTTTTAACAATATATACTGGCAGTGCCTAAAATACGTTTCTAAATCACCTGAAAATAGCCTGCCAGTTAAGGGTCCACCAAGGTAAGGGATAACTCTTACCAAACAGTATGCCCAGTTTCAAGACTGCCAACACCTAAACTGTGTTCAGATCACTGTATTTTATACACTTTCAGTACAGTGTATTTTATCACTGTGTTTTATAATTCTCATACGTCTCAAATCCAAGATGAAATCATACAAAAATCAATGAATAATACCTCTCTTTTTGACTTGTCATATATTTGCGTATGTATTACCCTTGATATATCAGTGGTCTGTTAAATTCATTGTGCACTTACTTACTGCATAAATAATTTTAATCAGCATTTCCCTTCATTTTTTCATCTCATTTGCTATTAAGAACTTTTTAATATCTACCAGGGTGAAACTGACCACTAATTGGTTTTAATACTAATGTTTCATTGCAAGTATTTTGGTTGAAATGTAATGAAAAATAACTTTATTCACACATTGCAACAAGATACAATTGAATGATGTCAAAATTAAATTTATAATGTGTTGTATATGGATCTTAGTGGTAAATTATAATATTATAAACAATATACGAAAGCTAATAGAACATTCAGTAGTTTAAGGCTTAAGAATATTGCTGTTTTATTTCTAAATTGAATTTGTGTTGTACATTTTGTAAGTTTTCATGACTAATTTACCAGTGATTTAAAATGTTTATTTATAAAGAGAATACCAATTAAATTATTAAATCAACAAGAGCCAGTATCATTAAGACAACATTTTTAGCTATTAATAATATTCATAAAGAAATACAAACGTTTCTAGTATAAAATAGATATAAGTTTCACTATATGAAAAAAAAAACTTTTTACACAGTAGGAAATTCAACTTAAAATTCATCAATAGATTATGCTGTAATGCTTTTGATATGATAAATGTTTTCAATGTACGTTTGAACTTTTTTGGATCATTTTCTTTTCTGATTTCTATAGGCAGCTTATTTGAAAATTTACTTCCTACGTTGGATTTTTTTTCAAATAGTTTTAGCCAATGAGAAGGTATTGCACAGTGATTTCTAGATCTGGTTGAATAGTTATGATTGTCTCCAACTAAAGGGAGGAGTTCAGAATTTCATATTGTTTATAGTACTGTTTGGCATATAGGCACTAAAGACTGTAATTATTTTAAAATTTTTCCTGACTGTATCTCTATAGTTCAGATTGAGCATAATCCGAATTGCATTTTTTTGCAAAGTTAATAATCTTTTCATGTTTTTTTGTAATGTTGCTCCTTAAATAGAAATTTCAAAAGTCAAAATCGAATGGATTTGTGCGTAATAGACCATATTTAGAATGCTTAGATTACAAACTTTTGATAGCTTATATGACAAGATTCTTTATGCTTTGTAAACCCAATGCAAAACGGCGTCAACAACCAATCCTAAAAGCTTTGTATGGCTGGCTTTCTTGAGTACAATTCCATCTAAATATACTTTTGGTTTATGTACAAAATGTTCTTGTTTACTTTAACATTGAATTTCGTGATATTGGTTTTATTTAAATTTAATGAGACTTGATTTTCAGAGAGAAAACTGAATTTAATTCAAAATTTGTATTGCATCTTTAGGTTTATCAGTTAATCTAGGATTGCTCATTTGCCACTTTCAGTTTGTTTATTCTGTTTTAGGCCGGAAATGGAGGAAGAGTGACTGACACTTTAACTGGCCACCTTGGGAGAGTGAATGCCGTAAAATGGATAAAGATGGATGACACATCTCCAGAAACTGAGCTTGTATCTGTTTCTTCTGATCAATGTGGATTAGTGTGGACCAAATCTGGTGAAACATACGTTGTTTCAAATATTTTGAAAGGTCAGAAAAATAATGTAACCAACATTTATTTTCATTTAGTCTAGCAATTGATTTTGAAAAAAAATTATAAATTCTCAGACTGTCCCTATCTGTCTTTATCTACAGCTAATCATAATAAAAATTTGGAAGTAGACATATGATAAGGTATATTTAATTTTTATTTACTCCATCGTTTTATTACTGTTTAGTTATTACTCAAGAACTGAAGGCTATGTCTCGAAATAAAAATATCCGCTAGAATCCCATTTTTAGCTTGAAACTTATAGTTTCTTGCATTGTATAGAACCATTCATGTACACCATGGGTATCAAAGATGAATAAAGATATTTCTGATTTACATTGTTGTTATAAATAGAAAAGTTCTAAATGTTATCATTAGTCTCTACAATATCAACTTTGATAAATTTAATAAATAAATAGTTCAATCGAATTTACCAGAGGTCTGCAGATTGATTTTAATGCATTTCTCAAAACCTTATCAAAAGTCTTGTAATAATGACTGGAAAAAAAATGAAAATTGATCGCTGTGAAATGTAGAATGATGTTCCACGTTCTTGAATGAAATCTGATAGTAATGAAATACCCATTTGTAACTTAAATCATGTAAAATTCCAATAAAAATATAAGAATTAGATTAAAAATATAAATATAGGAAGCACAGGGTCTGTATACAATTATAAACCATTTCCTAAAGTAATATAAAACGTAAAACTACGTTATAAAAAGATATGTGACTGCTAGCCAGAATTATACTGCTGTTGCACCAAATACTTTCAACATAGTCTTTGTTGAATCTGTTAGATATACATAAGTATGGTAAATTCCATACTGTTCTAAAATAATTAGAAAGAAGATAGTAGGTATTTCAATAATAGGACTGAATCTTTTATTTGGATGGTAGTCACTGCCGAAGATGTGTTGGCTCGATAATAGACTGAATAACTCAGATGTCATAGATATCTGTGCAAAAGAAATGAGTTGAAATTTAGTGTGGTAGTTCTTCATGAATTTTACCCAGATATTTTATTTCTCGCTTGTTAAAAAAAAAAAAACTAAAATATTCTCTTTCTAAAAAATAATAAATATAAATGTATCCAACCATTTTGGTCCTAATTGTTAAGTTCTTTAGCTATATTAAAAGTATTGGGATCATAATAGCTTAAATTTTTTTACTGAATCAACTTTAGTTTAATTTTTTGCCTGCTTTCGCTTATGCTTAGCTCATTTTTATGGTTGTTTTAAAACACTGCATACATAATTAAAATTTTTATGTCAATTTGATTTGATTCTGGAACACATTAATGACAAGGAGAAATACCACTTGCTGTCTCGGCTACAAATTTTCCAAAAATATTGGATATTTTTCTTTCTTTCATTCCTAACATGTTGGTTGTAATGAGAGATACAGGTGTATGAATATATTTGAAAGTATCATTAATTAATAGGACCTAGATGAATGATCACCAGAAGGTTATTTGGTTACATTGGTACTGTAATAGATTTTACTCAAAATAACATTTTAAGTCAAGTAATAAGATACCGGAACATTAAATTTGGTAAAAATGACATAGATAGTAATTCCTGTTTGTAATCCACTGTGTATATACAGAATGCATGTTTAATTCAACTGACGTATTTACTATTTGCAGATCATGAAGGTTCTGTTACGGTTGTTGATGCTATTTACCAAGCCTCTTCATCATCTCAACCAACGTTATTCATTGCTACCGCTTCAATAGACTCAACTGTAAAAATTTGGGAACGACAACCTGAAGAAGGTATGGTTGGTTATTTGGTTATTTTTATTTATGGACAGATTTACAATCAGAAATTTTTGTTAATACTGTGCCACATTTGTGAATCGTAAAGTTTGGCACAGTGTGTCACAGCAGGTACAAATTAGTTGACGCCTCAGCCTGGCATGACACTGACAGTGGAACAGCGCTGTTTGATCAAAAACGATGAATAAGTCTTTTATATTCATTATTTTTATATATTTATTTATATAATATATATAAATATATATTTTGTTATGTATATTTACTATATTATTATATATAAATATACATAATTAATTATAAATAAATTTAAAATAATACACCTTATAAATATTGGTCCAACTCACACAAACTTAAATTTTCCATTTTGCACTTCACACTAAATTGCTTCTCATCCGTACACAAAAACCCATGATACTAAAACTAAATGTAGAGCAAATCTGTTGAAACTACGATTGCTAATGGACAGGCTCACATTACCAAGTGTACATTACGTGAAACATGTAGAAAAACAGCGCTATACAAAGCCAGTAACACGAGGGTAAACGTAGGAAGTTGTTAACTTTTTTAAGATTTTTTTTTTGAAGAAAATGCTCACTACATCTGACCGATGAACTTAAAAACATTTTGTAACAAAACAAAGTATAGAACACAATGACGAGCTCACCTGATCAGTGTGCTGTTAGGCCTACGTAGTGCATGATGAGCTATCTAGTCAGTGATGCGCAATGGGTTAACTGTAGGATTTTCAGCTCTGATATGCATGGCACCATCAACTGACTAATGTACATTGTTGGACAGCTGCCAAGGATTGTATTCATGACATGACTAAAATTGATCAACCCCCTCCCTCCCAATAAAAAGACCAATAAATATATTTGTAATAAATATTTTATTTGGTATATTGGAGAGATAGGACATCAGCAAACTTATCTTAGAAGACAAGTCCACTAACATCAGAGTAGTAGTAAATTACATAATCACAAATTTTCTGCACCACTGGCACTTTCTTAAGGTGAGTAGAGAGAGAGAGAGACTGACTTAGCTTCCACTATTGCTGGGTAGGTGGCAGTTTGTATATCTCTATGGCAACACTCGGGTATTGATGCAGTTTTTCTAGTTGGTATATATGAAGTTATTTGATGGTGTAGGGTTGAAGGGAAGTGGTCTATCTTATGTTCAGATTAGGTGGCTCATAGGATTTTTTTATCCATTGGTGTGCTAAATTCCATCCTTTGGAGTTGGGAACTATTGGCATTACTTTAGTCTTGTAACACTAGTCAAAATTTTGGTTATGAAGAAGAGTGTGGGCAGAAACAGATTTTTTATGATTTTGGACTTTGCCATCATGTCTATGGTCATTCATGCGTTTTCGGAGGGTTTCACTGGTAAGGCCGATATATTGGGCAGGACACTGCTGGCATTAGAGTTGATAATTAAATTGGTAGAATCACAGAAGTGGTTTAGGTATTTTGTAGGTTAAGGAGGTAGTGGATCTAGTAAAAGATGTGACTGGGAGATGAATAGGGCTGGTTTTGCTAGATTTTTTGTTACAAGGATTAGAACTGGGTGGTTGCAGGTCTTTAGAACAGGTCAGGATGTTGGGATCAGGTAACTTAGGATGGACCAGGATTTGGCGGAGGTTTTTGTTTTGTCTGAAAATGACAGTAGGAGGTTTTGACAATAGGAGGACCATGAAAATATCATTGATGAATCGGAGCCAGCAGAGAGGGGTTGGACGGGTTGTTTTTGAAGGAAAGTCTTCTCTAATTTCCCCATGTAGAGGTTGGCGTACAAAGAGGCCATGCGGGTACCCATAGCAGTAACCTTTATCTGGAGGTAGTTGATGCCAGAACTTTGGAAGTGGTTTTTTTCAATGTTCAATGTTCAGCTTAACTAGGAAGGAGTGCTAGGTTTGGTGTTTGGAGGGCGTGTGTTGAGGAAATGTTCAGCGATGGTAAGGTTCTTCAGGTTTTGGCCAAAGGAAATAACATGAGAAACTAAGGAGAACTGGTCTAGGTAAGAAGTAGGAATGAAAGTAAGGTCTTAGGATGAAATGCTCAGTTCGAATTCAAGAAGGGATGCTTAATATAGTTGGTAGAGGCGTTGGTACACAGTTTTTTGGGAAGAACAGGGAGTTGGCCAATGGTTGTGGGTATATTAAGAAGGTCAGCTAGGTTAGGGTTTTGGCCTATAAGGGGATAGGTGGATTCAAGGTTAGGCCTAATTTCAAGGAATCCAACTGTTTGGAGGGGTTGTAAATAGAGTTTGGAAAGTTTTTTTTTACTTTGGTTGAGTTTGGTTAACAGGTTGTTGGCAGTGGTACAGTAATAGTATGGGTGAGTTCATTAAGGAGATGAGGATTGGTGGATATGATCAGTTCATAGTAGGCAAGTAGGCTAGTAACAGCTTTATTAAGTTCTTCTTTGTACAGATTAAGGATGGTTTTAAGGATGTGATTGGAATGACCATTAGATATTTCCAGGATTTTGTTGTGCATGTGTTTTCTTCTGGCATATTGTATTTTACGTACTTTACTCATAGTAATGGGCAGGTAGGTTGCGACTATGGTGAGGGACCCTCTGGAAAATGATGGCAATTCTTTAATTAATAGTTATTCAAAAATAAGTAGCTTTCCTCAGTTCCAGTTTTTTTCTAAATTTAATATTTTCAATAACAGTATTAACATAGGAGTACATTATTAAAACAGTACACTTAAATATTAGGAGTTATTCAAAACACATAGATGAATTCTTAATCTACAGTTGAGTTGGATGTAATTGTACTGTCGGAATGTTGGTTAGGGAGAGGGGTGGGTGGTGGGAACGAACTTAGAAGGTCTAATAAGCAAAAGAATAAATGCGACGGAATTGTAATCTACGTGAACAAACGACTTACAGCAACTACCACACAGTTTGCACCGGGGGATGTATATGGTATTAATTTACAATTTTCTTACTGCCACAGAGAGTTTGACTTATTAGAACATTACAAAACGTTCGACTGTAACACTGACTGTTCTTGAATGCTTTAGAAATGTATTATGATAATATTAGAAAGAATAAAATGTGTATTTTTCTAGGGGACTTAAACTTTGATTTACTCAGTACTGGTATTTGGACAGAGAGATATCTTAACGTATTGCAAGGAGCGGGACTGACTCAGTGTATTGACAGATCAACTAGAGTGACTGCACACGGCTCGTCTTGTTTGGACCACATATTTGTGAGGTATACTGATACGACTTGTGTTCACACACCTGTGGTTCAGACGAGCCTCACTGACCACTACAGTACTGCACTTGCAATAACATTGGACACTCACACACGGACCGACATGCTTAGGGACAGGAAGGCTCAGGTTATTGACTATACTTTACTAGCTAGTAAACTTGCAGACACTGACTGGGGGCCTGTATTAACTTTATTTAATTTAAATCTTTGTTGTAGTAAGTTTTCTATTATCATTAAAGAAGCTAATGATAACTCTAAAAAATCCTCCAATAAAATGTCCACAAGATTAAAAAAGTTAAAGCCATGGATTACATCTGATTTAATTTGCTCCATCAGAGCAAGAGACAAATTAAGTAAATTAGTAAAGAAGCAACCCTTCAATATCAACTTGCGAAATTATTTTCACACTTTTAGGCATCAATTGAGCAATTCTTTAAAGAAAGCTAAGATGGATCATTATGGATTCTAGGGGTGCGCAAGTAGTGATTTTTGACTTTGAGCTGAGTCGAGTCGAGTAGTTGGCATTTTTTTTTTTTTTTTGAGTATCGAGTATTTTTGAGCGAGTATTTACAGAAGAATTTCCTGTTCACCCAAGACAACTGTAAAAAGATAAACACCATCCTAAGCCTATGTAAAGTTTTTCCAGATACAAGGGTAATCCAGAAAGTAACCTCCGTTTTGAAATAAAAATTAATCTAGTGAAGATAGAACAATTTTACTACATATATCTTAAAACTACAACTTTAATTTATTTTTCCACATAGTCACCAAATCGATTTAAGCACTTGTCATATCTTTTGACAGTCTTATCAATTCCCTCCTTATAAAAATCTGCCGTCTGTGAGTGGAGCCAACCTGTCACTGCGTTTTGTAGCTCTTTGTCACTGCCGAACCGCTGCGAGCAAGCCACGACTTCATGTACGGAAACAAGTGAAAATCACTTGGAGCCAAGTCCGGGCTATATGGGGGATGATAAAAAACGTCCCAATTAAACTTTTTCAAAAGTTCACTTGTTCTCCGAACAGTGTGAGGCCGAGTGTTGTCATGCAAAAACACAACACCAGATGTCAGGAGGCCACGACGCTTGTTTTGAATCGCTCTTCTCAGCCGTTTTAACATTTCGCAGTAAACTTCAGACGTAATAGTCGTGCCATGTTCCATAAATTCAATGAGCAAAATGCCCTTAGAATTCCAGAAAACCTTTGCCATGAGCTTCCTTGCTGACAATGTTTGACGGGCTTTCTTTGGCTTGTTTGGAGATGCGGTATGACCCCATTGCATTGATTGCTGTTTTGTCTCAGCATTCACGTAGGCCATCCAAGTCTCATCACCAGTAACGATTCTGTTTAAAAAATCTGCTTCTTCCTAGTCATACCGAAAGAGAAAATCAATGGCAGACGACATTCCTGTTGTCTTATGGTCGTCGGAGAGCAGTTTCGGTACCCAACGAGCACAAAACTTGTGGTACCCCAGTTTTTCTTTCACTATCTCGTGTAAGAGGCTTCAAGAAACTTCAGGAAAGTGGTCAGAAAGTTCTGAGATCGTAAATCGACGATTCTCACGAACCTTTTCGTTCACTTTGTTCAGAAGGTCATTACTGACAAGAGAAGCCTACCACTCCTTTCTTCATCGTGAATGTTTGTTCTACCATCTTTAAAAAACCGTACCCACTGACGAACTACACCTTTACTCATAATGTTTGGGCCATAAACTGCACACAATTCACAATGAATTTCGGCTGCTGAGTGATTTTTTGCCAAAATAAATCGTATAACACTACGTACTTCACACTTGGCGGGATTTTCTATCGCCACACTCATGTTTTAAGGCTGTAACTGGAAAATGCGTGATCGTACGATGCTCCACCTTGCACAGTTAGAAGCGTACTGAGCTGCTGCGCGCCGATGTCAGTATGGTGGCGCTACCCCCACTACTTCTCACGCTATGAACAAATGGCGGTTACTTTCTGGATAACCCTCGTATGTACATCTAAACTGAACACAATAATTATGATTTGTTGTTTGTAACTGTAACATTTAATAAATAAAACTGTTTACTTTCTGCCTTCCTACATTTTTATGTGGCATTGTTTTGTTAAACCTTTTTCCTTTTTTCGTAACCAACATGATGTAAGAAACTAAGAAAGAATATAATTAATTGAAACAACGTGGATTATAAAGATTTAATCTGTTCACTCATATCACAGATCAGATTTTCTATGCAAGCCAATTATACTGTTCCACAGCCGGCCGATATGTTTATCTGGTAGTTTAGTTCAAAGTGTACTGCAAAAACGTAGGGAAACTTGTTAGCAAAAGCTGCATCCAACCAAACTGATGCTAAAATTCAGGCGTCATCACCAAATGCAGTCATTTGGTTTCAGAATTTCCTCCTCTCAACAAAAAATTGATTGTGTACACGCCAAGAAGAGTGGATCTGTATTCTGTAGGTATTTAATTCAGTAATAACAATGTTACAACTAACCGAAAATAAGCTGTGAGTTATTTAATAAAATTTGAAAATCTGGATTACAAAGACTGTAATTCAATCGATTGATAATAATAACCAAGCAGGTTTACTAAAGTAGCTTAGAATGAATTAGTTTTTAAATTATGATCGGTAATGAAATGTGAGCATCTTGAAACTACTTCGATACATGAGGCTACACTGATCAACAGATAAATAATTATTTCATAATGAGAAATTCATGAAAACCTGGCGTAAAAAACTTATGATCGGTAATGAAATGTGAGCATCTTGAAACTACTTCGATACATGAGGCTACACTGATCAACAGATAAATAATTATTTCATAATGAGAAATTCATGAAAACCTGGCGTAATCAAATGAAAACCATAGACGTAGTCGGCTAATATAATAGGTCTAGCCGATATTGGCAACGAGATGCAATCTGAAATATCAGCCAAGTGCCAACTAGTGATACAGTGAAGATTTTGGGGAGCTAAATTATAAACTTATGAATGAAAAGCGAGACGTTTGGTAAGGCTTCGGTTCAATAAAAACTATTTTCCGATTCTCTAAATTCGTCGTATTTTGTTTAGAAAAGGTCTTCCAACATGTTTCTCCCTCACTTGGGGTGATTCGTTATTGTTTTACAGTTTACATCTACGTCAACGTCAATGTGAACAGGGAACCGTTCAGTGAGTTTACGAATCAAAACTATCGTACTTTACCATCTTTTACACTCTGACTCTGTTGCTGTCTAACCTAGTCAGAAAACCATTCAGCAATTTGACGGGAAAAATATCATATGTGCAAATGTTACGCACAGTTTTGGCAATCTAATGTGTTTTCGGAATAATCAATAGACTTTCGCCATGGATATATATATTTATTTTTTATTTGACGGAAAATAAATCAATAATATTGTGTCACACGCTGCTAGAACCATATTTTATATGATATGATACGGTATTTTCTTGCGTCAAATCCTTGGATGATTCCCTGCTCAGATTAAAAAACAAAATAGACCTCAATCGGCTCGCGAGAAATATACAATGATAATTTCAGTTCCGAAAATGAGCTGAACGGTTCCTTGCACATACATATACTACAACTGAGATGAACTTTCGCCTAGAAAAGATGGGAAGTTTGATTCTTGGGATGTAAAGTGACCCGTTCTCGGGACCCTTTTGATTGAGCGGTATTATTGATATGAACGAAAATGTGCATAATTTCGTCAGTGTACAGAACATTAGATTTGTATCGGTAACAGGTCTTTTTGAGCATATTGAACCGGATCTTTCGTCCCCTTTTTTGGGTCATAAAGACACTAACCAGCACTTCTGTTTTATTCACCCTATTTTAGGTTAGGTTACAAGTGACTAGTAGACTCGGACAACCAACATGTGTGATCACTACTACGGTAACTATTTACAGTGATCGCTACCTTCCCAGCTCTGTTGTTCACTTTGAATTGAACTAGTTCAAATCATAATGAACGAACTCGTTCACTACGTCGACTAGTTCATTTGACTGTCGTCGTGTACTACCTATTCTTAGGCGTATTGTTTAGTTCATAGTTATGCGTACTACACTGATAACGTATGATTAAGGGTTAAATAAAACACAAGGAAACGCATATTTTCATAACTTATAAAACTAAATAGAGATGTAAATCTGATATTTTGTGAAATACAACTACTCGATTGTAAAACTAAATTAAGATGTAAATGTGATATTTTGTGAAATACAACTACTCGATTGAACTTCAGGTAGTTTCGAAACCTTCGAGCCGAGTTTGAGTAGTAAAATACTTGAAGTTTCGAGTACTCGCACACCCCTAATTGATTCGAACTTAATCAGTTTAGCAAAAATCGTAAATTATTTTGGGGGTTAGTTAATGAACTGTCTGGCAGGGTTGTGCGGAAAGATTCTTTTCCTATTGAAAAATATCTTCCTAATTCTTGTCTAACATTGAGTCAATTAAACAAGTTTCTATTGATTTTAACTCCCTTTTCGCTTCTGTGGGGAAAATCTGGCCAATACTATTGATCCTGGCGGGACTCCTGTGATCGATGATAACTTATACAGGTCTGTCAGTCATTTTAATTTACTCACTGTTACTGAACTTGACATCAAACGGCACGTATCTTGCTTGCAAGGTAACTCAGCCCTGGGTCACGATGGTGTTTCTGCCAAATTGCTGAAAGATAATATAGATTATCTTATAAAACCATCATTACATTTGATAAATTTAAGCATTACTTCTGGTTCTTTTCCTGATATTTTAAAACTAGCCTAAGTAGTTCCGCTGTACAAAGGCAATAACGTAACAGATAAAAATAGTTTTCGGCCCATTTCTTTGTTGATTGCTCTAGTTAAGATCCTTGAAAAAATAGTAAAAGAACAATTAGTTTTATATATTGAAAGCTATAAAATATTAACTGAGTGTCAGTATGAATTCCGTGAGGATAAAAATATATCAGATGCCTTATTTGATATTAGTTGTAAATGAAACAACGCTCTTTCAAGTAATAAACGGACTATGTTGGTTTTTTTGGATCTCAAAAAGGCATTCGACACAGTGGACAGAAGTAAGCTATTAAATAAATTAGCTAAAGTTGGAGTGGTGGGAAATGCACTGTCTTGGTTTTCAAGCTATCTCACCAATAGGATGCAATGTTTGCCTATTTGTGGGATGGATAGCGATGTCACTAATGTTGATTATGGTGTAATTCAAGGTAGCACTCTTGGTCCTATTTTGTTCTTAATATATATAAATAAAATTTGTCATAAATAACATCCAAAATAACATACCAACAATATTGAAGAAGGTAAAATATCAATATTTGCTGATGATACACTCATTTTTTTTATTAAGGAAATAACTGAATTGATGTTTGAGATAAAGCCTTGAATGATCTCATGATAATTAAAAAATGGTTCGATCAAAATTTATTTACCATTAATTTCTCTAAAACTAAATTCATGCCAATTTCACTATCTCTTAACACTATCATTTAACAGATTATAATTTGCTTAATTTAGTAATTCAAAGTTGTGGATGTAGCTTAAATTGTAACTGCATTTGTGAGTCGATTGAAAGAGTTAATTCCTATAAATATCTGGGAGTTATTTTTGATTTTAGATTAAAGTGGATAGAGTATGTAAGTTATCTCATTTATTAACGTTCATTCATTCATTCATGTAGGAAGGCATATCAGATACGGCAGATTTTGAGGTTAGGCTTTAGAGGAACAATATGTAAGGCCAGACAATTAGAGAGAAAGAAAATAAGGCTGAAATAGAGTAAATAAGGCTGGACAATTTGGCTAGATAGAAGGAGTGGTTCTTGAATTGTTTGAGCCAGCACTTAGGAAGATTCATGATGGAAGGGATCAGGAAGGCAGAATACAACAAAAAAACATTTTTTATTTTGGTAGTTTCTCTGGTCAAAAGAATATATTGTAACGACTCATTTTGGCGACGAGGGAAAGTTAACTTCTAATCTTTAAAATATATTTATTGTTCGTTACCGGCCGATCAGGACAGTCCTGCCTAAAGGCATCGCTCCCACCACACCGTAGTGGGAGTATGTTCCCACTCTTCCACCGACAGTGTGTGGGCAGTCCACCGACAGGGTAATCCCTTGACCGGTGTAAAATCTGTACAGTCACTGACAAGCCTAAATCTTATGTTTGAAGTAGATGAAAATAATTTAATATATGAGTAATATATGTTGGTAAATTTATATTTTTCCTGGTAATACTTTATTAAGAGGCATACTAACAGAGAAAACCACTGTAGACAGGATTGAAAAAGTTTAAAATATAACAAGTTAGATCATTATTTCTTTGCCAATTTTAAAAACATTATCCAATTTTAGGTTAGTTTAAAGGGCACTAAGCCAGGAATTAGTATATTGGAGAGATAAGACATCAGCAAACTTACCTTAGAAGACAAGTTCACTAACACCAGAGTAGTAGTAACATACACAAAAGAATCACATAATCACATGAATTTTCAGTGCCACTGGTACTTTCTTCAGGTGAGTAGAGAGACCTGATGAAAGTGCCAGTGGCACTAAAAATTCCTGTCATTATGTGATTCTTTTGTGTGTGTTACTACTACTCTAGTGTTAGTGAACTTGTCTTCTAAGGTAAGTTTGCTGATGTTCTATCTCTCCAATATACTAAATGAATTATCCAGACAGTTATTTCTCTGAGTGGGCATGCTGAAAAGTTTTATCGTCACAGTATCTGTTTTCAGAAATTACTAATTTTTGTTTCATCAAAATTTGAGTTGATCCCCCTTGTAATAGAGGTGTAATTTGATCATTGGAACAAATAATCTAACAGTTAATGTAAAGAATTTAGAAAAATAACTTGTTGAAAAAAATCATCTGTTGAAGAATGAAAAATAATTACTACTATTATACTATCTTTAAACAATCAATAAAAATAGTTGCTATTTTCTATATCCAATACAGAGAAAATATGACTAGTATTAAAAACTCCAACCTGAAGACCATTAGTTACAAGTACTAATGAACCACACTTGATTTGATAAAAGACACTCCCACAAAATTAACCATCAGGCAAAGCAGCTGCAAATTTTTCATCTTTAAGCCAATGCTCATTTAAAAAAATAACGTTAATATCGTGATTGTTTAAAAATGTTTCTAACATGGTAGATTTTTTTCTAAAGCCTTGTATATTTAAAAGTAGGAAATTGAAGTAATAAAGACCATCTGCAGATGGTATTTTTCGTCTTTCTACTGACTGGATTGTAGACTTACTACTTCTCACTAGGCTAAATACTTACCTTGGGTAGCATTCATGATAACCTCGGTAGCAATCGTAATCAACTTGGGTCCAACGATTGCAGTTAGTTTTCATACAATTTCATAATTACCAAAGGAAGATTACCAACAACAAAAAAATTAATTTGGTTAAAAACTTTGGTTGAATAAAAAATTAATCGCATAAAAATTAATCTTCCATAATGTATATTCTTTTAAATATATAGTGTACATAATTAATATTAAGTTGTTTGACCTTGTAGCTTGTACCCAAATATTTTTTGCGTGATTTTTTAGTTTGATTAGTGCGTGTAGACTGGCTGGTTCGAAAAATTGTTTGCTGGGCTGTAAATGTTAAATATGTTTGCTCAATGTAATTTGGTTTATTCCTGTATTGTTGTATGAAATAAAATTAATAATTTTTCAAAAATTAAGATTAGTTAAATTGAATGTTTGGCTATTGAACTTATATACTTTTTCTATTTTGTTACAGGTGTGAGATGTGTTTATACAGTGCCGTTAGATTCAGGCCTTTGCTTGTCGTTGCGATTGGTGATGTATGGAGCTGCCCCATGGATCTTGGCCTGTGCGTTGGACGACTGCCATATCCATTTGTATTCAGAATTGGAAGAAACAGTGAGAAAACTGCAAATACTCAAGGGTCATGAGGACTGGGTGACTGCAATTGATTTTACCCTAGAAGGTTGGTTTTAATCTGTCAGATTTTCTCAAACCTTTCATTTGACAAAATCTCGATATTTGGTCTTTGAGTTGCATCACTCGTGGCAGCACCTGTATCAGGTTTCTGAATATGTGATCAAATAATAGTTATTGTGTCATCCTATTATCTTATCAAAACTGATAAAGTAGTATCGATATTGGTATCAATGGAAAGAGTAAATGTTAGAACACATAAATAATCAACTGAACAAACAGATGTAAATGTTCAGTCTATGTTTAAATTCAACTGCATCATCTGTCGCACTTTTCAGCTGTTGTTATAGTAATGTTACTGACCAGTATATACATTATTGTTTGTGGTTAGATCCAGTGTGTGTTTGGACTACTGTATTTGTGTTTTGTTAGCTTGTTTGTTTCTTTTTTTAGCACTTTTTTTAAGAATATTGTTTTACAATCAATTACTTGTTGAATTTGAAATGATTGTGATTTTATTTGGAAGTGTATGTAGAAAACTCTATATGGAGGCATAGACCAGTCACTTCAGTTGTAAAGTGGACTTTTAAAATTGTGTCATGATTTGCTTGTTTTATATAGGGTATATATTTTACTATTTTACTACTCATGCATCTTAGTGTTTTTCTTTTCATAATATAATTCTGTCACTTTTATATCTTGAATTTTTGAAAACAGAAAAACTAATAATTTTACTGACTAAAAGACTTAAAAAAGATAATTTATAATTTCTACAGTTTGAATTGTAGCAAAATTTTGCTATTACAAGCACACCTCCAATAGTATACATTATATAATTCTGTGGAACACTGATAAAAAATGTGTTTTATGTCCACTTTTTATGCATGTACTTTTACAATTTTATTCGATAATGTCTGAAGCTCCTAAAATGCTCCACCACAGAGTAAATCACCTTCCAGTTCACTGAAAATTAATGAAAAGAAATGAAAAACGTCTTTATTTTTTAGAAGATGTGAAGTTAGGGCTGCAAAGCCCTCTCTACCACTTAGCCTCAGAGTTAAATTACTTTAAATAACCAGTTACGGTACAGGGTTAAATTACTTTTTCAAGAATTTTTCTAGTCTTTAATACTATATTATTCAGCAAAAAACAAAATGTGTACTTTTCAATATGATTGTGATAATTTATTTCAGACACTTATCAGGTAAAAAACTTAAGTTCCAACATCACTTGGCTCCAAACTTGTTCAACGTGTCTCATGTTCTGACAAAAATACCTATTATCTTTACATTATTTTATCTTTATTATTCTGTAAAGATTAATTCAAACAAAATATATAGTGAATAAATTAATGGTTATTTATTTATTTACTGTTAAGGTTTTTTTACGGTTTCAATTTACTGGGAACTAATCATATTTTGGGTCGTTTCATACCTAATTTACATGAATGATGTTTGATTATTGCTGATTGGATCTTAGTGTTGGTAATTTCAATTGTCAAGTAAGGGTGATTTGGTTTTAGAATGAGTGTGAAGAGTGTAGATGAAACTACACTAGTCATCACAAACTAAGGCCAAATATTCGTTAGAAAGTGTCATTAATTAATAACCCAATGACTAATGAACAGCCAGTGGTTATCAGCAGATCCTTTACAAAATTTCATACGAATCTCAATTGGGATTGAACTGAGAAGCTTTAGCTTATGAAACTGGTTTTTAACCAAATACTCTTATTAAGTACTCTAAACAAAACTTGAATTGAAACATGTATAATATTAACTCTTAGTGTTTCAAAGAAATCAGCTTAGTTCCAGGTTTGTAGATTTTAATTAACAGAAATGAAAATTTCTAGAAATATTTCTCTTGGGCTGGCATATACAGGGTGTCCCATAAGTAAAGTGCCAAACTCTGGGAAAAGGTTATATGGGTCAAAATAAAGAGAAAAAGAAGAATAATTTTTTTTCCAAAAACGCTTTGTTTACCAGATATTCGCCATTTTGAATTTTTTACAAAATAATTTTTATCTTTAAATTTTTCCAACCGATCTTTATAAAACTCGGTAAGTATAACAGAGACCTACTGTAGAAAAAAAATTCAACTTTGTCCAATTTAAAATTTCAAAATGGCGGCCATTTTAAACTTTTAAACCAAAATGGTGGAAAAACGGTAAAGAATACAAAAATTCACTATGAACAATTGTTTTTAGACAATTTTATTTCTAATCTGTCAACACCAAGAACATGACAATCGGACAAAAAATAACCGAGATACATTGAAATGTGTGTTAAGAGGTAGCAACAAATCCATTTGTTGTAAATAGCCCCAATCAGCTGATCAGCTGATTAAAATAAACTGATAAAAAAACATGTGTTGTTGAGTTGTATTGTTGCATTTTTGTTATCATTGTTTTGTTTACTTCAAACGTCATTAATGTGATCAGGTTAGGTTGAAATTCTGTTTGTTCAAATGCCGAACCATAGTTATTCTAATCTTGAGCTAACTGATATTCATTTTATTTATGGCTTAGCTAATGGGAATTCGCGTGAGGCATGCCGCCTTTACGCAGAAAGGTTTCCCAACCGACGAATTCCATGTAGGAAAGTGTTTGTAAATGTGCACAGGAATTTGAGGGAACGAGGAACACTAAAATTTACTGAGAAGACTGGACGGGCTGTTTCTGTACAGACATTAAATAATCAAGAAATAGTTTTGACGGCCGTGGAAGAAGACCCAAGTACTAGTGTTAGAAGAATATCACTTGAACATGGTATTACGAAAAGTTCAGTGTGGCGGATTCTACATAATCAGCAGTTGTATCCTTACCATATCCAAAGGGTGCAATGCCTAACTGATAGGGACTTTCCACCCCGTATTAACATATGTCAATGGTTCTTGCAACAGATCGCATTACTTCCTCTGTTTCTCTCCAACATTTTATTTACCGATGAGGCTGGGTTCTCTAGAGAAGGTATTTTTAATTATCATAATAATCACTCCTGGGCCGATGAAAACCCTCATGAAATATCACAAAGAAGGCATCAAGTGCGCTTTTCTCTCAATGTTTGGGACAATCTCATAGGGCCATTGTTTTTACCCAACCAACTTAATGGTGTGTCTTACTTAAATTTTTTAACACAAGATCTTCCCGAACTGCTAGAAAACTTACCCCTTTATTTGAGAAACAATATGTGGTTTATGCAAGACGGTGCACCACACACTTTTCATTGGATGTAAGGCGACATTTAAATCAAGTGTTTGGAAACAAATGGATAGGGCGGGGGGGCCCATCCCATGGCCTGCCAGGTCTCCTGACATTAATCCCCTGGATTTTTTTGTATGGGGCTATTTAAAATCTTTTGTGTACCATACCCCTGTTGACAATATTGAGGATTTAAGGGAACGAATAGTAGCAGGTTGCGAGGTGATAAGACAAAAGCCTGGGGTATTTGAAAGAATGAGGGTGTCTATGACAAAGAGGTTGAATTGTGTCATAGAAATGAATGGAGTACACATGGAACATTTGTTGTAATTGATAACTTTTAAAAAGCTATCTTGTGTTAAGATTTTATTTTGTGTTTAATTAGTTTTCTCATTTTTTTAATACCATGATGTGTTGTCACTCAATAAATGGTTTCAATGTATCTCGGTTATTTTTTGTCCGATTGTCATGTTTTTGGTGTTGACAGATTAGAAATAAAATTGTCTAAAAACAATTGTTCATAATGAATTTTTGTATTCTTTACCGTTTTTCCGCCATTTTGGTTTAAAAGTTAAAAATGGCCGCCATTTTAAAATTTTAAATTGGACAAAGTTGAATTTTTTTTCTAGAGTAGGTCTCTGTTATTTTAACATACTTACCGAGTTTTATAAAGATCGGTTGAAAAAATTTAAAGATAAAAATTATTTTGTAAAAAATTCAAAATGGCGGATATCTGGTAAACAAAGCGTTTTTGGGAAAAAAATATTCTTCTTTTTCTCTTTATTTTGACCCATATAACCTTTTCCCAGAGTTTGGCACTTTACTTATGGGACACCCTGTATATCTTGTCAGATCTACAAAAGAGGTTGTTGCAGTAATAGCTAAGAAAATTCATTATCACCAATATAGTAGGGAACATGTTTAGATGAGGGGGATTTGCTACTAGCCAGTGGGTCTCAAGATTCCACAGTTAGGCTGTGGAGATTTCACACTCCTCGCATAACTGCAAGTGATAAATTATTTCACGTGGAAGAAAAACTACTCTCACTGGGCTCTCAACAACTTGCTGTTAGCCTGGAATCTGTGCTGATAGGCCATGAGGGCAGAGTCTACAGTATCCAGTGGCATCCTAGAACAAATGGTAAGAGTTCTGATCAGATATAATTATAGAAAAAATTACTATTTTCAAAAATACAATTTTTCACCTTAACCCACTAGGTATTATTTCGCTTGAATTTGGCGATCTTCACTCGCTCGTTTATTTTTGTATAAATCACATATGATTAACTGATTCGTTCAAAAAAGCATATTAAACTTCAGGGCTCCATGAAAAAAAATAATTACAACCATTTTGCTTGTGGTAACTTTTCATTGTGTGTAGAGATTATTATTTCTTATGACATGTTTTATTGAAGAAAAATAAACGTACATACTCCTATATTTTCATCTTAACTCATATTTCTTTATTGGATCAAGATGGACAAATAGAGATAAAATCTTAAGCTTAATATATATAATATATAGAATAATACCGAATAATTAATATAATAATATAAATAATATAACATGAATAATAAATTATAACAATGAAAAATTGAAGCACAACTGGGGGTGTCTGAGTAGCAATTTTAGGATTCGATTCGAATCAAGTTTTTAGACATAATTTCGAGTTCGATTTTTTTTCGAATCAAGTTTTTAACCCTTAATTTTCAAAAATGAAAACACTGAAATGAAGGATGCAATACATTCTAACGCTATTTATTTAGTTTGCTGAATAAATTAATCAAGTTTGAACATTTGTTTTAGAATCTATGAAATGATTGTATCAGTGATTACATATAAATATGAATTAAGATATATGTTAAGTAAACTGTAAAATAATATGTGAAATATTTGTCATAACTTATAAAAAAAGAGGCCTAAAATAAATTCAGAGTAAAAATTTAAAATGTTGAAATTAAATAGAAATTGCAATATGGCGCTAAAAACAGTATATAATAGCCTAATCCCTACCTGTACTGCGAAAATTGATCTATAAACTTTAATCTGATCAAACTGACAAACTTAAGTTAATTTTCTTAATATATGAAGAATACAGCAATAGACATGGAAAGGGATTGGTCTTGCTACTAAAATCCATTTTATTATATTTCCAACGGTACTTTGCATACTAATGTTTAAAGTTTCAAAAGTTCACAAAACTATTAATTTTTAATGCTTAGTTCAATTAATTGAAAGTTAAACCTAATAATACATAAAACAGTAGTTACACAGTAATATGTTCTTTTCAGCTTACCTCAATTTCACCATTGACTACAATGATTTGTTTCCACTAACAGAAACAAAATAATTACTTGTCAATACAATTCTAACAACTGTTATAATGTTACCTGTTATAATAGGTGTTATAATGTGTTGTCAACTTAGGTGTTCAATGTGAGCCGACACCTGAGCACACTTTTGTGAGTTCTAGTGTGCAGTGTGATTTTCCCATACAATTTAACACACTCAAACAGCGGGAGGAAGACAGAGAGCTCATACAAAGCCTCAAAACTACAATACAAGTCCTTTAAGCGGAGAATCAGTATCTGCATACAGAGCTAAACAACTTTAAATGTGGTCAGAGCACCAAACAACCATGGTTTACCGTTACAAATAAAACAAAAAGTAACAAGATTAGTAAACCTGCAACTTCATCTGAAAAACAAACAGCTACACCAATTAAAAGCTAAGTACTATCAGTTCAAGAAACAACAACAATCAATAAACTTAGAAATAATAATACAACCTCATTAAAGAAAAAAAAAAAAAACCATTAAGAGACCAACAAATATATATTTAAAAAAAATCAATCACACGAGGTGATAGCCATAGTCGACATATCGCAGAATTTGTGAGGGAAAGAACAACTACTACAGATGTGTACAGCATCTGTAAGCCTGGGGCCTGACTGAAAAACATCGTGCAGCGAGACCACTGGAGCTCAACCAACAGCTGCAAAGTGCTGCTCGCCGGGACCAACGACGTAGCGGCGGGTGATCCTCATGACATCTATCACAGCTTGGGGCACTACATCACCGATAGACCAGATAGCACTGGGATCATCATTGCCACCCTGCCACACAGGTACGACCTGCACCCAGACCATCTCATCCATTATGACACATCTCGTGTAAATGCCTTCATAGAACAGCTGGCTCTTCGTCATGGCATTGAATTGCTGAGGATGGATGCTATTAATCGGAAGTACTTCACTAGATCCAAGCAACACTTGTCTATGCGTGGCAAACGGCTGATAGCAGAAATGATTGTGAAGATCCTTTCAACGTCTGACATTCCACATCTGAGTTACCAGAGCCAAATCTCACCCAAAGGAGCATCTCGAGCTGCCACAACTTGTCACGTGGCCTTGTGGCCAACCTCTACTGCTAGTGGAAAACCTGCCAGTCCACCTGAGATAGCTACTCTGGGCCATCATCATGATTCCAACGCTCACGCCATGATTGGAGCCCCCAGTCAAAGTGATGCCAATGACATGAGACGCTTTCCAAATTCAAAAAACATGGTTATCGAAAATTGTTTATGTAATAAAGTAAATTCACCTTTCTGTTCTGCTACGGTAGAAGATATATCAAAATAAAAAAACACGCAAAAACAATTTGTTTTCAACAATTCAAAATTACATTTTTTTTCAGGAACAATGAAACTGGTTCACCAAAACGCTCAAATTGCCACTAATAAAATAGACAAGCTTTTGCTTATTTGTGACGAGTTGGGACCTGATGTATTTGTAGTCTCTGAACATTTTTTCAGGCCTGAATCATAATAAATCAATTCTAAATTCCAAAATTTCAATTAGCCAGTTATTTTTGTTGAAAAAACAATAAAGGGGAGGTGTAGCACTTTTTGTAAAGCAACCATTAAAATTTGAGCCATTTAAAATTTACAATAGTTCAGATTTTGACTTTGAAGCCAATGGTGTTCAAGTTTTATCGAATTCCTTAGGGAAAGTATGTATAATCGGCTTATACAGATCTCCAAAAGGCTGTAGCCACTCTTTCTTTACCAAGTTAGAGTTTCTGTTAAATATCTTATTTTCAAAGTCAGTTAAGTTTTTGTTACTCGGAGATCGTAACATTAATGCAATAGAACCCACTTGCCTCCTCACCCAGCGATTTCGCGATCTTAAATACTTTCAATTTAAATTGGTCAGTGAACTCACCTACACGAGTGACTGGTATGTCGAGTACTGCCATCGACAACGTAATTACTAACATACCTCAAGCGACAGTCTGTTTTGAACACTGCCATATCTGATCACTATGCACTCGGGGTTGTGGTTCGTGGATGCACTTTGGAGGAAGCTCACTCTTCATCAGTCAGTATTGCTAGGAATAATAATTCCCAAAACGCCAGTCTACTCAATAATCTGTTAAAACGAGAGACATGGCACTACTTGAATAGCTATGATAATTTTGATGACATGTATCATGCTTTTCACAATGGACTTTTTATTATGTAGACATAGACAAGAATATTAAACAATCAAAACACCTGAAAACTTGTTCATGGATAACCAAGGGAATTCTTATCTAACGGGAAAAACTCAAATTCTTTCACAAAATATTCGTAACAACCCAAAATGAAAATTTTCAGAAGAACGTGCTTAGTATTTTTCTTGACTTCCCCAAAGCATTTGATTTTGTGCACCACGAGATAGATACTGTTGCACCTTTTAGAAAAATCTGGAGTTAGAGGTTTACCACACAGTTGGCTCACTTCGTATCTTAAGGATCGGCACCAGTGTGTACAAATCTCAAATATAACTTCAAATAAAAATAGAATGGCTCATGGAGTCCCCCAGGGACCTATCCTCGGACCACTTCTTTATTAATCTATGTGTGCAAATAGAACACAGTGATCCAGAATGGGGAACTGATTCAATATGCTGATAATACGACTCTGTATTAAAGGAAAAACATCCAAAGAATTATAAATAACAGCTTTTATAGAGCTGAGTTCTTGCATTCAACATTTCAGTGAACTAAATCTAAAATCAAATAAAACCAAATCCAACATAATGAGTTTTTGTCTGCAACAGCAGGAGCTCCAATATCAACCCCATGTCTTAGTGGATGACACTCTTTTAGAGGTGGTAAATTCTACAAAATTCCTTGGAATGTTCCTTGATAGAGGACTGACTTGGGACGATCATATTGACCACGATTGTGGTAAAATTGCTTCAGGCATATAAGCGTTGCGCAATCTTGCAAAATTTTGTTCCTCTAGTGTCTTACTCATGGTCTACTATGGCATGGTGTATTCACATCTGGTATACGGAGTGAGACTTTGGGGAAGTTGTGCAAAAAGCAAAATTGAAAGGATTTTTAAAGTCCAAAAAATGGCTCTCAGAATAATTGCTAAGTTGAACCACAGAGAGTCGTGCCGGTATTCTTTTAGGGAATTAAAATTTCTGACTTAACCTTGCCTTTACATGTATGAGGTGATACTATACTGCAGATCATGTTCTTCCTTGATTCGGGGTAGGAACGTTCACCAATACTACACTAGAGGCAGGGACAACCTCCGAACACAGCAACACAGATTGGCACTATCATTCCCTGAAGAATTTTCAATTAACAACCAAAGTCAATTAAAAACTCGACTTGGACACCTCTTGATGTCTAAAGCTTTCTATTCTGTGGATGAGTTCATGATGAGTCGCTGGAAAGATTAAACAGCAGGACAGGAAGGCAGTGTGATTGTCTCTGTATATGAATGTTATTAATATGTATGTGAATGTGGGGTGAACAATTGCATGACATGTTAAAAATTGTTGCTACGCAATAACAAGAAAATAAAAAAAATATATAGATTTAACAGCTTAAATGAAATGCCCTGTTATTTTTGTAACTCCCAGTCATGATGAATGATAAGGTTGTAACACACTTTATATAACTAACGCATAGTGGTAATGTAGAGTAAATATAGCGTGCTGAGAAGTTAACAGAACTGTAACTGAACTACGAATGAAACTTGAGACTCTTGCATGGTACAGTTAAATTATTGATAGCAGAACAAACTTTGAGCGGTAACTCTGTAACGTCAAGCAAAGCCGCAACGCTCATAACTCATTATCGTAACGTAACATAAGGCATAACTTCAACTTCATAACCTTTGGTTACGTAACGAGACTTAGAGCTGTTAAGTAGCTGTCTGGAACGTCAACGTGTCAGTAGTAACAGGTTACAGAATTAGCAGATTTGATTATTATAACACGTTACCAAAACAAAATAGAATTATGTAACAGGTTATCGAAAAAGTAACTGTAATTCCCATCTCTAGTGTAAACCTCAACAAAAACTCAAAACAAAATGGATAACAAATCGAATCCACGGCTAGCAGTACATTTTATATTGGGACTCCTCGAGTCGGAGATGAGTTGGTAGTAGCTACATTAATCGTTATTTCATTATTCTATTAGTTAAGTTGTTGGAACGAAACTGTTCGGGGCATTCTATCTCAAATTATAGCTTTTCAATTTCAATAGTTTACGTTCCATGCATAGTTTATGTTACAAATTGACACAATTTAATTAAATCTGTCTCAAATAGTCAGTCTTAGGATAGTTTTAGTCATGAACTTTTAAAGGATGGACTTGAAATAAATGCAACTTTTAATTTCAAATGTTGGTAAAAGTTGTGTAACAAATTTTGAAACGGTTCAATAACTGATTCTTTGTGATCAGTTACTACGTTAAGTATGGAAAACTAGTGACGGCTATTTGGTACAGCTTATTTGGAAGTGCCTTCTTTATAAATAACGAGAATACTTTTCGTTGTAATCGCCATGGCTGTACGATCGAGACTGGTGTTCATGAATCACGAATCTGAATACATCAAGAGAACATCTCGGGTTACGAATAAAATATTAAGATCCTATTTCAAATACAGTTGCCTACATAAAATACTTATCTTTATAATCTATTATACAAATGGGACTTTTGTCTTGATTATAGCTGTTTAAGCTCAAGGATATGGCAAAACTCGGCTCGATTTTTTTGACTTTTTTTAAATCTCGAGTCGAGTTTGAGTTTTTTTAAAACTTGAATTTGAGCTACTCGCATACCCATCATCACAATCCATACTCACTACTGACTACACAAGTCAATAACAGCATTAATGAGCTCAAATTATTTGGTAAGTCAGCGAATGGGCTGAAAAAAAGAATTCAACAAGTAAGGACTAACAGGTAATAGACTATACATAAATTGACAAGGAATAAATATCTATAGGCAAAAAAATAAAGAACAAAAAATAAACATTCAGCTGAAATTAAAATTAATTTTATGAAGGAGGTAACACTTCCACTGAAGAAGTCGACATGGGTTGCTGCATCACTAACAAATCTCAAAATTCTAGACAGGCCATTTTGATACACATTGTTGGAAGTGCAGAATCTACATCGAAAAGACATGAAGCTAGTTCCCCTTGGTGAGCATATGTCAATATCAGCCAGGATGGAAGGACAGTCAAGGAATACGTTTACCAGTTTGAACAGCAATACCGGGTCGGTGTGTTGACGTCTTATTTGGAGGGGAAGAAGTCCAAACTGAGCAGAAACCTCGTTAACTGGAGTGGTCCGATAGGTAAATCCCAGCCTAGGTCCAAGCAACCTAATTAATCTGTTCTGCACTTTTGCAGTTGGTTTATATGGTTGAGCTGATAGACCATATAACAGATCCATATTCAAGAATCGAGCGCACCAGGGATTTTTAGAGGCATACTAATGTGTATTAATGAGTTAAATCCTCTAGAAGATCTAAAAATAAATCCCATTAAAGAGTTAGCCCTGGCTGTGACCTTCTCAATATGTTCAAAGGAACTGATAGAAGAATTCTTGACTACTCCTAGGTCCCTCACTGAGTCAACTCTCTTCAGCAGAACGTTATCAAGTTGATAGTTAAATAGGAGAATGTTGTGACTCCTTTTGAAAAAGACTACCTCACACTTAGCAATGTTAAGCTCCATGGCATTCTCCGAGCACCATTCACCAACAAGTGTGAGTGAACGCTGAAGATTTTTACAGAGTGAACTCTGTAACATAAGATTTGTTTTAATTAATTTTGATATTATCATGTATGTATGGTCTATTACTTTCTTCTTAATTTTATGTTCTTTTATGCATAATGTTTGATTTTGTATTACCCATTGACATTCCGGTTTTCAAAGGGCTTGCAGAACAAGAATTCCTATTTTTCCTACATCTTATAGTCATGTTAAATAAAATTCTATAACTAGAATACTTTACATCCTATGTTCATGAAATTTTACAATAATAACAAGGAAGTTCTGAACTATCTAAAATAATTAGTAATTTATGAAACATTATGAATTACTTTACATTCAGTATCCCTGACTGACCTAGGGCCCACAAATATCATCAGAGGAACACAATGATAAATTTATCGGTTCACCAAACCAATATAACATTCTGCTTTGTTAACGTTTACAAATACTGGGTTGGCAATATCAAAACAACTCGTGAGGTCAGTCATCTGATGTGAGAAATTACTTAAAATGCAGTAGTACCAATGTGAAAATGTTGAATAATCCTTATATTAACTAAATATTTTATTACCCGCTGATTTGTGGTGCTATCTAGCAGTAAATGATTGAGGGAAGTCTGTAATGCAGTCAAACAAGAAATTCCTGTCAGGGTATGATAATGGTATCGTTTTTTGTGGTTTAAACTAATGGTAAATAATGTCATAATTTTTTAAGATGTTAAGTGTAAGAGAAGTCCTAACTTATCATCTTTTTTAATGGTCCTCTTTTTTTAATGACAAAAAGTAGATGATAGTATTATAACTTGAATCTGTCTCAAAAATCATTTTATATGACACATTTTACCTTTTGTTTTCTGGTAAATTTATTTCATCTGTATGCTTAGATAGCCAGAATCAGCAAATAAAGCTATTAACAGCATCCTTGGACAAGACAGTGGTGGTATGGTCTCCTGAGGCTCAGACTGGAGTGTGGTTAGAGGAAGCTCGGATGGGAGAAGTGGGTGGAAACACACTAGGTTTCTACGGAGCTTGTTTCAGCCCCTCAGGTGATGCAATTCTCGCCCACAGCTATCTTGGAGGATTTCATCTATGGCAAAAACATCAGGTAAATAACATTAATATTTTATAATGTACTAAATTAGATCCTATATTTCATTTTTTAAATTAAAGCAATATTAGTATTTGCTAATGTACTTGTATTTGAAAATTTTAGGTTTGATTTGATGGCACTAGGTGAAGTTAATAGGGGAGATGGAAATGAGCAAACTTAAATAAGGATATAAGACCACTAAGTTTTAACCAAAAAATATATTATAAGATTACACTAGCTTTTAGTACCATTGACACTTTTTGGTGGTTGAAAGGCTACTGACATTCATCGTACATAAACTAATATAAACTCTAATAAGGTATTCTAATTACTTTCAAGAAAACAAAAGCAGACCATACAAAAAACATTAGAAATTGCATTAGCATTTTTAACACAACTTAGACATTTGAAAATCTTTTTATTAGTTTTAAGGGTTTGAGATAAATGTTTATTTGAAATTGAAATTAGAAGGGCTCTGTATTTTGTGATTCATTTGTATTCTAGTTCTCTTCCTGTTTCCAGTTTTTTACAAGTAGAACATTGATATTAGTACTATATTGTTTGAAATAACTTCTAGGATTTTGGTTATAAAGTAGAACCAAGCGGCCTTTCACTCAATTTATTATCTCACCTCAAGAATTGGTGTAGTCTTGTCACATGTTTGTTTTTAGTGTATTTATCATCGTAAGTTAGCTGTGTTCAACAACTCATTTAGTAATGTATGAGTGGACGGGTGCGTTAATACCATTTCACGGCAGTGGGTAGAGGGTCATTACTAGTTTACTCTGAATTATTTGGTGCTGAATATCATGTTTACTCTTAAAAGACTAATGTACCATTAATTGAATGTAAAGATTCTTATAATGATGCCTAGTTATTGTTTAGGCCTCAGATTACAATAATTTGTGATGCTTAGTAGTAAGTAAATTATTTATTTTCCTTGTTATATCTAATATATACCAGAATATAGTGCAGATAACATTAATGTCTCAGGAAGGTTGGAGACCAGGAGTAGTGGTTGGTGGACACTACGATGCAGTAACAGATCTAGCCTGGGAGCCCCAACATGGCCGCTTCTTGCTCTCCGTCAGTACTGATCAAACCACCCGACTGCATGCACCTTGGTTATCCAGTGATAATGAAAATGTAAGCTTCTCAACACTGAATTCTTTTACAACTTTCATTTTATCTGCAAGACATGACTTCGTTCCCATCGGAAACAACCTGACGTGTTCTCACACAGAGGCTGAAGTAAATCTAACTATTCAGTAACAGTAACTATCCATTTTCTTAATTTGGTTTGTCATTTTCCTTTTCTCATAAAATCGTTTTTTCATAATTATAGTGTTTTTATTTTATACTATTTATTAGCAAGGCATCGAAAATTCAATGACCCTCCTTCCACTTTTGTTACAATAAATATTAAAATTTCTTTAAAATAAACTACAGTAACATCTTGATAATTCGGCACTTGATAGTCCGGAGTACCCGATAGTCTGTTACGTCTGGGATCTCAACTTTAGAAATTATGTCCAGTACATATAGCAGTCGGGAACGAGTAAAAATCGTCAAAAGCGACTTAAAAATGACGAGTGAGTGAAAACAACTGCCCGAGGTATTCGCTTCCAAGTACAGTGGCGTTTGCGAGGTGAGTTTAGTACATAATTGGACGAGCTCAGAGCCGATCGGCAAGCTCGTTCTTCACTGCACCTCAAAACCCCACAGCGCTGGCTGCTATCACTATTGTCGGCTCTGTCTAAATAGTGGAACTCCAATCGCCATTTTGACTTCATTGTTGATGTTTGTCGTTCTTTCTCAGTGGAACATCTGCAGACACATTGTATGTTAGGCTACAATAGGGGACGAGGAAAAATATGATTAAAATCTGTATGGCAAATTAATTATTTAAATTATTAAGTACATTAGTACAGTATACAATTTTTCATTTTTATATCGTTAAAAAGCAATTCATGTGTACCTACTGTTCTGAATTGATATACCTATAATAATATTTACAAAGTTTATTCCAATTGTTACTTATTTTTTCCCATTTTACCACTGTTTTTCAATAAACCTTGATAATCTGGAATAGAAAAATCTCCCAGCAGTATTGTCAAGGTAATACTGTATTATAACATTTTAGTTAATTAATGTATCTTTAGTTGTGTTTTCTATAATAGCTAAAAAGCCCTACCCTAGAAAAGCACATTCTTCCACAAATATGGCATAACAGGATCTCTCAAATAGCAGAAGCTTTCTGTCTCAAGTTCTGTTGAGTTAATAATTGTTTATTTATTATTATTTTCCCCCATTCTGCTCTATCTTTGGCAAGTGATTCCTAATTTCTATCTATGTTCAAATTTCTTATGATAGTTGACAAATTATCTCTTCTCAGGGCAATCTACTGCTCTTTTCCCTTTCAAAAGTTCACAATATAATACACACTTTCGTTGATGTGTATCACTCATTCGGAGATTATGTTCTGTCTTTCTTAACACATTCGCTGCGGGTCACCGCCCGGGCGGTAGTGCCGGAATTCGCCGGTGGCTGCACGCCGCCCGGGCGGTAACGGCGCCATGCCAAACTAATTCAGTCCTTGTGCGGCAGCACTCTGGTGTAGTCGGGAGCTACGTTGTTCGTGTTTCGTGAAGTAAGCCGTTCTCGATTATTGTTATCGGTTCTGTTACTGCTTCTGGTGGATTTTTACTCACTTTTTGCTTATGTTTAGTGTAATTGTAATTGTGTACGAGGGGGTACCCAAAAGAAACCGGAATTGCGCTGTTGTGGGCGGAGCTTACGTAGTACGAGCGTCGGCCGCTAGGCACGAGTAGTGCATATATCTGCCAGCTCAGTACCCCCTTTGGCGTTGTCAGGGAGGTTGCTATCCTCAGTTGTGATTTTTTTTGTTGATCGTGTTTTGCAGTCTCATCGTTTTTTTCAGTATGGCGGATGTGAGTGAACAACGTGCGGCCGTAAAATTTTGTTTTTTTGCTGGGGAAAAGTGCAGCGGAAACTGTTTTAATGATTAAAACTGCTTATAAAGAAGATGCACTATCAAAAACTCAAGTTTATGAATGGTTTTCGCGATTTAAAAATGGCGACACGTCGATTGGCGACAAACCTCGGTCTGGGCGTCCGTCAACTTCAACAACAGATGAAAATGTTTTGAAAATTCAACAACTTATGCTTGAAGACCGTCGTCGGACAGTAGAAGATCTATCACAGTTGTGTGGAATTAGTTGGAGCTGTGTTCAGCGAATTTTGACCGAAAATTTGGGGATGAAAAGAGTTGCAGCCAAATTTCACAACGCGCCTGCACACACGTCTCTCTTAGTGCGCCAGGTTTTGACGAACAATCGCATGACAACGTTGCCCCACCCACCTTATTCACCGGATCTGGCACCAAGTGACTTTTTCTTGTTTCCACGAATGAAGAGGGGCATGAAAGGGTTACGTTTTCATGATGTAGCAGAGGTCAAGGAAAAAAAACGACGGAACAGCTGGCAGCCATCACAGAAGACGAGTTTAAAAAGTGTTTCCAGCAGTGGAATCATCGATTGGACAAATGTATTCAGTGTAATGGAGAGTATTTTGAAGGAGACAAGTTAGTTTTGCAAATAAAGTTGATAAATAAAGTAAAAAAAATTCCTGTTTCTTTTGTGTACCCCCTCGTATGTTTAGCGTAATTGTGCATAATTACACTGTTTGTCCTGTTTAGTGTAATTGTTTGTTATATAAGTTTGTTTTATTGTTAAATAATGGCGTCTACTTCCCAAACTAGATGTTTGGAGGTAGACAGTAGGTACACACGGAGGAAAACACTCAGCTGGTATAAGAAGCTTGCGTGCACATCATTCACATGCTCTTGCTGAATTCACATACTTTACACAACATCTACATTGTGGGTGCAGCAGAAAGGAATAAGTGGACATTCTATGATTTTCGTCTCGCTGTCCTAGAAAACTTGCTGCCGAAACCTGTCGATCCACTGCCTATCATGCCCCTTCGAGGGACCCCACACGCACTAACAATGAATGGACCTCGACCTGATAATCCCAACAGGATCCACCAGAAAGACTGCCGTGTATGTAGGGTGAATAAAACCAGGAAGAAGTCAAAGTATGTGTGCAAGGCCTGTCCAGGTGAATCAGGACTTTCCATAAAGTGCAAAAACACAAACATCCAGACTGTTGTAAATATATGTAAATATCTTTTTTATATACTGCAAACTATTATTTTGGTAATTTATAAGTCTTAGGCTGGTTTCAATTGACTAAAGTGAAGTGAAAGTGGATCGGTGATGCAGTTGGCAGTCGGTGGAGGGCGCCAGGAGCTGACTACAGCCCGGGCGGTAACATTTTCAAAATGGCGGCAGATACGGAAAATGCGGCGGAAACCCAATTTTAAGACTTGGAATCATTTTCGGGCAGCATAAGATATGTTTTTCATAATAATATTTTTTAGTATTTTGGATAGTTATTATTACATATAGCCGCAGCGAAGGTGTTAATTGATTTTTAGTAGGGGTGTGCGAGTAGTGATTATGAGTTCAAGTCGAGTCGTTGGCATTTTTTCGCGTATCGAGTATTTTCGAGCGAGTATTTACAGAAGGATTTCCTTTTCACCCAAGACAAGTGTAAAAGGCAGATACCATCCTAAGCCTATGTTAAGTTTTGCCAGATTCGTAAATATATACATCTAAACTGTACACAATAATTATGATTTGTTGTTTGTGTTTGTTACTGTAACATTTGATAAATAAAACTTTTTACTTCCTGCCTTCCTACATTTTTATGTGGCATTATTTGTTTAACCTTTTTTCATAACTAACTATCATTATGTAGGAAACTAAGAAAGTATATTATTAATTGAAACAATGTGGATTATAAAGATTTAATATGTTCACTCATAACACAGATCAGATTTTCTATGCAAGCCAATTATACTGTTTCACAGCCGGCCGATATATTTATCTGTGGTTCAGTTCAAAGTGTACTGCGAAAACGTAGCGAAGCTTGTTGGCAAAAGCTGCATCCAACCAAACTGATGCTAAAATTCAGGCGTCATCACCAAATGCAGTCATTTGCTTTCAGAATTGCCTCCTCTCAACAAAAGATTTATTGTGTACAAGCCAAGAAGAGTGGATCTGTATTCTGCGGGTATTTAATTCAGTAATAACAAGGTTACAACTAACCGGAAATAAGCTCTGAATGATATAATCAAATTTGAAAATCTGTATGACAAAGACTGTAGTTATTATAATAACTAAGCAGGTTTACTAAAAATAAATTTTAAAATCACTTAGGATGAAATAGTTTTTAAATTATGATCGGTAATGAAATAGTTCAATTTGAAACTACTTCGATACATGAGGCTACACTGAACAACATATAAATAATTATTTCATAACTTGAAATGCATGAAAACCAGAAAACCTGTTGTAATTGAATGAAAACCATAGACGTAGTTGGCTAATATAATAGGTCTAGCCGATATTGGCGACAAGATGCAGTCTGAAATATAAGCTAAATGCCAACTAGTGATACAGTGAAGTTTTTGGGCAGCTAAACTATAAACTTATGAATAAAAAACGAGACGTTTGATAAGGCTTCGGTTCAATAAAAACTATTTTCCGATTCTCTAAATTCGTCGTATTTTATTTAGAAAAGGTCTTCCAACATGTTTCTCCCTCTTTTGAGTTGATTCGTGATTGTTTTACATTTTACATCAACATCAATGTGAACAGGGAACCGTTCAGTGAGTTTATGAATCAAAACTATCGTACTTTTGACCACCTTTTACATCCAACTGTGTTATTGTCTAACCTAGTCAGAAAACCGTTCAACAATTTGACAGGAAAAAATATCGTATGCGCTAATATTACTCACAGTTTTGGCGATCTAAGGTTTTTTCGGAATAATAATTAATAGACGTTCGCCACGGATATATATATCTATTTTTTATTTGACGAAAAATAAATCAATAATGTTGTGTCACACGCTGCTAGAACGCCATCACCATATTTTATATGATACGGTAATTTCTTACCTCAAATCATTGGACGATTCCCTGCTCAGATTAAAAAACAAAATAGACCTCAATCGGCTCGCGAGAAATATACAATGATAATTTCAGTTCCGAAAAGGAGCTTAACGGTTCCTTGCACATACATATACTACAACTGAGATAAACTTTCGCCGAGAAAAGATGGGAAGTTCGATTCTTGGGATATCAAGCGACCCGTTCTCGGGACCCTCTTGAATGAACAGTATTATTGATATGAACGAAAATGCATAATTTCCACGGCGTACAGTACATTATATTTGTATCGGTAACAGGTCTTTTTGAGCATCTTGAACCGGATCTTTCGTCCCCTTTCTTGGGTCATATAGACACTAACCAGCACTTCTGTTTTATTTACCCTATTTTAGGTTAGATTACAAGTGACAAGTAGACTCGGACAACCAACATGTGTGATCACTACTACGGTAACTATTTTCAGTGATCGCTACCTTCCCAGCTCTGTTGTTCACTTTGAATTGAACTAGTTCAAATCATAATGAACAAACTCCTTTTTGTCGTCGACTAGTTCATTTGACTGTCGTTGTGAACAGCCTACCTATTCTTAGGCGTATTGTTTAGGTATTAGGTGTACCAAACTGATAACGTTTCATTAAGGGTAAAATAAGCGCACATTTTTTATTCATAACTTGTAAAACTGTTTACTCTTAATACTAAATTAAGATGTAAATCTGATATTTCGTGAAATACAACTAATCGATCGAACTTCGAGTAGTTTCGGAAGCTTCGAGCCGAGTTTGAGTAGTAAAATACTCGATTAAATACTCCAAGTTTTGAGTACTCGCACACCCCTAATTTTTAGTTACAGTAGAGCGCCGATTATCCGAAAGTCGGTCATCCGAACCGTCGGTTATCCGAACGCCCTAATATGTATGTACTGTAATTCATATTTTGAACGTGATTCTCAA
>JAQJVL010001259.1:200000-222322 GCA_035578905.1 Stictocephala bisonia | reverse complement strand
TGTATGTGTATGGGTGGACAGGGTGGCCAATATCGACTGTATGTGTATGGGGGAGGGTGGGTGGGCCCAATACCACTGTATGTGTATCGCTGGGTCAATACAACTGTATATATTAGATGGCTGAGGTGGGGTGGCTAAAATGATAACAGTCAACAGCGTGACTGCAGACGAGCATGGATGGAAATTCATAGAGCTACGTGGTGAATGAAAATTGAAGACCATCTGTGGCTAGTACAGGACCTGACATAGTTGACTTTTTCCTAGAAAAGGTCACGACGATTTAATAATATCAGTTAACAATGATGGTGGGAGTCAATATTATCTTTATGTGTATGGGCGGGTTGGGTGGGTCAATGCCACTATATGTGTATGGACGGGCGGGTGAGCCATTACCACTGTACGTGTATAGGCGAGCGGGTGGATCAATACCACGATTATGGGTGGATGGGTGGGCCATTACAATTGTACATGTGTCTTTGGAAACTAGCCACACTAAGCATCTACAGCAGGTACTCTATTTAGATATTTATGATATATTATTTAAGTATTCTTCATCAGGATAAATTCATTATTCAAAGCTTGAAACAGAGTAGTTATGTTGCTTAGAGATTTTTTTTGCATAATTTTTTCAAGTTATCAATACTTTTTTAACAAAGTTTGCAAATTCAGTTAATGATTGGTTATCTGTAATAAAAACATTTAACATTATGGTTTTATATATTTTTAAGTATAGATTATATGAATATGTTGAACAGTTTTATTCAATTTTTGTTGGCTGTTTATCAATTTAAATGTCTCAATCTAAAGTATTTAAGGTCTATTGAATTATGAAATCTAGTACTGTAGTTATGTACAGAGCTTCTAAATCTATACTGATCTATATTTTCTTTAAGGAACATCAGGCTTTGCAAAATAAATATACATGGAAGAGTAAGGATACCCAGATTAATAAAAAAGTCCTACAAGAATATCTCCCATTAATACCTGTAATAACTCATAGTGCCTTTTTTGGACCTTAAATCCTAATATTGATCCAGCAGAGTGCCATAGGTAAGGTGAGCATTAAAAAACTCAAAGTAGCATTAATAACAAGGTTTTGGCTTGTGCAGGATTTTAATTTCTTTAATAGAAAAATAACCCTAGACAGGTGAGAGCAAAGAGAGAGTGTGTGAACCTACCAATTCAGTTTAGAATCCTTTATACCTTGCAATTTTACAGATTTACTCTCCAGATTTGAGCTTAAACCTAAGACAATTTCCTATGATTTTTTTCATAATTTACTCTTAATTTGTTTGCGTCAAACCAGAGGAAGGATCTCTCTTTCATATAATTAATTATTACTTCGTTTAGCATATTGTCTTTGCTTGGTGACGTCAGAGTAGTATCATCAGCGTAAAGAATACTTTTATTAGGTACAAAGTAGGCAAATCATTAATAAAAATAATAAACAAGAAAGGTCCCAGAACAGAGCCTTGAGGCCACCCAATTGTCACTTATTGAAGATCAGACCTCTGGTCACCAATATTTACTAACTGAAAATTATCAGACAAGTAAGAGGTGAGAAGAGACAGCTCATACACCTTTATACCATAGTACTTTAATTTATCAAATACTTCCTTGTGCTGTACCAAGTGAAAAGTCTAACATAAAGGCTTCAACATCCTACTTATTTTCAAAACTCTCTAGAATAGACGATATAACATTTTCAAGAGCCTTAATGGTAGATGATTTACTTCTAAAACCATACTGAGCAGGATTTAGTATCTGATTGCGCTCAAAAAAGTATTCCAATTGATTTTTTAGTAAGCTTTCTATTATTTTTGAGACTACAACAACTAAGGAAATGGGACGATAGTTATTTATACATGACTTGTCTCCCTTTTTAAAAACTAGAACAGTAATTGTAACTTTCGAACACTGTGGAACTATACCTACAGTGAACATTCAATTGATTACAGTACAACCTCGATTATCCGGCCTCGCTTTATCCGGCAGTCTGTGTCATCCGGTTTGACAAGTAGATAACAGTACAAATTATTTACAAGATAAAATTACAATTAATCAGAAGCGCCTTTCGGTTTTGAAACGTAAATGTCGTACAAGAGTATTTGGGTTTTGCATTTTACAAATTACAAGGGCTATATTGACTACTATTTTTTAGTAGTCACCCTCTCTGGACAAGCGGTCGCTTTTTACTGCATAAACATTTAATTAATGCCTGAAGAACCGAGCTGGCAATTTTGTGTACTTTTGTTCAGTGTGGCTGGCTCAAAGAGTCATGTACCAATTTTGTTTTATAACTGACCTATACCCTTTGACACTACTGTTTTTTAAACCCTTAGTTTTTATAGGACAGAACTCATTAACATTTTCAGATAATATTTGCATGAATGATTTAAAGGCTCCATCAACATTACAAGCCACTGAAAACACATTACTCCAGTTAATACAAGGCTCCATCAACATTACAAGCCACTGAAAACACATTACTCCAGTTAATACAAGGCTCCATCAACATTACAAGCCACTGAAAACACATTACTCCAGTTAATACAAGGCTCCATCAACATTACAAGCCACTGAAAACACATTACTCCAGTTAATACAAGGCTCCATCAACATTACAAGCCACTGAAAACACATTACTCCAGTTAATACAAGGCTCCATCAACATTACAAGCCACTGAAAACACATTACTCCAGTTAATCCTACTTAACCTATGTTTAAGCTTATTTATGCAGAAGTTGTTTATCGATCTGTAAGTTCTAGGAGTTTAATTAGCATCTCCATTTTGAGAAACTCATTCATTGTCCAATGTGAGGTAAGATTCAAGATGTTTTATTTCTGAATTTGGTACAGGTTGGTACATCTCAGAAGTCAATTACTAAGACTAACTTATAACTACAGAATAACAAAGTTAAAATCTAATCACAATTCTGCCTTAATGTACTCATCTACACTATAAAATTCCTTGTCCAATAGAAATGATTTTAATTTCTTTAATAACAACTTGTTATTACAACATTTAATTTCTTGTGGAAGGTTGTTATAGAGTACTATTCCCGCAAAAGACGCTTCGCTCTCCATTAATGCTAGTCGATGCTTGGGAGTACGTAGCTCATGACGTGCCTAGTAGGAAATCTGTGACCCTCACCCACAGTTCTGATGTTCTGCAAGTCTCTGACTGTGATTGAAATTAATTTGTAAATGTACAGTGAGGCTAATGTGAGAATTTTTAATGATTTAAACACCCCTCTACACGAGGTTCGTGGGACCATTCCATTGACTATTCGAACTGCTCTTTTTTGCTCTAAAAAAACTCGCACGGCATGAGGTGACCCTCCCCAAGCTTCAATTCCATATGTCATTACTGCTGAAAAATAGCCATGGTAGACCAACATCAAAGCCTCCGGCTGCAGAAGTGGATATAAAGTTCTTAAGGTAAAACTAATTCTACTTAATTTATTGCACAATAATGATATATGGGGACTCCAGGATAGTGCATTGTCGATAACTAGACCCAGATACTTTACTGTGGAACACTCATGAATGCCAAAGTCAAAATCAAAATCAAAATATCTTTATTCATAAAAAGTACATACAGAGTACATTGAATAGTGTCATTTACAAGAAACTAAATATAAGGACCTACATTAGAATACATTGTTTTAGTTGCAATCTTCAAACTCATCAATTGCATACAGTGTCAAATCAATTAAAAACTGTTTTAGCACTTGAGAAAATTTGTTGTGAGATTCAAAAGTTCTTATATTATGAGGAATATTGTTCAAAAATCTGAGACCGTTAAAATATATATTCTTTTTAAAAAACTGTAATCTATGTTGAAAAAATATAGTTTCATTTTTTTTTTTCTTGTGTTATAGTTATGTGTCAGATTTGAATGTCTTAAATTGAGTTGTTGATTCTTTTTAACATACATTATTGTTTCATAAATATATTGACCATATATTGTTAATATGTTTAGTTCTTTAAAAAATCTTTTTACAGATGCATCTGACTTTAAGTTAAGCATAATCCTAATTGCTTTTTTTTGAGTTTTTAAAATCCTATCTAAATTTTCTTTCTTTGTTGCACCATAAACACAAATTCCATAGGTTATATGAGAGTGTATATGAGAAAAATATATGTTTTAAAACTTAAATGCTACATATTACTGACATTTTTCTTAATGCATATAATCCAGAGTTTATTTTACCTAGAATATAATTAATATGGCCATTCCAACTCAATGAACTATCAATGAGTAATCCTAAGAATTTCATTTCCTCTTTTTTTTCTATTTCTATATCATTTATGGTAATTTGAGGATTAAAGTCACTTCTAGTCTGCCTGGTTTTAAAGTGTACATATTTAGTTTTCTCTGGATTAAGAATCAAATTACGGTCATTAAGATGTTGCTGAATATTTGCCAATTCGACAAGTGACTTTATATCAACATCTTCTTGTGAATTACCAGATATTTTTAGGGTTAAATCATCTGCATATAGACATACAGATGTTAAGGGGGAAAAACTTAATTTGTTGTTCAGACCGTTTAGATAACATATAAATAGTAAGGGACCAAGAATTGATCCTTGTGGTACCCCATACTTCACTGGTTTTAATGTGGACCTACTTCTTGTAATGGTTTTAGAAATTTTGAAAACAATTTCAACATATTGTTGTCTATTCTGCAAATATGATCTGAACCAAGCCAATGAAGTGCCTCCAATGCCCAAGCTTTGCAAGATAGATAGGAGAGTGGAATGATAGACACTGTCAAATGCCTTTGACAGATCCATGAAAATACCAATGACAGTTTTACCTTCATCTATTGAATTTATTATTGAATTGACAAAATCGGCTGCTGCAGTTATTGTTGATTTTCCATTCCGAAATCCATGTTGTTCATTTTCTAGAACTTTATTAGATTCAAGGAATGAGACAAGTCTGGTATTTACTACTTTTTCAAAAATTTTTGAAATTACTGGAAGAAGTGAGATGGGCCGATAGTTACTTATTTGTGTGGAATCACCTTTTTTATAAATTGGTAAAACTTTGGCAATTTTTAATGGATTGGAGAAAATTCCAGATGAAAAAGAAAAGTTTATTAGGTGAACCAAAATATGACTTAGCTGTTTATATGAATGTTTTATTACTGTCATAGGTACCCCATCACAACCACTGGAATTTTTATTTTCGAAAGAATTTATAATTTGCTCAATTTCTTTTGTGTTTGTTGGCTGTAAGTGGAAAATATTTTTAATAGTTAAAACTGAGCTATCTTCTCTATTATTTAGTTTGTTATGGTCAATAGGAAACGTATTTGTACAAGAATTTGCTATACTTATAAAATAATCATTGAATATGTTTGATATGAGTTTGGGATTTGTAAGTGCAATACTACCATCTTTTATTATAATGTTTTTATCTACATTAATTCTTTTACAGCCAATTTCTGTGTTAATTATATTCCACGTAGTTCGCGGAACATTTTTGGAATTTTGAATTTTATTATTAACAAAGTGTTTTTTTGCATCTATTATTTTCCTCTTATAAGCTTTTTGTCTGTATTTAATTTCTTCTAATAATTTACTATTTTTAAAAATTCTTGAAAGTTTACACAAACCTATAATATTCATCTTTTCCTCTTTAAGCTCATCATTTATCCAGCTCCTTTCTCTTAACTTAATTTTAAAAACTTTCTTTGGAAATGACATTAAAATATTGAGTAAAAATAGTATTAAAACCATTGTACTTTTTTCCACTGGAGCAAAGTATACCTCTTTCCATGTCTCTTGTTCTAAACTCATTTGGAATGATTCATTGTTTATTTTTGAGAAATCATGGCGTATCTCTGATAAATGTTGGTTGTTTTGGTTTCTATTCACATTTAAAATTTCAAAGATCTGTCCATCATGGTCAGATAGCATAGTAATCAAACCTTCAACTCTTACATGATTCTTTCTCATGTTAGTTAAAAAATTATCCAGTGCAGAAATTGAACTATTAAAAACTCGAGTTGGAAAATTAACTGAGTAATACATATTATTGCGTTTTAGAAGATGTTTCAAATTAGTATGATCTTTATTATTTACTAACAACACATTAATATTTAAATCCCCTGCAACTATGATTTGAGAGTTGTTTCTGTTTATTTTTTCTATTAAATATTCTAACCTGTCCAAAAAGATATCTACATTAGAGCTGGAGATATCTACATCTGTATATGCCTACTAGAATAAATTTAAATTGTCCAATAACGAATTTAGTCATACAGAACTCAAATTGTTTCTCCTCCAACGAGTTCAATGAGGGCATTTCCATCTTTTCCCAAGACATCTCTTTATTGCTTAAAATTAAAACACCGCCTTTATTAAAATTTTGACGTGAAAAATTTGCAGTTAGATCAAAGTTACTAATATTGAGCCTCTCTATTTCATTTTGTTTCATGTTATGTTCTGTTAAAACAATAATTTTGGGGTCTATTTCATCCAATACAATTTGTAATTGTTCTATACGAGAAGGCAGATGTTCCATATTTTGATGAAAAATTTTTATAGACTTTAACTTTTTATTAGGATTCTGTGACTTTTGTGTTATGTTATTGTAGGAGTTATTGTGTGAGTGGAGTTTAAATTTAGACCTGGAAATTTTTTTTTATTCTGAGAATTAATTTCAGGTGTTGAAAAGCCTTTAAATATAGAGTTGGACCTAGGTGTAGCAGGAGAAAAAATTTGAGTGTTATGACATTGGTAGCTTGATTCATCCACTTGATTCTGAGTCATAGGATGATCACCAGCTGCGATAAGTTTTGTAGCGGTCATCGGTTGGTTCTCCTTTGATATGGGTGTCTCTACACCTATTATGATGGTCTGCTCAGTTGATGGAGGACTGGTGGTCTGCTGAGACGATCTTGGGTTAAACAGCTGCTGGTTCCCATTGTTCTCAACAGCTTTAAGTGGCGGGAAGAATTGTTCTGTCCTTAGATGAGAGTCTGGCCAGTTGTCCTTCTCACCAGCATGTAATAGTAATGACTCTTCGTCAGGTGTTGGTTGTATGTGCTCTCGAGCAGAAGCAATGTCCATACTTTCTTGTATGTAATGGCAAATAGCGATTTTCCCTCTCTTGTTCATGTGTAACTCATGTCGAGTAAAATGATATCTATTCAGATTAAATAAATCAACTATGTAGACATAGTTAAATTTGCAGGCTGTATTTTTAATAAAAATGTTGATATCCAAAATGGTATTGTTTACTGCATGATTTTGTGGCAGATCATATCTGTAGGGTATTGTACATAAATGAACTAATATGCCTTTGCATTTGACAAGAAAGTTTTCCAGATTTTTGTAAATAGGTTCTGGCTTAAGTTCGTAGATATCATTACCACCACATATTAAAATAAAATTTTGTTTGTCAAGAATGCACCCAGTATTTATAACATCCAAAAACTTTGCACCTGGTTTGACAAAAGATGTGGCTACTAATTTTGTTTTCTGCTGATACATATTAATCTTCTCTGCCAGCCCTTTACCATGACTATCAGAAACTATCTGGACTTCATCGAGTAATTTAGAACAATTTGCTTTTGGGGATGATGAGGGGATGAGAGCTGCGGTACTTTTTCTTCTTCCCAGGGTGTTCATAGATTCACTGTTTGATATTGCTATGTTAGTTAATTTTTCAAAACTTCTATTTTCAGTAGTGGCATTGAGCAAGGGATCAAAACGGTTAGATATTTCTATTATTGATTCGTGAGGTGAAGTATTTGCCTTCTCTGAGGACTGAGGTTTACCTTGTCTCTTTGGAAGCTGAAAAGATGAAGTTGGTTTTATGTTTACTCCCATTAGAGACTGTAATGTTCCTCTGCTACAAGTGTTTGTAAATATGAATGCCAATAATGATCTTTTTTTTTTATACAGTCTATGTAATCAAAGAAAGGAATAGATAAGTCCAGGAAAAAATGTGGGTTTTGACAGTTATTTAGAATATATTCAGCTGCCAGAATTAAATAAATCCCACAATCGTAAGAGTTTTCTTGGAGGGGGCCAGGTACCTTTACTATTTGTGGACTATTTCCCAAGGATAAATGTGAAGACAATCTGCTTGCAATTAGTTTGGCTTGTTCCCAGTTTTTTTTGGATAATGAGTCATAGTAATAAAATGTTGACAATTCCTTACTAAATATCAGTAGACTCCAGTGGATGCCACTCTCATTATTAAAATCGATAGAATCATTAACTGGAATAATGATGATGTTCTTGTCATGCAGGTAAAGCGGTGTTAAAAAATGATCTGTATCTATTAAGGATTTTATGGCATGACCGATCAAGGGGCTCAAAAGATAGATATCAGACTTAGTGCCTAATACTCTGTCATTTAATTGGTCAAAATAATTCCCAATTTGATCATCTGATAACCAAGTAGTCTTTAATATATCATTTGTGTATATTACTTTATTAAGATCATTTAATCTCTTTGTATTTTCCTCCAGTTTGTTTTTCATATCGTCAAAATTTTGTTGTAATAAACTTTTTTCTTTTTTAAGAATTTCCATTTCATTTTTTAAGCTGTCAATGTAATTCTTAGTTTCATTAATATCTTTCAATTCGTATAATTCATCACGTTTAAGTTTACCTGCTTGGGATTCATTATGAATTTTAACATCCTGCTGTACTGAATCGGTATTGTTTTCTTTTTTTCCTCGTAAAATATCAGATTTTTTCAATAAGATTGGAGAATTCTTAATTGTTTGTGGAGATTCTCTATTTACAGGTTTTTTGTCATTGAAATATGATCTAGTCTTGATAACAGGACTACATTTAGCTTCAGAGCTATTATTCATATTGGTGTGATTTTTTTTCCACATTAAGTTGACATTAGATATAAAAGTAAAATAAATTTTTTAATAAATATGCCAAAAAAGATTTATTTATTTATTTATTTTTTTATTTTATTATTTTTTTTTTTGCAAAAAGTTATGTCTACCAGTGGGATTTGAACTGGCGCCCCTTCTCCAGTTTATTGCCAGGTATCACTGATAGTCAGTGACCTTAACCACTAGACCACAGTGGTTACTGATATGCAACAGACAGCAGCCAGTATCTAAGGTCACTCAGTGTGATTGATTGAGGTTTTTTATTTTTTTGTAAAAAATTGCATAAAAAAAGTTTTCTCTGTATTTAGTGACATATTGTTCAAAGCCAACCATTCTATAAATGTTTCTGTGGTCAGCGAGACCATGGCTTGCAGGCCATCCTTAGGACCACCAAACAACCATGCAACATCATCTACATAGATTTAACGTATTACAAGGGGGTTGCACCTAGGCATATCATTGATATAAATTACAAAAAGAATGGGTGCCAGGATACTACCTTGGAGAATACCAACAATGCTTTCCACTAGGTTTGAAATAAATCCAGACACATCTACATACTGCCAGCGATCCGACAGGTATGAGTCAAACCAATCCAGAGCCACACCTCTTACCCCATACATTATAAGTTTTTCTCTAAGTATAAAACGATCAACCTTACCAAAAGCATTCCTAAGGTCATCAAATACAGCTAGAGCTGATTCATTATTTTCCAGGTTAGTTATTATATGCTTAACAAAATCCAATATTGCCTTGGTTGTGGACACTTTAGCTTTGAAACCATATTGTTCTGGCACTATGATATTATATTTATTTAAGTGGTCCAAGAGTCTAACATACATAAGCTTCTCCAAAACTTTAGAAAAAGTGCATTGTATGGAAATCGGGCGGTAATTGTTTACATCACTTTTTTTACCTTTTTTAAATACTGGTATTATTTTTGTTATCTTAAAAACGCTTGGAAATGTCCCTGATGTAAAGGATTCATTAATAAGATAAGTCAATGGTTCTAGAATTGTTTTGTAAATTCTCTTTAGGACCAAGCTGGAAATTTCATCTGTACCAGAAGAACGCTTAGATTTAAGAGATAGAATAGCTCCTTCAACCTCAGCCGGACTAGCTGGGAATAAAAATAATGAACTAACAGGAGAAGTGCCACCTACCGGACCAGAATAAGTAGATTTGGAGGAAGGTGGTAATGGTTCAGTATTCCCAAAGTGGGAGCCAAAAATGTTTTCCGCCTGAAGAGGGGACTGAACTAGCGCTCCTTCGCTGCTTAAAAGGGGAAAAGAGATATCTGATGGCTCCCTTGTCTCTCTTCTGACCACCCCCCACACTGCCTTTTGTAAACAATCTGCACTCTGTATTTCCTTCATGACATGAGCCTTTCTTTCCTCAATTATCAGTTTGCGAAAGTGTTTTTTTCTTTCTAAATAAAGAGTTTTTAGCTGCTGGTCATTTGTTTCTCTAACTAAAATTCCCAAATCTATATTTTTATCTGCCATTTTCTTTAAGTCTTTGCTAAGTTTATATTTTCCGTTTAACGGCTTTTTCTTAAACCTTTTTTTAGGAAAAGAATTTTGAAAAGCATTTGAGAGTGTTGCAAAACCACTCAAACTTGGAATTAACATTTTCAATGCTATATACTGGGGCCCAAACAGTATCAGACAGAATTGAAATAAATTTAATAAAGTTGTTCTCCGAAAAATTTCTTTTAAAGAAGTATTCACTAGGCTTGGTATAGTTATGGTTTATGATCATCAGCTGCGCTTCATGGTCTGATAGGCAACAAAACATAGAGTCACATGAAATCTGCTCAGTGCTTAGGTTTGTTACAACATTATCCAGAAGGGATTTGCAAGTAATCCTTCAAGTAATCTGCACATAATCAGCGGTAATGTGAACTGATTCTGAGAAGAAGTGCCAAATGATCCGAGAGGTGAGGCTGAGTTACTTCATAATCAACAATAGTAGGTTGTAAGTTGGAGACAAGTGCAGCCTGGTGGGTTGAAAGTTTAAGCAGAAACAGTCATAGGATTTAAGCATGTTTAAAAAGTTTATGATATGAAAATGATTACTTCTGGGGTCTACATTAATATCAACTGTGATGACAATCGTAAAATGTTTATGTTTATAACTATTTTTAAATATGTCCAAGAGCTTGCAAATTTTTCTGTGAAAAACTCTATAGTTGCATCAGAAGTTCGATACACAGACACTACTATTAGTTTAATTTCAGGAAGAGCTATCATAGCTGATTCAAAATGTTTAGGCTGACACAACGAGTCAATCTTAACAACTTCATAAGCATATTTAAGTAAGTTTTTAACTAAAACAGCTACTCCACCATAAGATGTAGTCCTGCAGTAGCTAATGGGGAGTTGAAAATTCTTGGGCAGGTATATGCTTAATTCAGCCTGTGTACACCAATGTTCATTTAGACATAGAATTTCACAATCTGATTTTTTGTATCGATAAATTCCACATATCTCTAAGGAATTTATCTTGTTTTTAATGCACTGAACATTCAGATAAGCTATTAGTAGGCCATAGGGTTTCAAGACACTTGTTTGATAGGTCAGTTTCTCTATGGTGGTGTGACTGGATGTCTCAGGGAGCAGTTTCCCAGTGGCGTCTCTGTCTCTTTGTCCCCAGGTGTGGAAGGCCTGGATCTTACTATAAACTAAATATCAGTGTTAAAGTTAGTCTCTGTGCACAGCATCCGCTGTTCTTCAATACTGTCTGGAGGTATCTGCATCACTGGCATCTGACTGAATATCTATTTTAAGATATCTAGTTGGCAAGTCAACTAAGATTATTTTAGTGCTACTGTATTTTTTTACAGCACTATCCATTAAGTTTACAGCTCTGTCAGCTTCATTATGAGCAACATCATTTGAGCCACACACTATAACAAGAAAGTCCTCAGGTCCTAATTTTACTCTATCCAAGTTATCATAATTTAAGATCTGTTCTGCTAGATTCCCAGGCTTCGCAAAACCCACAGCATCAAAATACTTAGAGCACTTATTTAGGTGAAAAGTCAAATGACGACTATCAGAGCACAAGAGCGCCCTTTGTTTATCGCCTATTTTATGACAGTGGTCTTTTTGACCATGTCGGAAAGACACATGATTCTTAAGTTTTTTATTTCTACTCACAATCTCTTTTATTTTATCTCTTCTTCATAGATAATACATCTATTACATTTTACATGTTCAATCTCATTATTTGTGTTGATGGCTTTAGGCCCCACTTCTATCTGCAGAATAAGATTTTCCTTTTTGATAGTTTGGTCTAAAGATTTTATCTGATTTAATAATATATTCTTTCTTATTAATTTTTTTTGTTTTAATAAACATCTTCCTTCTCTTTTAATCTATTTTCAAGTTCCAGTACATAAAAGGAGCTTTTATTTTTTTTTCTTCATAAAGTTCCTGTCATAAACCTTCATTTTCCTTGAAAACAGATATGTTTATCTCCTCAGCAATTGAGGAACAATTTATCTGATCAGAATAATTACCCTCATTACCTTCAGTGAACAGGTAAAGATTAGGCTTACATTTCAAGCATTTCCACTCTCCCAGAAAATCCTCTTTTTCCATATTCCTTACATCAGATATGCTTAGTCCACCAGATTTAAAATGCAGCCATGTATTGCAAAGATCAGTACATCAAATTGAAGAAGACCGTACATTCATTCCACATACTCCGCAGAGATATTTAGCCATGATATTTTATTATTTAAGTATTAATTCAGCTTAATTGTAAGCAAATTTGTATGTTTTATTCATTTACTATTCCTATGTGTTATTATTCTTATTGTATATGTTGTATACAATTTTACAACTGTAGATATACTTTTAAACTATCAAAATTATTTCCTTTGTAAAACTTTTATCTTATTACAATAATAACATTATTTGTAATTGTTGGTTTGGTGAGAAGGAAGGTGTTCACAGCTCTGTCAGCTTCATTATGAGCAACATCATTTGAGCCACACACTATAACAAGAAAGTTCTTGTTATAGTGTTTGTTTTATTGTATATGGGGAGGGGCAAAAGGGGCAGATTGACCCAGGGCCACACAGACTTAGTTCAGAGGGGGGCCACATTTCATGCAATAAAAAATAAAATACTTAATAATCTACTAGATAAGAAACGATTCAGGCATGTATCAAAATGTCAAAAGTGATATTAGGCCAGATTAGTCTTTCAGTTTTAGTTTTAAAACGTTTAAACTAAACCACCCAACAAACCAGAAACCAGGGAGCCTTTTGGAGCAAGTTGAACATTGGTCTTTGAAGTTTGTCAACAGTTGGCATAGTGGAATAACAGCATAAGCTCTGGTTGGTATTTGAGTGCAGCTGTAACCCCTCGCCGGTTGTCTTGTTTGCGAACTAGTGTAAAGTCGTCAAGCTTGTGAACACACCAAAATATCTTTCCAGTTTTCGAACATATAAATATTATTATAATTACAATAATTGTTGAATATATAATATTGTCATTATCATTTAACAAATACAAAATATACTTGAGTGGTGTGGATAGTGACCCCCCTCCCTATGAGATGTTCTGTTTACTTTAATTTAAGCAAACAAAATCAAAGTAAAAACATTTTAAATCTGCCATTTTAAAAAGGTTGAAACGTCTTTATGAGAAAAGGTTCTTATAAACTTGGTTTCAAAGCCGGTAACAGGCGCCGGCACTCTGTTCGAACGTGGTAACATTGCACTCTTTCCCAGCACTGATCAGCTAATTTTTCAATATATGCACTACATTTAAGAAAGTAGTCATATTTCAGTAGTCACTGTGTTTTGCACCAAAAAATCCTGCAGGCAAAATATACAATGTTGTAACAACGTGGCTGGAAAAGTTCAATCAACTGTCGTGAAGGGTAGGTCGTGTGTATTGCTTACTTGGCATCGTCAAGCATTAGTCTGTTTGGTTACTGTCGTCCAGTAAAGAAATATTTTGTTATTGTTGTATTTTATAGAGTGATATTTCTGTAGTTTAATGCGTTCTTTTGGATTTCCTGGTAACCTACTATAATTATCCATTAATTTAATTTGCAATCATACATGTTCCATTTTCAGATTAATACAGATTTTGACAGAACAAAAAGCTAAAAGTTTAGGCCCAGTAATTTATGGTAACGTTTTATTGAAATCAATAAAAGTATACTATAAATGTTTCAATATAGTATTGTAATTTACTGCAAAGTAAATGATATATTTTACAATATTAAAAGAATAAATTAACAGTGGTAAACCACTAAATTACAGTACATTTCTAGGTACTTAAATCTGGTAATATGCATACAACAACATCACCGCTCGCTTACTGAATGTGCAACAATATGTGTGTATGATGCATTACATTCACTTGCACTACTCTATCGCGGGAGAAATTGTGTGGCATATTCTTGTTTAAAAATAAGAATTTTGTTACGTTCTGTACCATTCGAGTTCACATTCCATCATATTTAACTGGTTAACCAGAATTTACTGTATATGCAACTTTTTTTAGTTCCTCTCTACTATAATATTTCCTGATATTTAAAATTTACTAGTTATTATGACATGGATGTTCATAAAGACATTTTATCAAAATATTATGAAATAGATCTTAATGAAAAGGGGAGCTCTTAAGTACAACGTTAAAAGATACAACTTCTTCATCATTGTTCAGATTTGTACAACTTCTTTTGAATAATATTTATTTTGTGACATTTTTTAACTTGTTACAACCCTTTAATTCTGCTTTAATTTACCCTGAAACTGTAACAGGAACAGGGGTGTGTTCTCAACATATTCCTTAGAGTAGCTCTTGATTAAAAACCATTTATGCCCACGTACGGGTTGTTCCCAAACCTGAGCATGATTGATTGTTATAAATTAATATAACCAAGCTATGACCTATCAAAATGGTTTTCATCATTTTTTACTGTCACTGGTGAACGAGTAAGTCATTTATCATTAATACAGTATTTATTTATTGTTTATTACATGATAAGTAAAATTAACTATGATTGAACCACTATACGTGTATTGTTGAGTGGGAGGCTCAATACCACTGTATGTGAATGGGTGGGTGGGTGTGTCAAAACCTCTGTCACTGTACATACATGTACACTGTGATGTACATCAATGATATAGTGTCCAATTTGACAGACACAAATTTCACTGTGTTTTATGCTGAGGAAATTGAGTTGGTACAAAATGGCTTTTATGCCAGTGAAATTTGTGTGCATGCCAAAGATGTGCACAACACCAAGATCTTAAAAATATATATTAAATGATAGTGAATTTCTAAAACCAGATAGCTTATCCATCATAACAGACATAAAATAAGTAAAAACGTTTAGATAATCAACTATTTGAAGTAATTCATGTCAAGACTTTGTAATACCGATGTGCCAATGTTGCTTCCCAATTAATTTACGGAAATACTGTTGTGGTTATACCTTTAAAAAAAACGCAACCAATCAGTCGGCGAGACGACTGTCTCCAGTCGGCGATCAGGGGAAGGGGGTGCGGGATCGTCCACTGTCCCTCGGAAGGGGGCTCGGGCGCAACTGTCAATATCCTTTTTGACTAATTAGAGAAAACCTCTGCATATTTATGACAGCGGGGCGCAACTGACAGTCACCCCAGCTAATATAATTGGCGAGGATGGCTCCTCAACTGGCGATTGAAGAGCTGATGCACCCAACTAAGCAACTGACTGTGGCATTGCTTAGTTCGTTATTATTCATTTAGTATTAAAGAATAGCAGTTTTGTTATAAGAGATTGATGTTATTGTAGCGGTAATACTTAAAGAAATGTTTTAAAAGTATATGACAATTAGAGAAAAACTTACCAAACCTTCGCAGCTAGCCTAGCTACCCCTGAGAAAACGTCCATGAACAAGAATCTTAACTACAATAGTTATATAATGAAAGTGATGATAAGAATATTGTAGAATGCACTAAAAATAAAATATCAATTATATTATATTTGGCAATCAGAGTAATGAAATTTATTTTGAAGTGAATGAAGGGGCCACATGGTAAACTTTGCCCCGGGCCATCAAAAGTCTGTGGGGGGCTCTGGGTATTCATATATAAAATAATATAAAAAGAATGCGTACAATAACAAAAATAGAATTTAATGATCAGTTGTGTAAATAAATATGAACAGGCTATAAAAACATTAATTAATAAAGAATGAAAATGAAAACAGTTACAGTAAAAAATCGATCTAACAAAAAATATACATGTTGGTAATTAACTGAAAACACATGTTATAAAAAAAAAATAAATAATAATAATAATAATAACACATGTGGACAGATAAATAAACCATGAAAGTTTTAAATTGATTCCCACAGTAAAATTTTTAAATGATTCCCACAGTACCCCTCTGCCAGTGATTTGGCCACATCACGTATCAAGCGTAAGGTAAAAATCACGATACACCACTCTGGAGACGGTCAGGGAAATGGACTCTTCGTCCAGACCTTGTAGTGGTTGGTGCTGTATCCTGCGAGGGAGAGTCAAGTGGAGGGTCTGCGGCCATAGCTGAAGGTGTCGATTGCACAGTGTCTTCGTCAGTAATGATGTAGGCAGGCTTCAGGCAATCCGGGACACAGTGACATCAGAGCCTCTCGTGCTGACTAGAGCTGTCTTACTGGACCTGCTGATAACACGATATGGTCCAGAGTAAGGTTGTTGCAGGCTGCCTTTGGACGTGTCAATGCGCACAAAAACTTGTTTGCAGGTGGCCAGGTCCCTAAATACAAAAGGCGTGTGTACACCATGGTGTATGCTCTGTACAGGACTGAGGTTGTTAAAATTGTGTCTGAGGTCAGTAATGAAGATTGAAGGGGCTGTGTTGCCAGCTGATGGAGCAAGAAACTCTCCTGGAAGGCAAAGGGATTGACCATATACCATTTCAGCAGCTGCGTAAATACCCAAGAGGATCGTAGGCAGCACTTCGGACCAACGTTCAGTTCCGTGACATCTGTTGGCACTCTTCAAATGGTGGTAGAACCTTTAGACCAAATCTTTAGCAGCTGGATGAAAGGCAGTAGTCCGTAAATGGCTGGTGCCCAAAAGATTGCTTAGGTTTTGGAAAAGATTTGATTCGAACTGCCTCCCCTGATCCGTTGTTATACGAATAGTAGTACCAAATCTGCATATCCATGTCGATTAGAGAGCGTGGGCAACAGTATATGCTTCCATGATCTCCAGTGGAACAGCCTCTGGCAAGCGAGAAAAGCTGTTCACACACATGAGACAGTATCTGTAGCCCTATGATACTGGTAGTGGTCCAACCAAATCTACATGAATATGGTCAAATCTACATGAATATGGTTGCTAAATAATGGTGTTTACGTAGAACGTAAACACCATTATTTAGCGCGGAACTGCCGTCGAGTTAACTTGACAAGCCGGTAAGGGGTTAAAATTGTATAATATGAACTAATTTCACTGATATTTGTTGTTATAAATTGAACAACAATTAATACTCAATAATTTAATATAATCAACTGTATAATAGATTTGTATTATGATAAATTACCTAATTTTAGTACACTTGAAGTTGCTAAGAAAAATATTTTGTGCATAAAACTCATTTACCTAGTAACAGATTTGCAATAGTGTAGTTTGATTTAATTTCTTATGCATTGTGTTTAGATCAATGAATAAATGTCATCATTTTATTTTATTTTGCAACACAGAAATGCTGACCAAAATCTTAGTAACCATTTATTTTCTCAAGCTCAAGTCCTGTTGGTAAGGCATTATAACCTGTGGAATTTCGAGATAAAGGTAGATCAGTATTTCTCTTACACCTTCCTATTGTAAATCGACTACTAATTGGTCTAATACTGACTGGAGACAGGTCTAAAATAAGACAAATAGGCTGAATTGGTTTAGTATATGTTGAATGTGTAAATTAGTAATAGTCTCTGAACACCATATACCTGGGGTATGATGTGGAATTCAGCTGAAGGTGCAGGTTCTGCACTGATAAACAACCTGAAGTCATGGTGAGGATTCTCACTGCAAGATTCCATTTTCTTTTCTAGAGTCGGCAGCCAATTTTTCACCAGATGAATATTCTACAATGAATAAAATAAGCCTATAAAAATAATTGTTTTGTAGAGTTCAGAAATTTCATAAAAAGCTTCTCATCACAGTGTATTAAAAGTGTCTGACATAACTCAAAAATAATTAATTTTGCATTGATTATAAAACCACCTTGGAATATTGTCTTCAGATTTATACGTTAAAATGCTTAAGGCTTATCATCTTAGATTAACAAATAAATGAGGCACTAATATTGTTTATCCATTAACTGTGAAAGTCCTTTCAAATTAATAAATATGTAAATTATCAGACACAGTAAACAATCGTGAACTCATCCATCTATATGAAGCAGCATTTTGTAAATAATTTTATAGGGTTACTAAAATAACATTTTTAAAAACTATTGACTTTCATTGAGCATCCTCATATTAAGGTATTATGTGTATTAGTAATATCACTACTAAAGTAGATGCATTTTGAACAGCAGTTGAAGATTATGAAGCTAATTGACCAGTTCCTAAATACTTCATCTTATGAAAATTAAATTTGTTTAAAGTTTTGAACTGTTTTCATTCATAACCATTTAAAAATGTTTTATTATTTTTTGTTCATTTATTAGTATTTATTGAGTTTTGCATTCTTTCTGCCAATTTAAATTTATTCTAGCTTTTGTTATATTAATTATTCAAATTGTATCATGAGAAGACACGATTTAAATAGTCACTCAAAAGTAATAGTTTAAAATGTATAATTATAGTGTTATATAAAAGTATTGTTGACAAAATCACCTATCTTATTGTTGTAATGTGATGCTAATGAATAAATAATAGAATAACTAATGACTTATAAAATTAACGAGCAAATATACCAGAAAAACGTGAGATTGCTGATTTGTTTAAACAGCTATAGCCACACCTTTTTATACTTAAATAAGAAGTAAGAAAAGACTACGGTTTATTATATTCATACACTTAGTAGATTTTTTAACAGTGATTCTAATCTAACTTGTAACAGTATACATGATGATGACTTGTTGATAATGATAATATAACCTCTGTTTTTAGACGGTTTATATTCACCCAAAGTTGGATTAAAGATTGATTGCAAATTATTACATTTATTAAAATATTAGGGGACACCCCTGCACGCTTTGCATGCCAACTTCAACTCTTGCTGCGCTCGATTACAGAGAAGGAATATAACCAAGGTCTTGTTATGTGTCTGTGGCTCAATACACCTTGGCCTTCAGCCTCAGCACATGTGATTATTAACCACGAATAATAACAGATTAACTGTATAACATAAAATCACAATATTAAATTTATTTACAGTATCTCACTCACAGTACTTACTTTTCTACCTATTTATTAGTATAAATACCCAATGTATTACCCTCATAAAATCAATAGCGTTACTTAGCCTATTTCAAACGTGCTCATTTCATTTGTTTTTTTTTTTTTTTTTTTGACAGATGAAGATTAAACTCGTAATGCATCAATACGATTATGTCAATCATACAAAATAATCATGTTTATTTATTTACAAAATAGCTGTTATTAATTTACTAAAATCAATCCAATGTCTTATGCAAAAATGAAATTTTGAGGGGCTGTTTGTACACCTTAGAAATGAAATTTCTAAAAAGCGTTTCTTAGTGGGTCACTTCAATACTAAAGCTAACTTATTTTAAAATTTCGTGTAAATTCGTTTGGTGGTTTTTGTGATGAGTGAGTGAGTGAGTCAGTCAGTCAGTGGTATTTGGCTTTTATATACAGGGTGAGTCACTACTAACTACATTAACTTCACCAGTAGGTTCCACTGACAAAAATGTTCATATAAAGCATGGTCCGAACCTTAAGCATTTGTGTGTAATGGCATATTTTGTGATTTTTAAAAAATATAGACTTGTTACTGTTAGTTTGACGGTCAATCCAAACCAATTTTATTTATGAGATGGAACTTAATACCATTTTACCATAGTATTGGTAGAATACTATGGTTACCAATAGTGTCATTTTTTCCGCATTTATTTAAAATTCAGAGTACTTATGTGTCCTTTCAACTAAAAAAAAGGGGTTTTCATAATGAAATAAATCAGAAACAAGAGGACACTCCTACACACTACACATGTCAGTCCTGTCACTGTTGAAACTTTGGCCTTTGGCCTTGGTCTGTTAATGTGTTAACCCTATATTAAATTCACTGTTAGTATGTGCAGTACCCACCCTGGGGATTTGTAATGAAGCCTAGTTTTGCAGACCCATAATAGTTATTTATATTATTATTTAGCACTGATAATTTTTTTTAAATGGTATTTTTGTGGTTGGTAGTTCCGTATAAAGATCTGTGATGCACTTTCATACAAAATCATTGAATCTTGCGATGTAAAAACAAGTTTATTAAACATCAGTACAATTTTTGTAATGACATGAAAAAAATGTTATAAACATAAAAAACTGATAAGTGTTATTCCTGTTTAAAGGTTATTCAATCACATAATTGACTATTGCATTGAATAAAACTTGTGTAAAAAGTATCATCAAAATTAATCTACCCACTTGTGAAGTGAGTACCTATTGAATTGTAGCATTATACATTAGATAGAGGAGTATTGAACATGGCATAAATAAATAAATTTAAGTCAGTTCTGTATTTATTTTTGCTGCCAATTTTGCATAAATAACACCTTCTTCTGGTTCCAAATAGGAATTGATAAACTTTATTAGATTGAGTGGAAGTCCAACAGTTTTCTACCCCATTCTTGTTCGTCTTCACTTGCCATTTTAAGCAAATCACAGAAAGTAATGGAAATATTAAATACATGATTTATAACAATTATAATGACAAAGAGGCTTTATAAAATTAATATAATTATATCTAACCCGATTTGAAAAAAATCATACACAGATATATTTGAGTAAAAAAATCATACACAGGTCTATCAGACCCGAAATGACTACTGTTATTAATAGGGGAAGTATTTGTACAATACTGCAGGTGGACAATGACTGGAGGGGGAAGATGGCAGCAACTGAAAAGGAAGGGCCCCATCACTTCTATGCAACTTGAAACAATTAAATTTTTTCTCATGATGCTGTCAGACTTGGCACCCCAGCTCCAGGGTTAAGTCCAGGGTTCTATTTCTATTGGAAGTTTCAAAAGTCCTTTCTTAGTGCAGCTCTTAAAATGTCAAGTTAACAGCTCTTTTCATAATATAAATCAAATCAGACGGTATAATTTCACATTAAGTAATCTTTACACAAGCATAAACATTACATAGCTGTCATACGTATAAATAAAAAGCATTGTAGTGATAGAAAATCATTAGGATATTTTAGAGCCAGTCAACAGAGCACATGTATTTTTTTACATATCTGATATTTTTCCAACCATCCTTGGCCCTATTCAACCAAGCCTTGAAATGAATCTAATCAAGCTATCTTATTTTCTTCCTAGCTCGTGACATTTCTTGGGGACCGATTTGCTTGTGGATTTAAAAATATTAAAATAACGATTAAAATGAAACAACTAAAAACGTTCAACTCATTTGTAATAGCCCATTTTATAGATACTGATTTTTCCAAACAAAAACATTCTGGTCATAACATAAAGTTCTCATTTGTAATAGCCCATTTTATATACTGATTTTTCCAAACAAAAACATTCTGGTCATAACATAAAGTTCTTATTATAAAATAATCAGCTGATTGTAAAGATTAAATCAGCATTAATATATAACAAATATAGATGACAATATTCTGGATCTGGATTTTTTAAAAAAGGTTGGTTGTATTTTAAGCTACCAAATATTTTATAACTATATATCTGTACTTCAAAAATATTTCTTGGCCAAAGCAATCCTCTAAGTAACAATAGTTACTAATAGTAACCACAACAATCAGTTGGATTGTAATTTCCCTAATGTTGTATTACTAAACTCAGTTTAGAATTTAAGTAAATTATGTGACTCTCCTATTTTATATTTTCGTCATCAAAACAGTTCAAATTTAGTGACAGTGGCTTTGGTGAGTTAATGTTTTGAGAGTTAATTTGAATTAAACATACAGCATTTGTTTTGAACAAAATGTAAATGTACAATCGTTGTCTTAGAGTGGCATAGAGTCAGTTTTCTCCCTATTTCAGAAATAAAGATATATAATTTGTAAGTGACTATGTTTCTACCATTACAATAGTTTTGTCAGCAACACCAGAAATGCAGAATAAATCAGGACCAAACAAAACATCAATATCTTGTTGGCATCATCTAAACTAAATTGAGTTTTATTTACAACCATAGATATTTATGTAATATTAACAATAATTTTTATTAACTTAATGTATCAACTTAGTAAATTCTTAGTGTC
>JAQJVL010001259.1:152500-195000 GCA_035578905.1 Stictocephala bisonia | reverse complement strand
AAGGATGATGAAAGCGGCATCTAATTATTGACTGTTGATTAAACTCACTCTAAGCCAGTTAAGCCTAATTTCTTAAGTGTTGCATGTTTGGGCCTGAAGGCTGTTTTGGACACCTGAGAGTTCAATTGGTTGGTGTCATGGCCAGTGGGTGAAATGAAAAAATCTAAACTTGGACTTATTTTCAAAGCATTACTAATAGAGAGGTGGAATCTGAAAAAATACTCCATTCCACAGGTGTGCATATATATGTACTGAGGAGATCAAATATTCCAAACCCTACGATGATAAGTAAAAGACCTGCCAACAGTAAATAGTAAAAATAGTACATGGAGTTACATTGCACCAAACCTTTAAATAATTTTAGTTTCAATTAATATATAATAAGGTCAGACAGAAAACTGACTAGACTAATTCCAGCCTGCGAGGGAAGGTAAATACAAATGTGATGGTGGATGCTACAGGTAGGCTTCGATCTAGTCTCATACCCATCTAGTCAAACTTCATTTGTATTGACAGTACAGACCTGTCTCTAGAATAGAGAGACAAGGTAGATTTATTAAGTAATTCTAACTCCCTAAAAGTTGTTCTACATGATTATGCATTTTAAAACCCATAAGAGCCTAGCATGTATATGGCAACAGCATCTTCAATCAAACGCACCAAACAATCACTGTTGAAATCGACAAGAGGTCTAATGCTTTGTACAGCGCTGAGGTTGAAAGTTTGAATCCAGCTTGTCCTGGTACCTTCTTCCGTGTAACTGTGTAAAGGTCCTGGTCTGTTGCATAGTGGGCCCACCTTAAATAAACGGTGTCCAGCATTAGGAGTGTATCTATTATAGTTGCATGGAACAACGCCTGTTTTACTGCTTTTTAATCAAGATAGTAGACAATGCTCTTTATTTGCAATTTCTTAATACATACAATGGTGCATTACAAACTGGGTGATTATAAAATTTAATGTTTATTAGATATTTCTTGATAATAGATCAAAGAATTACTTGACTGAATAGATAGGTCTGTTCACATGCCAATTCCAGAGGAGTTTCTTCAAGTCGTTTCCCCTCATATCCTTGAGAATTGACGATGTTGTAACCAATGGTTAAAAGTTAAAGGTTAAAGTTAAAGTTTGTCTTATTTTACCAGGCGAAGTTATGGCTAAGGAGTCCTCTCTAACACTTAACCAGGGGACCAACGGCTTTACGTGACTTCCGAACCACGGGAGCGGCAGGGCAAAATCTATTAGTGGTCACATCGGGAATCGAACCCGGACCGGCAGTGTGGCAAGCCAGCGCCTTAGCCCATTATCTACGGCCACTCCACAAATGTAGGGTTTTTTGCTGAATTGGACTATGTGGTGGGCAGGTAGACTTTAGTCTGATGATCTACCGATGTGGTACAGGTGGAAGTCCTCATTTTTGGGTAGGTCTAGCTGATTTGTCAATATGACAACTGCTTGGATGTTAAATCCTATGATAGTTAGCAGCTTTAGTGATTCTAAAGAAGAAGAGAAGAGCAAGACTTCTCTGTGGCTGTCTCAAGGACCAAGGTTTGTTAGCGCTCTAACAGCTTTTTTTTGGAAAAACAGTCAGATCTTTATTGAGGTTCATGTAGGTCTCAGAGCTTTGTAGGTTCATGTTACAATGTTGTGGTGCAGTTGTCATGCAGTGTCATTTATAAACAGAAACAAAGTATTGTTACAAACAGACCTTTGTAAAAGAACATCCAATCAACCTGATTCATTTTAATTAATTGTAACATTCAGTCATTTTTATATATTTCCTCTGTTGTAAAAAATTATGTTACATACATTTAATTAGTAATTTATAACTTTTAATGTTATTTCCAAGATTGTAAATGGCCAATACTTTAAAACTTCTTCAAGTGTTGATTTATACCATTTGTGAAATTAGTACATGACTTGAGCTGACATTCAGCAGAATGCATGAATTGCATGGAGAGGTAACAACACCTTTTGCAAATACCAAATATCTAGGCCTCCCTGGACTGGTTTTGGGGAAAAAAATTCAGTCTGCCCCTGGCAGCCATACTTGCTACAGAGTCAGACCCTCAATTTGTTAGGAAGAAAAATTTCCTATCTGCGACAGTTTCTTCCTGAAAGGTAAGGCAGTTTTATAATAAAGACTTAGAGACTGTCCATATTTTGATTGAAAGTTAAATATTTTGTTGGAGTTAAACATTTTTGTTAAAGATTAAGGTAAAGATTTTATTTTAAAATATAAAGTTTAAATATTTGATTAAATTAAATTGTTCCGGAATATACGAGGGTTGTCTTAAAAGTAAGTTACACTATTTTATTAAAAGTATAAAAAACATCAGAAAATATTTTAAATGATATATTTTGAAAAGTACAAGTTAACCTTATTTTTCTACATAATTTCCATGATTTTCTAAACATTTTTGGTAACGTGGTAACAGTTTTTTCAGTCCCTCATCATACCATTCTGCCGCCATATTGCTTAGCCAACTCTCAACCTCTTCTTTCAGCTCATCGTCATTTGCGAAGCGCCGACCTCCAAGATGTTGTTTGAGGTGTGGGAAAAGATGAAAGTCACTTGGTGCAAGGTCGGGGGAGTAAGGTGGATGTCCAAAAACATCCCATCGAAAATCTGTGAGCAGGTCTTGGGTCTGACGAGCAGCATGTGGGCGAGCGTTGTCATGGAACAAAAAAACTTTTTTCGTCAACTTTCCTCTTCTTTTGTTCTGGATTGCTCTTCTCAGTTGTTCCAAAAGTTCACAATACCGTGCTGCTGTTATTGTAGTCCCACGAGGAAGGTAGTCGATCAATAACACACCTTTGTTGTCCCAAAAAACCGTCGCCATGATTTTTCCAGCGGATTCCACAACTTTCGCTTTTTTTGGTGTTGGTTCGTCCTTTCCTTTCCATACCATACTCTGTCTTTTCGATTCAGGCGTCCAATGATGGATCCAGGTCTCATCCCCAGTCACTATTCGATCGAATAAATTGTCTCCTTCATCATCGAAAAATTGTTGAAATTGCAAAACAGCATCAACTCTCTGCTCTTTGTGCTGTTCTGTGAGAAGGCATGGAACCCACCTTGCACACACTTTTGACAGATGAAGATCATCAGAAATAATCCTGTGGAGTGATGCACGGCTTATTTCCACATTAGAAGGCAGTTGACAAAGGATTTCGTCAAGAGTCAGGCGCCGATCGGTGTCAATGACCTTTCTGACATCTTCAACAACAGTTGCCGCGCGAGAAGTGGAGGGGCGGCCGCTTCGTTGTTCATCATGCAGTGTTGTCCGTCCTTCAATAAATGATTGACGCCAACGAGATACCATTGGCCTTGACATCACACCTTCACCATAAACACTACACAACTCATGATGAATTTCAGTAGCAGTTTTATTTTTTGCTGTTAAAAAACGAATAATAGCGCGAATTTCACAATCGGCGGTAGGAACAAGTGGTGTCTCCATATTGCCTGTAGTCTGACTGGCCGATCGATCGACGCACGCGCATAGGAATTTTACAGTGCTGCCACTACGCCCAGATGCAAATACTCCGCGACTCCCAGACTTCTGGCGCCAACAGAACGGCTTTAAAAAAATAGTGTAACTTACTTTTGAGACGACCCTCGTATATGTATTTCTGTTAAATTAAATTATGGGTTTTACGAGTTTATTTGATTCATCCAAGTTAATAAAATTGTTAGATTCATTTTGTACTTAATAGATTTCCTAATATTTGTAAAAAGATATTAAATAATATTTATGTATTCTTAATAGTAATTTCTCTTTAAAATTTGATATTGTGCTGACTAGTCAATTAAAGGATTTAAATCGTATTCAAAGTTATTAGGCATTTTATTCTTACTTAGATATTGCTTCAAATATATATTGTGTCTTGTATTTTCACTGTTAAAATTTAATATTGAACTTAATAATTTTATTATCGTTATGAATGTATTATTTTTATGTGTATAACATTGCATTTAGTATTGTCTTATGTTGTTTTAATCATATTTATTAGTCTTTAATCAAGTTTGACCATGCTAGAATAATTATAAATATAAGGTTTTAATTATGACTGTGTGATTACTCAAGCCTCTTTACAAGCTAAGCGAGTAAATTGATTTTACAAAAAAAATCGCAAAATTGTGGAGGCACCTCACAAAATGGTGGAGGAGACGCCACTTTATAAAATTAAATTGTAGGTTTTAATTTATTTATGTATAAAAGTTAACTAAGCATAATTTAAATACATATTTGTTATTAACGCTACTTTCAATGTAACATTGCTAATTATAGAAAAAATATCTTTAGCTGAGCTAAAAACCTTAGAGCAAAAATAGTTGATTTATATAATATTTTAGGATTATCTTATCCCAAAGAAGCAGACTTGGAATATTTGAGAAGTAATTTGCGGCTATAAAAATTACAGCAGATAAAAAAGATCATCAGATGCCTTAGATAATGAAACCTATATGAAGAAAATCCAATGTGTTAAAAATAAATAAAATGTAAATAAGTAGTAATAATGTAATGAAGTAGTAGTATTAAATAAATATAAATGGAGTGATAAATATTAACTAACAATTAATTATTAATAAACGGTTTAGGGATAGTAAATTACATAATAGCAGTTTACATTAAATCAGTTTGGTAACTTTCTAATAATAATTGGTTAATAATACAAAAATGTTAAGTCTAGTCACAAACCAGTTAGGATTTCAATTATTTCAAAAATAATAGGTTATTGATTGTGTTTACTGTATGTAGAAATAAGGTATACAATACATGTATGGTAAATATTCAACCAACAATTTTACTCTTCAATTTAACTTTTGTTTTTAGTTCATTTTAGATTTAAAAATAAATAAATAAAATTATTGCAAATTTAAAACTGCCATACTAAGAAGGGGACAATTATAAAGGGAACGTGTGAAAATCTAAAGCATTGTAAACTCAGATACTCTTAGTTTTGTGTTTGAAGTTGCAGACTTTGCTGCCTGTCAGGTCGTTAACCCAGCAAGACTACCACTACTATAGTACTCAGCCGATTCACAGTCTACTACAACCATCTCATTAAGTTCACCACAGCACACTAGTCATATCAATGGCTTCCTAATAATAAATAATAAAATTAGGAAGTAATAGTTAAATTCCTAAAATAAATTTCATACAGTATTATTATTTCAATTTCTTGTACCAAAATGAATGTTGTAGACTCGTTACTTGATTTTAGATTTATTTATTTTAGTTTAACAATCTTACAAACCAGAAATGTTTATTCATATTTTTACTTTTTTCCAATGTAATTTAAAACTTTTTTTGTTTGAGACTAAAAGTAGGAAAGGACCATGTAAGGTCCTAATTTTCACCTCAATAAAAAAGTATTTTCATTCATTCATTACTACAAAATATCCATTATAGCCTTGTGCTTCTTTCTGATGTCCTTTGTCTTTCAGAAAATATTCCAATTCATATCTTCCCAGGATCATATTTCCTTCCTCTAAAACCCATTATAACATACAAAGCTTCCAGTCCTGTATCTCATATGTCATCTCACTGAATATTTCTACTCTGCATTTTATGTAACCACCACCGTTTCCTGCCTACTTGGACACAACAGACACTTGCCAGTTGAATGCTGACCTCAAGGATTTGGAGAACACACTTTGAAGCTTGGTGAACACCCATCCACTGAGTGTTTCGACTCCTCACCGACTAACAGAAATAGAAAAAATCAAAATAAGATTCAGCCCAATGGAAACCTTAACCATAACTCTACGGATTTTCCAGAACCAACAAATTACTTCTTCCCCCTTCAACAAAGCTCAAACCCTTGAAAGTAACAACTTAGTCAGTAACCTAAGCAGGGCCGCATTTAGCTTCATGACACCCTTAGGCCGGCCAAGTTCCGCCGCCCCCCTCCCCCCCCCAAGGTCTGTCTCCTACGTACAATTTTGGTAATATGAGACACGTAGAATAGGAACCGTATTTGAATATATTATCAAATAAAAATATAAGTTTATTTAAAAAATGAATCGTTAGAACTACTATTTTTGAATTATTTTCTTTACACTTGTATCGCAATTTTTATTGTAGAACTATTAGCGGTAAAGTTTATGTTTTCCCTTTTATCAAACTTCCATAGAAACAATTTTAAGAGCAAGTGATTGATAATAATGAAAATCATTTCTTTGAGAAGAGAAATATTCTGTTAGAGACGTATACAGCTCTGTAACAGTTAGAACATCTATTGTCTGAGACTGTATTTTTTGGGGTACTTTATTAAGGTGGTATAAAATTGTGCTCCAAAATCAAACCATAAAGGCTGTCTCAAATCTGTTCAATTTTTAAGAATTCCTACAGGTGGTGGCTTTTTCTGTGGTTCAACCAAAGGCAACCAAAGATCTTTGCCATCCTTGTCTGCGCCCAATAAGGATTAGCAAGACAAGTCAGGAGCAAACAGATTTGTATTATGTCAGACAGTCAAGCCACTCTTAAAGCACTTGACTCCTGCCAATTCACTTCAAGTCTCACTTGGGAATATTTTCGAACATTGTGCGCCTTGGCCCGCCTCAATAATGTCCAATTGAGATGGGTTCCGGGGCACAGCGGCCTCAAAGGAAATGAAGAGGTTGACCTCCTAGCCAAGATAGGAGCAAGGACTCTATTTGTGGGGGCCAAACCAGTATGTGGCATTGGACTTATCACTGCCAAAACTGAAATACTAAACTTGGTGAGAAATCGCCACCAAAATAGATGGCAGCGGTTTCACAGCCAGCTCTTTACTAAATCTTTGGTGAGGGGATCAAACCATACGCTGACCAAATCACTCACCATCATGAATCGTAATGACATCAGGTTGGTGATTGCATATATTACTGGCCCACTTCAGGAAACATCTGGCAAAGATTGGTCTCTACAGAGAAGACACCAGTTGCTGGCTTTGTGTGAGGCTCGAGTCAGCCGAACATTTACTGACTGAGTGCGAAGCTCTGGAGCTCAGGAGAAGGAGAATATTCGGGGACGAGCTCTCAGAAGAAAGAATGGTTGTCTGGGGAAAAAGATTTTAGAGCTGGCTAAGCCGCTTGGAATAGGTACCCCATTCTAGTAGGTAACAGGAGAGCACAATAAACCTAAGGTTGAAGTGCAACCTAGGAATAGCCTCAGAGCTTTCCTTCCCCTCAACAAACTAAACTACCCTTAGAATTCCAGACCAAAAATCTATAGTTGTTCAGTACTTGTGCTAAAATGCCCATGGCAGAAATCTGTAATTGCCATCATTTTATGTTTATTTATTTGTGGGGCATAATAAATAAACATGAAGTGATTGAACTGTCTCATTTGTAAGTTTAATAAAATAAACTTACAAATGAGATACAATATTACTCGACAAAATTGCAACTGAAACAGGCTATAAAACAGTACTGGAAAAGTCACAGCCTACTGCACATTTTATTGTTTGTTCTATCATGTCAGTCACTCAGCTCACTTTGTGCTTTAATATTGTTTATAGTTATTATGTTACTTATTTTGATGTTTTTGGTGTAGCCTTTACCTCATTTAGTATTAATAGTATGTGTCAGGTGCAAAAAGGTTGTCAAGGCCCTTGCTTTCCTAAATATAGTTGCACCTGAGTGGACAAAACCATTAATTAAATGTCTTGGAAGAAATAATTTGAGAGGACTAAGCAAAGCAAAATTACCTTTTTCAACCCTTGCAAAAACAGTGTCAATATGAAAATTCCAGGTCAATATTATATCAATTTATAACTCCTAGGACCTTTAAAGAATCATTTTTCTCAAGAAAAATAACATCAACCAACACTACCATTAGAGTAGTATTGGTTGATGTTGGTCTCAAAACCATTAGAGCGTAAAGAAAAATTAATTAAATTTGTTTTGAGCCTATCAGACAAAAACCTTTCAATGCATGCCGTTTAGATGAAAAAAGTATATATTTCCAGTTGAGGCTGAACTGAAACACCAAAGCAGAAATGTATCATCCACAAACTGAATGTGAATGTATCATCCACAAACTTAACCCATTTGGGTTGTTTATTTGAGATCATTTATGTGGGTTGAACCCAAAAGTACTTCATGGTACATTTTGGTATTTTGAAAAGGTGTCTTTGAAGTATAAACGTTCCTTGAAGTATGAAAATGAGCACCTTCACTGTGTAAATAAAAATTAGAATATTATTAATTTAGAAGTGGAAAGACGATTCAAATTCTGATAGGAATTAACATATTGCTTTATTGAATGGATTTGAAATTCTGTTGTTTTTAAGTTTTGTTCATTGTGATCCTTCGATACTATTAACTGACAGTTTCTGGTGTCTTCATTCCTCATCTCTTACAACTCATTCCAAAGAATAGTTATCTATTTAATATATATATGTTCAAATTTACCCTACATTGATTTTCAGTTTCTCCAACCATTGAAGAAAAAATTTCCTGGTCCAATAACTCTCCACTCTCCTCAGTGTACTATTAATTCCCCCCAATCTAAATTATCCTCAACTATTCATTTCGGTTTTATAGTATTTCAAAATTACTAAAAGGCTAGGTTGAACATCTGGGAAAGATTGGTCAGCAAAAAATAGCCCTCACTTAAGCCAAAATAGATGTATAAGAAAAGACGTTACTGCTCAGCAGTATTCTGAATGAATATAATGAATTGTGAGATTCGTGCTTACTGTGGTAAGCATTGACAAAAAGTTGTAAAGGAAAGGGAAAATTGTCGCAATAGCACAACAGGTAGGGAGGCCCAAAAGACTGCTTCCGTTTCATTGGTTTTGATGCATATACTGTAATTGCTTTTAATTCAAAGAAATTACTCATAAAATAATTAAATATTTTTTCATTAAACCCCTAAAAACTAAAACAACAAAGATTTGTTGAATATTTCTTGTATTTTTAATAAGTAAAATGCCATGTAGATCAAAACATTTTAGAGAACTTCATTCAATCTTATATAAGACGCAGAGTATGCTAGTAGATAAAATTAATGGCAATAATAAAATGGAAATAAAATTAATTAGGTAATTTAAATAGCTTGGCTGATATTTAAACATTTTTTATCTTTGATCATAAATTATCGCAATAATTTATGATTTCAACTACGATAGCGTGAATTTCGTTACTGACAACTATTTTCCTGTAAACAGTTTTCAAGTTGTGAAATCAATGTCATTAAAATAAATACATAAATTCGGTAAAAATATGCTTCGCTGGAAGACATAAGTTGCAAGTTGAATTGATTCTACAGTCAGCCTTTTTTTTACCGATGGTTTTCGGCACTTCAGCTTCTAGTAAGTTATTTTTGTAATATAATATGATTTTAACCAAACAATATTTATGTCTATGTATTGTATAAATTTACACAAGACAAATAATTGCATTGACTAAGGTTTTTAATAATAGATTTAATGAATATAAATGAAGTTTAATTTAAGTGGAATTGATAGCAGTGTTTAGTAACTAAGTAATCAATTATTAATCAATAATTACCATATTGTTTAACCATCATCAACTGCACAACAGTTTTTTTTAATCTACATTTAGGCCTATACTAAGAAGCAAGGTGTGGAAAGTTACATTTTTCGAATTAATTTAAAATACTAAAAACAATCCCCAGATGCCAACTACTTTTTGAACTGAAATTTCCTGACATATATTAATATTCACAAACATAATTGTTGTTTTATGACACTTTCATTATTCCAATTGAATATGGATTCACTATTTTAACTTAACTGTATTCTTAAAATTTAATTTTATATCCCACATATGATTCGCAGTCAGAATAAAATCCACGCATCATTAATGTGTCGCTGATAAATGTAAACTAAAGAATGTAGATATCGGATGGGTATCTGTGACAACGATAAGAGATAAAGAAGGGAGGGTCCCAGTCAACAAAAAGCTGGAATCAACAACATATTTTGGATTGATAACATATTGCACAAACACCAGTAGTAATTTAAAACGTTTATGTCTTGATAAATGAAAACTAATCTTTTTTTAAGCACGGACGATATGCAAAAAACAATTACAATATGATAGATATATGGTGTCCGCTCACAGTAATAAATGTTCATTCTTAAAATCAATGTTCATGATTTGAAAGGAATAAGGCTATTTCGATTGCTATCTGAGGAATATTCGGCTCACAGTAATCGTTTATTTACCAATATTTTAAATTAAAACTATTTTCTGGGCTCAAGTACTTGCAAACTTTGGTTTTACAGTATCAGGACTAGTAATATATACTGTAACCCGTGTAAGCGAATCAGTTGCCCACAACTTGAATAATTCCAGCATTTCCATTTGTTGACATTGGTGCCTTCTTATTAAAATCCGGTTTTTTCTGCGATATTCGTGACATCCATTACAGACAGACATCCTTTATTTATTTTTTTTAATTATAGTTAAAATTAATAAATACTGGCTGATTTACTCAAATTTAAATACAAACAATTGGAATTTAATTTTAAAATATTAAATTATGATAGTTTTAATCAATTATCAGCTTTATTTAAAATATTGCTATAAAATTTCATGTCACAGGCCCTCTCAATTTAACTGAAATTTGCAAAGTGATATTACTACGGTTGGTCCAGACAACCTCATAACAATATTCAGATTATTACGCTCTCTTTCTACTGGCCACTTACAAACTAAAAAGGCGTAATGTTCTCATATCAGCAACTGCGACCGGAAACAAAAATGGGAATGGTAAAGGTAGAAGCATGATGTCCATTCTTATAGATGTCAAATTTGTACAAAATAACGTTTAATCAGCTCATAACTTTTATACTCAGAACAAAAAACTTTTTTTGTGTCCAGATTGTCATTGTAATTTATTCCCACACACTATCTGAAATATTAAGGTTTTCCTGGCTTTACCATGATTTTCATGGCTTATTCCCAGTTTTTCATGATAGCCCGAATTCCCGGTTAACTCCCGTTTTCCTGGGTTTCCCGGTTGAGTGGCCACCCTGATTTATTGAGTTTTGATAAGAATTATAATAATTATAAAAAAAAAAAAACAAATAATTATATTTTAAAATATAATTTGATCATTTTAATCCAACTGTCATGAAAATTTTTGTAGAACGAATAACATCATTTTCCATTATTTAATTTATTATTTTTACAAACTATGTAGAAAAATCTTTGTGCATAAAATATAAATTTATATAGCAAATATGAATATACCAAATATGAAATATAGCTAACCAGTTTTGTACAAATATTAAACTGGATATTTTGGTAACATAATTTATCAATACCAATGCTAGAATAAATTTAAAAGTAAACTGAAAAGAAATGCTAATGAATATTTTTCTGGACTGAATATCATCATTTTACGAGACTTATTCAGAAAGTAAGTATCGTTTCATTGTAATGCTGCTGCAGCGCTTCGGTCGGCTTTCCGTGCATGCGTGCTAGTCGTTCTTGATCACTGGCTCTCAAAACTGACACCATTTTGGTTGCTCTACGTTGTTTTTAGTTCTCTGAGTACATTTAACATTTTTAATACAATTCCTGATCGTGAGCCGATTGTGAGATTCGTGCTATAATAAGAATTTTGAACACAAGCAATGTGAAACTGGCTGAAATTTATTGTCAAATTTGAGATATATATACGGTAAAGATGTGATGAGTGGAACTTTATCTGATAGCATTCTCATAGTGAAGCGGCTGTTCTCTTGCATTTTTTCGTCAATTTTCCTTACCAGATCATTGGTGACAAGAGAATTCCGACCACTCCGAGCCTAATCAAGCACCTTTGACCTTCATTCAACTTTCTAACCCACTTTCTCACCATTCCATCACCATTGCATCTTCACCCTAAAAATCTTGAATTTGACGATGAGTTTCAGCTGGTTTCACATTCCTTGCATTGAAAATTCTTATTACAGCACAGATCTCACAACTGGCGGGATCAGGAACTATGTTAACAAATGTGCACAGAAAACTAAAAACAAAACGTAGAGTGACCAAAATGGTATCAGTTGAGAGCCAGTGAACAAGGATGACTAGCACAGATTCGCAAACAGTGGACCGCAGCGCTGCGGCGGCAGTACAATGAAATGGTACTTACTTTCTGAATAGGCATTGTATGTGTTGCACTTAACAAAATGATAGAAAAAAAATTAATGCACCCTTATTATATTTTATTCTAATATTTGAACTATCTTGAAAGTTTTGAATTGTATCCTTACCCTTGTAGGGTCTACACCAGGTGATAGTATAAAGAACACAGGTACAGTGGAACTGGATTCTTCAAATGACTTTGCAAACTCTACTGTTCTTGCTTCCACATACTTTGTACCAAGCTTTTCTTCAATAAAACATCTAAAAACCATAAAAACATACAGATATGGTTTGAAATATTTTAAAAGGACTTTAATATATATTAAATAATAATAAGTGTTAGATAGTAAGAAATTATCCCACCAGCTCCTCTGATCTCTATAAACGAATAGCAAAACTTGATTATGTAGTCAAAGTCAAAGTCAAAGTCAAAGATTCTTTATTCATTGTTTACAATTACAATTATTGTAATGAATTGTGTCAAGTATTAGTACAAAAAAGAACAATAAAACTCATTAGTCTACTTCAAGTCAAACTCAAACTTTAAAGTGATTACTTCTTAAAGTCAGCTAGCAATACACAGTTGACATGGTGGTTCTAATTAATAAACATACATATAACATATATACATATATATACACATATATACATACATCATACATACATAAAACTATTTCTTGTCATAAACATCTTTAAATTCAAAAAATTCCTCAGTTGAGTAGCAAGATATTTGTAGCAAATGTGATTTTAGTTTTGATATGAACTTATCATTACTATTCTCCCTAGCGATATTTAAAGGAATAAACCGAAAAAATTGTAATCCTGAGTATGAGGTTTTTTTCTTGTAAAATTCCAAATTATGTCCAAATTATGTACGTATAATGGTGTTAAAAAGACACTAAGTGGCTAGCTCACCTGACAGCATAAGTCATTCTGTCTGGCCGCATTGACCTCATCATACACAGTCGCTGTAAAGCAGATTTATTTTTCCAATCTTGGGGAAATTTGTCTCTCTCAGGACATTCACCTTCGATGAACTTCTTCCACCTCTTCTGTGACCCCTCTATATCTTTATCCAAATTTCTAAAATAACAAAATGTGTGTGATTTTAATAGGTAATTACACATTTGCACACAACGAATTTTTTTGTCCATTGTTTCATTCAAAATTTTACAAATACTTAAATACAGAGATACTGGATAACTTGAAGCTCAAGGGACCAACTAAAAACTTTGATCCATCCAAAATTAAAGTTACAAAATAATGAAAGAATAAAAGCTAAAACAATGAAAACAACATTTAAGCCTACTGTACTGAATTTATTGAAGTAGTCGTTCAAATAACATGAATGAATTTACTTATACAATATACTGTTAAATTAAATGATTGTTTAAACAAATTAATAGGCATAATTTACTCAATTGCAACTCTCAGAGTATGTCAGAGTCCTTTTGTTGTTTACTTAGTTTAGATAGTGACATTTTTTATTAAAACACTTCAAAAACTAAAAGTTTTAATAAATGCAGCTTTTCCTGTTTAGTACCTAACACATTGTTTTAACTAACACTGTTTAGTACCACAAAATAAATAACTGACTGGGGGGCAGGACACACATGAGCATTACTCAATGCTATAATATATTTAGACTATTATGCCATGTTTTGTAAATTGTTATCTAATGTATTGTTATTATATTTTTGCAGAGCTCTCTCTATATATATATATTTTTTTTTGATAAAAATGTATTGCCTCCGGACCACAGTCTAATTATATTAGAGGTTTTGACCGGACCACAGTCTAATTATATTAGAGGTTTTGACAATGATTGACAAAACATCTGTTTTAAACACATGGGAGAAAGTAAACAGTATTAAAACTAATAACTGTTGCCAGGTTATATTTTTATACAGATTGATTAAAGAAAATGTATTTTTCAAGACTTATGATAACCTAACAAGAGTGAATATTTTATGTATTTCGGCTTGAAAATGATTACATGAAGTAGTCAAAACCGGTCGCTATCTGACGACGTCTTGGACCATTTGATGGAATTAAGGTAATATAAACCTCTAATATAAAATGTTTTTAGGCCTAACTTATTTTTGGTATATGATTAGTTTGATATAAATTTTCCCTTGCTGATATTTAACCATCATGTTTTCCTTTTTATTTATACAGGTAGTCCTCGTTATACGCGGTAGATACGTTCCGCCTAAGCGCCGCTTATAACGAAACCGCGTATAACGAGTCGGAGCTAAAGCGGGTTACGCCACTGTAGCCACAGCAGGCCGGCCTACTGCTTATTAGTACTGTACGCAATTCAAACTACAATATCGTAAAATTATCAAAAGATTAATTAATTGTTTTGGAAATATAATAAAAATGTAGGCCTATTATAATTCATCAACACCTTTTATTGAATTCAAATTTGACTACTACATGAACAAACAAAATAAGAACGTACAGTATAAATGTATATAGGCATACTTTAATTAAAAATTAAATTCAAAGAGAAAAGGATATTAAAAAGTAATAAAAGTACTGTACAGTACATAACTAAAAAAGTACATCATATACACAGTAGTTCAATCTTTTGATGTGCCTGCCACTGGGCTGGGAGGGTCAGACTGCCCGCCTTTGTTTACGTCTGACGTCTGCTTACCAGGTGTTTGTACCTTTTCAGCTGTTTGGGAGAAAAATTTCTTAATCGAGAGCTTGTTGTTGTTTTTAATTTATTGTTATATAGTTCACGATAACACTTAATCACATTCTCAACTTCCCTTTTAACCTTAGCACTCCTCGTGTCATCTGGGTCGTTCTCTTCAAAATAATTTAAAGCGTTATTAATCATACAGAAAGCCTCTGCCATTCCTTTACTAGTCAAGGTTTTAACACTTTCAGGTTCTTCTTCCTTAACGGATCCTTCAGAAAACCTATCATCTTCTATTGTTAATAGGTCTTCGGTACTTAGCTATTCTTGTAGTGTAATCAATTCATCAACATCCGCTTCATCTACGTCTGTGAATCCCACACGCTGTGCCATATCCACAATATCTTTTGACCTTATTCTCACATTTTCAGTCATTTCTACATCATATTTGATGATTTCTGGCCACAATGTGGAATGTTGGAATGTTGGTGTTGGTGGGGGGTCCGGCCCATCCGCGTATAAGCGAAACCGCGTAAATCGGGACCGCGTATAACGAGGACTACCTGTATGTTATTGACTCTAGGCCTTTTGTTAATATATTTCTGTTTTAATTTATAACAATGTTGGTATCATAACTTTTCATAATAGTATCACTGTTAAACACCTAGACCACTTGCAGAATTCTTCTACCTCCATCAACACATAAAATTTTTCGTCATACAAAGCAGCGTTAAATCATAAGCAAAATCCAAACATGGTGGCATAATCACTCCAGATTTATTTTGAAAGCATATTAAACAACATTAACTGACAAATTACACTATAATAAATGCTGTCAATACACCAATGGCTGTCAAATAATTCTATACAAATTGTAATCTAATATGATGATGTCATAACAAGTAAACATACATTTATTTAAACTTTAAATTTGTAGAATTTTTCATAACAACTTCACTTGCCAGTTTAAATGGCCTGCAGGTATGTGGAATAAACTTTATTCAACAAGTGAAAATTACTAAACATGTTTTATTTAATGACTGTCAGCTCATCTTTTTTGAATGTATCAACACTCGACAACTAAAAAGGCAATAATTGATTTGGTACAACATGTTCAATGGTAAACACTTCTCATATTTCTTGTTTCATCAATTCTTGATTTATTTAGCCTATTCCATACAAATTTAAACATTGGTATAACATTGTGAAGGTCATTGAGTTAAATAAGTAGTCTTTGATTCATAACAGTCCTAATGCATAAAAGGCATTTAGTATTGGCAGCTTATAGATGTCAAGTATCATCTGAGTGAAAACAGTAAGCATGATAAGCAAAGAATAGGTTTATAAAAGTTCCTCAACATAAATAATAAAAATTCATTATTACATTGATTAGTTATTTGTAAATATCTATAACTTAAAATGCATATTATTACCTAAAGACATCCATGTTGACTAATGCTTTTATTCCACCCCAGAGTGTGTTTGTAAGGAAATCAACTGGGCTAGTCAAGTTTGGAACTGCCGGAAACCGCAGTAAGAAATCTAGTTCATCTTGTGATATTTCACCACTGTTCAATAATACCTGGAAATAATTCAACAGCAAAAAAAAATATAAGTAGGAATTTTCTTAGTGGGATTTACATATTTATAAAATGAAACATATGTAATTTCCTAATAAAACTTTTATTAGGATTTAACAAATCTACATCTGACAAATTTTGTTTCTTTGCATTACCAGAATAATTTGCTAAGCTTGATGGGACCAAGCTCATTTCGTATGATAGATTTTTCAGATAATATTATTTATTTATTAATAATATATATTTATTATTTATTGTTTCAAAAATGCAAAATTGAGAGGATCAGCTGTCAATCTGGGATCAGCTTGACAGGTGTTCTGGTGTTATATGATTTTATGTGTATTTTTGTTTTAGCTATAGTGTATATTATATAGTAGCTTTGTAGTGTATGTAATTGTATTCTGTGGCACTACAGTAAATGTTACTGTATATGCTACCTGTAATAAATTGAATAATTGTAAATTGAAACAAATAAATAAATATTATTATTATTAATATATGGTTTGCCATTAAAAGCATGCTTCTGGCTTGTTTAGAGGCCTAAATATGGAGAATTGGCATCACACACACCTGTGCCTATACACAAAGTCAGCGTATGCTATTTATAGTCAGTCTTAAACTATCATCAATCTCTTACAAAAACAACACTTGCTAACATAATACTGTAGTATGTACAGTAATTTGTTAAAGTAAATTGTGTTAAATAGGAAAGTAAAAGATCACACATAATTAGTTGTTCAAATAAACAAATTGACCTAAACAAAACAAAATTATAAAGGGTGTTTTGCGAGAGGATGGTACAACTTCATGATATGATATGAAACGTTCCTATAAACATGTATGAGTTTTTTATGAAAAAAATTAAATCTCAAACATGGTTTATATCCATATAAGAATTTTTATAAGAAATTTTAAAAGTTAACGAACTTGAAAGTCATTATTTTTATTGGAAATGCATTTGAATACTTTATTTTTGTACATTTAATAACAAATCTAAAGATACCTTAATTTTAAAAATTGGTTATTCATTATTCATTTCTAAGAAGCCGATTGTAGAGATATGGACGAATATGAGGGGTGAATGAGTTTGATGATTGTAGATGAACGAGTGTAGTCATTGTTACTATCTGAGTTCGACTTAGCTCAGAACAAACTATTTATTAATAGCCCAACAGCCGGCGCAATTGATAAATAAAAGAGTAAAACACATTTTCATGTATGCTTGTTTAGGGGTTTTCACTAGTATATAGTTTACTAACCAAATGCATTTCTTCATGGTCATTATAAACAGCTGTTTTCAATTATTTTAAATTATCAGCTGTTTTAAATATTTTAAACTGTCAGCTATTTCCACAAATATTGTATGAATGTTTGGTTATGTCTTATTATTGCTGTTTATTTATTGTTTTGTGTTCAATTGTTAAATTATACAATTTGTGTTTCATGTAAAATAAATGAAGGCTATTTATTTTAGGAAACCTTAAACAAGCATACATAAAAAAGTGCTTCACATTAAAACAGCTGATAATTTAAATTGAAAACAGCTGTTTATAATGACCACTAATGAAAAACCCTAAACAAACATACATGAAAATGTGTTTTACACTTTTATTTTCTAACCAATGTTTAAAATTAAGGTATCTATGGATTTTTTATTAAATTTACAAAAATAATTCAAATAAATAAAAATAGTATTCAAATACATTTTCAATAAAAATAATGTATTTTAACACATTGACTGCTAAAGGAAATACATATATATCACCCCAGAAGCTAACATATAAAGTAATTTGATAAACTTTCCTTATGACATTGGTAGAGTGTTTATGACCAAAAAAATATGTCCATCATCTAAAATGACTCCATAGGTAATGTCACAGTTCGGTCCGCGGATCCGCAGGGTCAGCACGTTACGCTGGTTATGTCACACACTCCGTGTACATAACATCCGAAATTGCACCAAGTACACGTAAAGACATATAAAACACTGTTTATTGTTAGTTGCTACAGAACATAATACATATTTACATCATTTGGAATGACTGAGGCTTTACTGCTGGTCTTTGTGAAACATGTAAAATATAATATAATAATAAAAAACAATAATATAAAACATTAATATAACTGTACTAATGCGTAAAAAAAAACTTGAAAGTCAATGAACACTGTTAGCACAGGCCGAAAACGCGGGAATTGCAAACAAACTGCACGTTAAGGTTGAGTTGGAACAATACAACATGTACACTGAATACAAAGTTGCCCAGTCTAATGCTGAACTCACACTGAGCAATATATCAGTCCATGGCAACACCCCGCAGTACCGCAAGGCACGCACCTGTGTTACAGACTTAATTCCGCGGGGCCAGCACTGGATGTGTTAAGTTCTTTAACTTTTAACATTTCTTATGGCTGTCATTTTGAAGCTGATAAAGATTAATTTTTTTACTTTTTTATTTTAAAGTACCCCTAACTAGGATAGCAAATTTGCCAAATTTCAAATTATTAGTTCAAACCATGTTTGAGATTTAATTTTTTTATAAAAAACACATACAGACAGACACATAACAAGGCGAGACAGGCCACATGTTTATAGGAACTTTTTTACTTATTTTTATGTCTACTATCATATCATGAAGTTGTGGCAACCTCTCACGAAACATCCTTTATACATTCTTTCATTTCACAAATTATTGTTTTTAACAATTGTTAATTGAATCGAAAGTGAACTCTGTGCAAAATATTGAAACAAAGAAATTTAAGTTTAAATTTAAATTTAAAAAAACTATAAAAAGATAAGAAAACGAGGGAGAATATTGCATTGGGAGTCAAAGCCAAGGGTCATTCACGGGATAGTCTCTACGGGTTGCAGCTGACACAACAACATAGTGAGGCTGCTGGCAGTGCGGTACAAGCACAATGATAGAGCTTTGCATATCATAGTTGTCTTACAGGATCCTTTGTACTTTCAAGATAAACATTTTACAATCAGATAGCAAGCTCGCTTCACTCTGTAGTAATGTATGTAACAATTCATCAACATTTTAGGAGATTAACTTTCAGTTAAAAAATGGATCCATACCAATAATGAGTTCACATCAATAGTTTTTTTGAAGAAATTTTTGATAATGTACTTTGCAAAAACCTAGAACTTCAGCGTGTTTTGAATAAACACGCTCCTAGTGTATGACCATTGTAAAGCAGAGGATTCATGTTATCAAATTTACCTGGATTGCCATCTGAGACAGAAATATGAGCTTGTCACATTCAAACAGTCCCCTACTTGTATACATAAACACAAAGAATGATATGAAATCCACGAGGTTGGCAACCCGCTCTTTAAGTACTTCAGACGGATCCGCCTTAGCAATAGCGTTTTGAAAAACTACACTGAAAGCCTGAAATCAGAAATAAAAATTGGTTAGCACTAAATAAGATTTATATTAATGTAATCTTAGTTTACATCATGATGTGATTGTAACGGTTCATATCTATTTATCTACTTTCTTCTGTTTTTAACTAATGCTGTGTATTTATCTCGTGCATTATAATATGAAGTTTCTACTTTTAATTGAACTAAAAATGGATTATACTGAATCAAAAGTGAAAAATAAGCACTTCAGTATAAATTGCTAGTATACAGACTTCAAAAACCCAATATAAAAATCTTAATCTACTGCCAGATATAAATCCAATTCTTGCCAACAATTCAATTATCACTTCTCCAATTTAATGAAGAAAAGCTGATTCATCCACTTATAAAAATGTAATGGGAAGTCATTAAGCTTTGAATTCATAGTTTAAGTGATAATTCCACAGCCTGATTATGATTCTGGACCAATGCCCATTTTTATTTGCTGGCATGGTGGCTTAATGGTTAAGAAGTACTGAGCCAACAGTCGGTACTTCACTCATTGAATAAAGTTCACGCACAGGCTTGCAAGCTCATGTGAACTGGCGAATTAAGTTTAAAAAAAATTATTTTTGTAATAGGTGCATCTTTCCATATTTGTGTCAAAATGAAACAGCATAGGCCATTTTTCTACCTATTTACTCTAATTATTGATTTATACTTTTTTTATCTTTATGGTTGTTATAGTACCAGATTTAGAGGAGACAGCCAAACTTCTCAAATAAAAATTGAAAATAATTAAATCTAAAGTGACTACTTACTTTATTAATAATTATCTGCTAGACATAATAATAAAATGCATATAGTTTCTTTGACCATAGAGTTTTTATTTCATTTGGCCAGTTACATTGCTAGATTTAGAGGAATCAGTCAAACCTCTCAAATAAAAAAAATAAATAGCTTTATTTACTCTTGACAGTTTATCTTTAGTAACAATTAACTATTATTACAGATTCTGTGACTTTTTGTTTTCTATCACAATTGACCAGTTTAGTCAAGTCAGACAAATCTCTCAAATAAAAAAAGAAATAATTTGATTTAAATTGAATCGTGACAATGATCATTTTACGATCTGTACTTAGTTTTTATTTCCTAGTTTAAGTAGAATATAACAATTCACCAGTTGTATAATTGAGCCAGTCAGTGACTTGCGTGTTATAATTAGTGCATTTAGGGGTTCCAGCAACAAGGGTGTCGTTCCACTGCTTACTTCAAGGGCATGACTAACTTCTGCCTTCAAGTGTTCAACTTTCGCAAGAGTGTTTAGTTGAAAAAGAAATACTGTAATAGACTGTACCAGTTTGTTACTTGCTATTTATTGTTTACATTATTCTTCATTTTATTATTGTTATTATTAATTGTAATTTGAATACTAAATAATGATTTGATTTAATTGTTCTAAACTAGATTTGTTAGTGTTAGTTTAATCAACCAATGTTCATTGCTGCTAATGATACGTAGTGGGCAGTGCTTGCTATTACACTGCCAGCACGCAGCCTTCTGTCATCCTGGTTGCCATGACAATTTTTAAATGAAATAACACAATTGAGAAAGAGTTCTGTAGTTATCTTTCTCACTTCCACAACTCAGTACATCTCACTTGCACTAGTGCATTCAGTAGGTCGCTTTCCAAGTGTTCTATCTATATATTTTTGTTGTTGTAACAAAAACAATGTTACTCATTTGTGCAAATATTTTGACTTTGACTTTACTTAAGAAATATTTCAATTAGAGTATGACACCAAAATGTAGTTCCAACATCAAATATATACCAGTTGACGCCGGGCTGGTTTATTGTAAAAATGCAAATGGAACTGAAATGAAAAATGACTTTATTGTACATACAATTGGCGAGGTTAGGACTAAAAAGTCTTATCTTACACCTAACCATTATTATTAAAACACAAATAAGTATAAAAAAAACCTAAAACATTATTTTGGTGAATAAAAGAAATTAATTACAAGATAGTTACACACAACAGAGAAATTGACTTTATTGTACTTACAATTGGTGAGGTTAGGACTAAAAAGTCCTCTCTTAGACTTAACCATTATTATTAAAACACAAATAAGTGTAAAAAAAACTAAAACATTATTTTGGCGAGTAAAAGATATTACTTACAAGATAGTTACACACAACAGAAAAATTCAAAAACTTAAAGAATAGTCATCGCTAATATAAATATAACAGACTCTATATTAACAAACATACAAAAACAACTATAAACTTAAACTCACATTCATTCTCTCATACATACCATGCCATCAGCAAACACCTCATACCACACAACCCCACGAGGCCCGGAGAAGAACCACAACCACAGCCCGAAACCAATCGCCCTTCACTACCTCTAATATTATCTGTAAGATTATTCCATAGTCGGCAAGCGATTACAGTAAAGGAATTGTTGTATTAAGACGTTTTATGAAGAGGAATTGACAATAATGAAGATCCGCGCCGAGTGTTCCAAGTACTGGTCTCAGAAATGTAAGAAAAACAAACAGATAAGTTTGAGAATTACTATGTAAGATTGAATACAAAATAGTGTGAATATGAAGCATACATAGTTCATTCAGTTTAAGAAGAGAAAGGCTTTTGAAAAACGGAGTAACACGATCACGACATTTAAGGCTGAAAATAAAACGCATACCATAGTTTTGGGCACACTGCAATCTGTCTGAAAGCTCAACCTTCATGTCATTGACAACAATGTCACAGTAGTTAAAGTAAGGGAAAATTAGCGTCTTTATAAGCATCACTTTCAAATTCAATGGGAGAAAAATAGCAAATCTTTACAGACTGTGAATGCCAACAAAAACCCTGTTACAGCTTTCTGTAGTATATTCAGACCAACTTAAGTTTTTTGTTAAAGTAAGTCCAAGGTTTTTGACTTTATCACTGTAAAGTAGTTCAGTACAAGTTTAGGGAATTCACGAGGTCAACACTCCTCAAAAGTCTGTTGGTTTTGATCATGATAGTTTTAGTTTTGTTTTCATTAAGTTTTAGTCCGTGCTTGAAGGCCCAAGTAGCAATAGCATCAATATCAATGTTGATAGTAGCAATAGTACCATTCAAGTCAGAAATTACTGGCTGTTCATTTGTCATTGGGCTATTAATTAATGACACTTTCTAAGGAATAGTCGGCCTTAGTTTGTAACAATGACTACATTCACTCATTTACACTCATCACACTCATTCGAAATCCATATTCGCCCATATCTTGACGATCGGCGTCTTATGAATAAATAAAGTAGGAAAGTGATTCAGGTAATTCGCTTTGTAACTACCGGAGCATGCTGGTCAGAAAGAGAATTAATCATACAGTTAAACTTGTTGACCATAGAGTTAACATCAGAAGCCAACAGAATCTCATTCCAATTTAAAGTACTAGTATCTTGAATAAGAGCATCCTGATTTATATCTTTGTAATTTCTGAAGAAAATAAATGTAGGACTGATCTTAGGAGTAAACAATCTATAAACACAGAATATTAGATCATCCTTAGAAAGTCGGGGGGCAGGGTGTTGTCCATGATGCACAACGTAGTCGAGGTCAGTGACAGACATCACGTCCAGCCATGTGTCAGTAGTAGCAGTATGATAGGTTAGTGAAGTGAATTTTGTCATTATTGTCAAGTCCAAGTAAGTTACAATTAAAATCACCCATAACAATGAAATGACGATAAGGAGCCATAAAACTGATAAGGGACTCTTGGAATTCTGCAAGAAACCCCAGATTAGGCGCCTTATAACAGACTGCAACTAGAACATGTGCTCTGTTAGAGTTAACATCAACAAGCATGTATTCAGAACGGCCCAATCTGGAGTTATTAGAAGTGTAAATAATTGATACAGGAAGATGAGATTTCACATAAACGGCGACTCCCCCACCACCTTTAGATTTACAATCGCTTCTATAGATATTGTGTCCATGAAGTTCAACGCTCTTATCACGTATATTGGGATTGAGCCAAATTTTAGAAACTAAAATTATATCAAATTGAGGCGTGTCAAAAATAGTGCAGAATTCATCAATATGGCAGAAGAGTGATTGAGCATTAACATGAGATATTTTAAGTTAGTTACCAAAAGACGATAGTTTAGCAAAGGTATTGAGGAAGGGAGACACAACTGGCAACATTGAACTGGGAAGTCTTCAAGACATGGCTTTCTGAATTTGAGTCACCCAACATTTTGAGGAATATGTTGCAAGATAAGAGGATTCAACGAAGATAACATCTTATAGCCTCTCAATTTAGTCTTTTTGCATTAAATGTCAGAAGAAGCTACATTAAACAGTTGTCAAGGCCACGCTATAAGAGCTGTAGTGAGGTGATGATTAATAGTACCTATAGCTCACATTTTACACGAGTTACATTCTTGTTGGGTTCTTAGCTTCCAGATTCTGAAATAATTTTAAGGATAGGAAAAACAAGTATACATTTTTTCTTCTTTTCAAACCCATTCACAATGAAGGACACATTTTCAGCTCCAACCAGGTATGTAATCTTTCATTCATTTTGTATCCTAGATTGATTGTAACTATAGATTAAAATGTTCTTACCTTAGCATTCCAGCCTGATTTCTAAATCGATGATTGAGATATTTTAAAGGAATACAATTAAATCCATCCAATGAATTGCGTTGAACATTAGTAAAATATGAAATACAGTAGCATTTTTAGATGTCTTTTGAAAAAGTCAAGATAGTTAAAATTGCAATACATTGCATTAAACAGTCTATACAGACCTAACAGGTGTGTCAATTCAGTCCAGAGCATCATTCGTAGCTGAAAGCAATACTAGATGCAGTGTTTGTTAAAAGGGAAAAATTCCTGCAGTACTGTTAGTGGTATTCCTAACAGTTGCATGAGTACAAGTCATCACATTATAAATGTAATCAAACATTTATTTGTTTTATCTGACTTAGGTTTTACGATGGATTTATCCTTAAAAGGTGGAGATACCTCAAAGGATCTATTGTCATTGAAACGTGTATTACAAGGCATGATGGCAAAGTACCCTTTGTTGAAGGATGTACTCCTGATGTGTCTAAGTATGATTAAGTGGCAATGAGTCAGACACAAGAATCTTAAAACGTTGATTGCGACTGTCTAATACTATGTAATATTCCTAGGAGCTGAAGTATAAAAATTACGTTTTAAATTATCATGTTTATGGTTTTATATCCATGTAAACATCCAAGAAGCTGTTTGAAGTTGATTTTTATATGTATATGAGATGCGTGGGTCATCAGCTCCTCTATACTATGAAGCGGCATCATGGCTGGTGGGTGCGTCAAACGTCACTGGCGCGCTTCACTGCGTGGCTCACAGGTGAGTCAACCGCACTGAACGTGTTAAAATACCTTTAAAAAACCAAATAATCAAATTCAACATACCTTAAGTGAAAACTGGTAAATTGGATTAATCTTGTACAGGTCGTTGAGAATGAAGTAAAGTATAGAGGCTCTGGTAGCTGCAGGTCTATACATTTCACGAGCATCATCTATCTTGGCAGACGTGATCTTGGCTTCTGCCACCTGTAGCAAGAAACACAAATTTTATTATAATAAAAACACATGATCCCTTTGACTTAGCCCTCTAAGTACAAATCTCTATTCCATTCCTGCATTGTTTGAAAACTTTGCAATTATATTTATATCTGCTGCACTTTCGAGTCCCTCTTGGTTTCTAATTTATCGTATCTAATGATACTGTACTATTATTCCATCAAAATAGTTAAATTTGTTGTACTAGCGATGATTGGCAGAATAAACAAAGTCTTAGTTTTAATATCAAAACATAAATAACAAAATAAAGGTAAGACATTATTTTTAACATATTAAAATGGTAAAATGATTGCAAGTTCCAGGTAATGACCCACGTACAAGCAACTAAGCCTGTGTGGGTTTATTTCCCTGTAATTTACTTTGGAACTGTATTTTATTCTAGTTTGTACTGAGCTTAAATATGTTTTGTATATAACATGTTTTTTTTAACTGTGCCACTCTTGGGATCTTGTAAACTATAAGGCTGACAACTAAATTTAAATGGGAAATATTTCCTTGTTTTTAAAGAGGATTCAAAATACGTAAGTAACATTTTTATAAATGGCTGCTATTTTCCAATATGGCCGCAAACTAAATTTTTTCGAGTAGTGATTTCAGATGGTTAATATAATTTTAAGACTTGGGTAATTTTTTATGTATTGCATCATAAAAGAGTTACATAGAGCCCAGATAGGCTGGCCTAGGCCTATCTGTTAAAAGTAGGTTAGTAAACCACTATTACCTGAACTGAGTAAGAGAATTGATATATTACAGAATTAATTAGCTTTATTAAACATTTTTGAAACACCTATCTGTACAGTAGAACATAAAGAATGCAAATGTAAACAATTATTGAACAATTAAATATATCAAACATTTGTTATTAAATTATTACTAAATTGAAAAGAGTAAAGAATTTTCACATCATTACCATGGCTAACTGTTAGTTAGAATCATGCTATTATTGGAACATAAATAATTACTAACTTACAGTTTGTCAACAATTACTTACCATTATACCAATTATTCTATACTAAAAATTAATTTTTTTATAAATTTCTTGTAAAAATTGTGTTTTACAGTTTTCCATTCTATGAAATGATTTCCTCTGATAATCTCTCTAAATTATAGCCCATTTGAAACATTAAATTTTTTTTGTTGATTTGAAACTGCATAGTTACCACTTAATGTAGTATATTTGTATGATTTTATTGTTTTTCAAAACACTACAATTTTTTGATGCATGTCTATTAGGATACCTGTCTTGATATGCGATACTTGCTGCACTGCAGTTTTTGTTACTTAGAAAATACACTTCAAGCATGTCTAGTTTTTCATTGTTTGTAAACTCAAAAGAAAAAAACTTGCAAAAACAATTACTACCTTAGGTAATGCAGAATAATTAATTGGCTCAGTGAACAGAAATTGTTTACGGATAGACAGTTTATAGGTTAATAGTTAATTGTTTATGTCCTTACTATGGCATGATTCTAATTAACAGGTGGCTATGGTAATCGTGGTTCACTAGCACACTTATAACAGATAGACGTAGTCCTACCTGTGTATTATATAAAACCTTGAAAGGTGTGCTATTACATATCCAACTGTCTATCCGCTGTGGATGCATGACATCAGCGTGGGGTATCTGCTCCTCAGATCTTTAGACTTTCCTTCCCACTGTCATTTGAACCATTTCGCGTAGGTTTAAGTAAAACTTTTGCAATAATGTTATTGCGAATGAAATTTACTTCATAATGATATACTTTCAAAATGAAATAAACAAATAATATTTAATTTAACTACATAACAAAATATTTTCTTTTCTTTTTAATTGTAAGTTAAATTAAGTTTATCTTTTCTAGTGGCTACATTACTAGCAACAGTGGCTACTCAATTTCCATTTTTTACTTTGTAAAAATTGTTATGTTTCTTTGAAGGAAAATAAATTAATTTATTTATATAACTATTACAAGACATAAACATTTGACACTGCAAGAATTTTTTTATTTTTAATTTTGCAAAGTTTCATCAACAGGAAAGTTATAGATAATGAAATGATCTAACATTTTTGTTTCAAACTTTTGCCTGTAAACCTAACCATTTTCTGGTAGCTAATTAAAAACTAATGCTGCCAGTGATGGTGCAACACCGGTAGTACGTGCTATTTGGATAAAATTGCCACAACATTAGCATTCACTCTATTATAAAAATTACAACTTATCGGTTATTAATGATCCGATCTTAACAATCTTTATACCACCCTTTGGGATATCAATTTTTGAAATTTTTATGTATCTTGTAGTATTTTTGAAAAATGTATACTTTTAAGATATTAAACTTTGTAAACTAAAAATAGGCACCATCTTAAAATGCTCCTTGGAAGAACTTGATACTCTAAAATAAATTAGGTCTTATTATTCCTCATACAAGTACAATTCTTGAAGATAATATCTGGAGGGTTTAATAAGATATGATAAATTATATAAAAGACACATTCAGACACAGATGAAAAACTAAGCGTTTTAGGACATCTGTTTATAGAAATCATTTTCTTAGTTTTCATGTACGTAACCACATTCAGAAGTCTTGATGGGCTTTTTATGAATACCCTGTGTAATTGATTAATTTTACCAAGGAAGCCTAACTTAAAGTAAAAGAAACATTTGGGAAAATATTGGTTCAATTCACAATTTAAAATGTTTTCCCCAATTACTTTTGAACAGGATTAATTGTTGTCAATCAATTAATCATAAAAGTATTGACAACATTAACGTCAAAATAGAATTGATTTTCCTAACTATACAGATGGATAAACATGTAAAATTATAGTATTAGATTTTAAGCAAGATAAACTAGCATACTACATTTATTTTTTTAAACAAGATAAATAACTACAGCCCAACTTCATCCCTAAACATGAACTAATAAAGTAAAATTATCACTCCAGGGACAGGTCAATAATGATATACCCTTCTGCCAAGTGTACAAAGGAAAAGAAACATTCAAAGGCATTGTTATGTTTATGTAAACTCTTCAAAAAATCCAAAAAAAAAAATTGAAAGTACACTTCTTACAAGTGCCTCGATTGCTGTCGCCTCGTGTATTGAACCCTGTTTTGAATTGTTTCATACAATGGAAAAGTACTTAATACATCAAATAAATGCATTTATTGCAAATGTCAGTATTTATATTCAATATATTATACATAACAAAAAATTTTAAGCTACATTTTACAGTTTATTTTCTCCCTGAGACACTTTTTCATAAAAATTACTTATTCCTTTGGGCTATGGTACAGTATTTATTTACAGTTTTCAAATAAAGATATTCTTTAATACAGTATTGTGAGTGTATTAAATTAAAAACTCTGGGATAAAATTGTATTACCTTTAAGTATAATTCCAAAATAAGCACATATCTATCATAAAGTCATTGAACATATAGAGAGGACTGGTTGCTTGCTAGTGCACGTGTTGTGCAGCTAGGGACAGAACTAACAGTTAAAACCGGTTAATGTTATTCCCTGATTAAGATTTGTTGTCATTCAAAAATTGCATTCCATTGCTCTGTATTCTGCTTAGATTGTCTATCTTCATTTGCACGATTAAATTTTATATAGTACATTCTTTTAAAATAAATATATTATATTGTTAAGTTTTACATAGTTTATTTTGTTATTGTATTTATTTATCTGTTATATTTATTCTCATTGTTATTCTTATTGTTATTTGTTACATTTTGTTATTTATTGAGTTTTATTATTTATCATTGATTGGTTACAGTAATATTTTATTAGGAAAAGAATGTTTCAACATTAAGGTTAGTGTGGGGCTGAAAATATAGATCTATATTAAATATTTTATAGATGTTGAGAGCTACCAACAAGCCACTCCTAGTAAGCCACACACCAAGCCCATTTAATCAGATTAATTGGAGAACGTCTTACCATCTTTTATTTTTTGTATAAATCAATAAAACATACACTCAGTCAAAATTTAATTGTGTAAGATTGATAATTTAATTTACAGAATAGCAATTATGTTGAAGCAATATTAAGTCATTCATATTTAATTTAGTATATTGGAGAGATGTAACATCAGCAAACTTACCTGAGAAGACAAGTTCACTAACACCAGAGTAGTAGTAACATACACAAGAGAAACACAAAATCATACAAATTTTCTGTGCCACTAGCACTTTCTTCAGGTGAGGAGAGAGAAGAGAAGAGAAGAGAAGAGAGGGAGAGAGAGGGAGAGAGGGAGAGAGGGAGAGAGGGAGGGAGGGAGGGAGGGAGGGAGGGAGGGAGGGAGGGAGGGAGGGAGGGAGGGAGGGAGGGGGAGAGAGAGAGAGAGAGAGAGAGAGAGAGAGAGAGAGAGAGAGAGAGAGAGAGAGAGAGAGAGAGAGAGAGAGAGAGAGAGAGAGAGAGAGAGAGAGAGAGAGAGAGAGAGAGAGAGAGAGGGGGAGAGAGAGAGAGAGAGAGAGAGAGAGAGAGAGAGAGAGAGAGAGAGAGAGAGAGAGAGAGAGAGAGAGAGAGAGAGAGAGAGAGAGAGAGAGAGAGAGAGAGAGAGAGAGAGAGAGAGAGAGAGAGAGAGAGAGAGAGAGAGAGAGAGAGAGAGAGAGAGAGAGAGAGAGAGAGAGAGAGAGAGAGAGAGAGAGAGAGAGAGAGAGAGAGAGAGAGAGAGTGCAGAGCCTGAAGAAAGTGCCAGTGCCACAGCAAATTTGTATGATTTTGTGTTTCTCTTGTGTATGTTACTACCACTCTGATGTTAGTGAACTTGTCTTCTAAGGTAAGTACAGAAATGTATCATATTTCTATAAATACAGCTCCTAAATAGCCTAATTAGGCTAGAGAACTCTAGAACCACTGGGAATGTACATACTGTATGTATTTTTGATTACTAAAAATGATTGATTGGTTGAAATGGTTAGTGTCACATCATATCATGTAAATACTCTTCAGAAAGTAGAAAGGCTTTATTGTCCACAATAATTATTCTTAATCCATTGTCAGTTTAATGTTTTACACTAAAGTTACTTTGGATTCAAAATAAGGATATTAATATGTAATTTCAATGAAACTATGTGGGTTTACCTTTTGACTGATTTCATCCGCTGTGCGCTTGGTACTCTCCAAGTTCATAACTAGCTCTTTATCCCCCAGGATATCTGGGCCGGCAGAGGCCAGTCGCATAAGTAGCTCATCCTCCAGTTTCTTTAGAGTTATCTTGAAAGTGTTTTGCTGTGTTGTCAGGTCCGCCTGGCCACAACAACTCTTAATTTAATTTACAAATAAAACTTTTATTTATTTAAGAATAATTGTATGATTTGTGTAGTTTTTTTTTAATTGATCCATAATTGTCTCAGAATACTGCATAATTTAATTCAAACTTAAAGTTTGTTGTGGTAATTTTAAACGACCCCGTCATATTGCTGAGATGAATGATTTGTTTTTATAATATACTTTATAAAAACATATATATTGGTGGCATCATATAAAAAATGTATATTGATACTCTCGACATACACTAAGAATGAAAAGTTGACAGCTTAAACCTTGACATATTCTAGGGCAGGGTTTCTGAAACTGCGGTACACGGAACACTGGCCAATGGTACGCCTCAGCCTTGGGACAGTGACCTCTGTAGTAATGTAGAAGCACGGATGTAGTAGAGCTGCTCCACCAACTTGTGACGTGTGTCACATGTTACGAATACTGTATTTCTTTTAAAAATTACATAATTTATATCTATGATAAAAACATATGAATCAATAATATACTTAAGAATAAATTACATAGACTCAAATGTGTATATTTTTTTAGAATATTGCTATTTTGGGACAACCATAAATGCATATGCCATGAATGTAACCAGGCAAGATTCCATCTGTGGTGTCCCAAATAGGCCGAATTTGGTAAACACAAAAGCTCTAATGGGAGTCCATAACTGTGCAAGGCCTGTATGGCACTTCTTCATTTATAAACTCCATATACTTTTTGGCATTTAGATTTATATATTTATAATGTACTGTGTGATTTTTTTAGTCGCATGTAAGAGTCTCATACAGCTTTAGGTAATAAACTACCAAAAACGTTTGAGAACCCCTGTTCTAGGGTATATTATTGACTATCTTCTGAAAGTTTTGTTGCATAAAATAAAGCTATAAAAATAATACTAAATTATCTTCTCAAACAGCACTACAATACATTACAAATATTCACATTACACAACAATACAAGTTTTAAAACTAAATACTAACAAACAACTAAATGCCTGGACAGGTCCAGATTCAGTCATAATTGCCCATCTGTTGCACTATGCAAAAAAAAACTCTTTATGAGGAAAATAAATAAAGTACCTCCAAGGCAAAGTCTTGTAGGAAAGTTCTGATTTAATAGAAAGTAGGTGAATTGATTTGAAACCTTTAACAACTTGTTAAGGAAGTTCTCAGTTCTAGAAATATACCAATTGTAAAGTCCAGAAATGGTTCAATTACAAAGTAAACAAAAACTCCTCTATTACTTCCATGATATCTTGCATAGAGGTTATACCCTTCAGTAGCTCAAGACTCTAACCTCAAAATGCTATGCCTAGTAGCAGCACAAGGTTCGCATCTCTACACTATTTCTTCATTATTGATATATTAAATTTTAACCTTATTTAATTTACATAGGCACCACATAATTCATTCCTAAAGTCAACGCAAGAAATGTTTAACCCATTCCCTAAGGCTTTGTTACAAACATGACACACAGACGTTCTAGATTAGGTTTGTAACAGTACAATAACTCAACACCCCTTGAAGGAAGTTAAGGCGGTTCGGCCGGCATTAGGGACAAATTAAATTCACTACGCGCTCTAGCTGTGCATCTGACCGCAAGGTACTCACACAAATACCAACCCCTCTCCCTCCCCTGGGATGGGTGGGGTATAATTATAAGAAGTCATTGAAGCGCGATCCTGCGGGTACTATTGTCTCGTTGTACTTGTGCATAGCGATTGGATTGTAATATAACATGCGGGTAAAAGTACATATCCCAGTTGAGTATATAAAGTTAATTGATTTTGTAAATTGTGTGATATTAAGAAGCATAAAGTGCCAAACACGACACTGCATTTCTCATTGTAATAAAATAAAAACAAACATATAACATTAATTATTTAAAATCAAATTTGCTAATTTGCATTAAAATTGCGTAATTACATTAAAATAACTGATGAGCAAGGCCAGTTTTGTGAGGGTCTGTTTTTTAAATTTGGGGAAATAGTTTCTTATTTCTATATGTACCAAGAAATCCCAAATTCGCATCTTTGATTTGATAAATTTATAACTATAAACATAATTTTAATGAAAGAACTACCTAGGAGGCGTTTAATAGCTGATATAAAGACATTGCAATCGAAAAAATAAAAAACTGTTGTTAACCATACAGCCTTAACAGATGTAAATCGTTCATACAGACTGTACAGGCTCTTTTCTAAAATCTGATGATTATATTAGCAATTAATTGAAAAATACCTTAAACTTGATACCCCACTTGGGTATATTAGTTTAACATTACCCAATTTGGGTTTTGGAGCATATTTTTTTATTTGGGGGCATAGCGCTTTAACAATGTCTCTTTCAAATACAACGATATAATGTGATTTGGGAGATAAATACCTATAGTTTGATACTCCACTATGTGGTTTATATTAATATTACCCTTTTTTTGTTTTCTGATTTTTTTTTGCATATGCCCCTTATTAATTGCTATTTTTGAAATTCGATGGTATATTTGGATTCCAGAGAAAAATAGCTTTAATTTGATACCCCACTTGAGTAGATAACATCAGTACTAAACAATTTTTAATTTTTTTAATTTCAGTTTTTTTTCAATACTTCAATTTTTTTTAGTTTTTAGGCTGAAATTCATGGATAAGGTGCATGTTTGTTATGTGTGTAGAACTGTGAAGGTTTGAAACTTTTACTCCAGATTTTCCTCAAGTTAGGTCAGAAATACTACTTTTTTATGATTTTCACATAAAAAATACAATGGGGCAGTTTTGGGGGTAAAAGAGCTGCCAAATTCGGAAATATGAAGAATTTTTCAAAATCCCTTCTTATTGCATGCCTACAGTTTAAGACAAATCATCCTATAAAATTTCAACCTCGAAGGTTTAGTGGTTTTCAAGAAACAGTGATCAGTGGTATTTGGCTTTATATATATAGATAGATATAAAGCATACTTGGGATTAACAATTAAAAATAACTAACGATTAAATTTAATCGTTACTTTTTCTATTAACTTTTAACTTATTCGTTAGTTTTGGTAATGTTTAACTTCTAACTTTACTAGTTGAAAAATTGGCTAATGGTTAATTTTTCAAATGTGATAAAAGGTGTAATTTGGTCCGAGGAATGTGGATTGGGAGCAAGTATCTAAAACTCAGGTCAAAGACCGATTGTTTTCCTCATCCCCCAACTGTCACCGACAAGCAAGGTCACTGTTTTCAAGACGCACCCTCTCCCCTTTACTCACATTTTACTGCCTTATAAATAAAAAAGGCGGACCAAATGAATATACCATTGTTGTGGGATTGACTTATGTCCCTGGGGTGATCATTTTACTTGACTAGTTTATGTTTAGGGATAAAGTTGAGATAGTCATTTAGTTATCTTGTTTTAAATCAACGTGTTGGGTCTAAGCTTGTTTATCTTTCATAATCTCTAATACTGTAATTTTACCTGTTTACCCATCTATCTGTATAATTAATTAGGAAAATTAGTTGCATTTTGACGTTAATGCTGTCAATACTTGATCAATTGATCATACAGAATTACATATCTAAATTGTCCTATTCAAAAGTAATCTGGAAAAAACTATTTAAATGGTTAATCAAACCAACATTTCCTCAAACGTTTATTTTAAATTAGGATTACTTGGTAAAATCAATCTATTATATGATACCACGCAACAGAATAAACTATCTTCAAGATTGCATAACATATTTCAAGTAACAATTGCTATATTTCGTTCTTTTTTCATTATTATGCTATAAGCACCGTCGAAAAGAAAAGATAATGATAATACTATTTTTAATATTAATAATATTATCAATGGTAATTAGTTTTGTATTTTTTTAATAATTTAGATAGTTTTCATAATTTTAAATTAACTTATTTCAGTAAGAATAAAACATGCACACAGAACGGCAAATTCTTAAACATCTAATAAACGTAATTGTTTATCGAAAATAGTATGAATAGATTTGCTTTCACTCACTTATTTTGTTCAATTTTTGTTTACCGCTAGTCGGCCCATACTTTCTTATCAGTCACCCTTCCTTATCATCTCCAGCCTGATAAAAACCACCTGGAGTCAATATGTCACAATATTATTTGGCCTTCTTATTATCTGCGCCAATTAAAAAAAATGTTTTGTTATCGTGAATTTCCTATAAGATAGTTATTGCTTTTTTAAAGTATAGCTTAAAAATGTAAAACTTTAATTTCAAAGACTTATGTCAGTTTTTGTTAACAATTTTAGAAATTAAATTAAATATTTAATTTTTAAGATTTTGGACAGTTATATAACAAAAATTACTGTAGAAATTGCTATAGGCTAATTAATAGTATTGTATAATAATGTATTATAAATAGGTCTATTTATCTAAGATATTATAAATAATAAAAGATAATACAGTTTAAGTATTTGTTTATGTATATTTTACTGTACCAAAACTAACTTTTAACTTTTAATTTCAGTTAATTGTCCAATAATTTAACTTTAATCAGTTAGTTTCAATTTATTCTAACTTTTAACTTTAATTAGTTACTTTTTTAGAGTATTAACTTTAACTTTATTCAGTTTAAAAAAATCATTAACTTTCCCAAGTATGATGTATAGGGTATGTAACCAACTAATAGTAACTGTGCGAGTTGTTTTTTTCCTAATGGTAAACTGTGCAGTTGCAACATGTAAAAACTATTCTAAAAAAACTAATGCAGTTGTTTACCACTGCTTTCCGAAAGATGCTTCTTTAGCTCAGGAGTGGTTACATCGGTGTAAACGTGACGAACACTAAAAATGCTTGTGTGTGTAGTGATCATTTCAATCCTGAAGATTATAAACATGACATGCAAAGAAGATTTTGAAGGATGGAACTATACCGAGCGTGAATATCCCAACTCTGGAAACTCGTAAGTTGACTGATACATCTATTACATTAAAAAGAAATATTCAATATATGAAACGAACAATTAGGAAAACAGCTCTACAACATACTAATATATAAAGTCCTAAAAAACAAAAACAAAGACTTGTAACTCATGATGGTCTATTAGCACCACAAACAATGAAAATTTTAAAAGTAATTTTAAAATTATTAATGATATCAAGTTGAATATTGAAATTAACAATGGTGCTAAATATTGTAATAATTGTAACAGTATTATCTTTATTTATTCTAAAGACGCAGATCGTCAAGATATTATGGATTTCGAACGAGTGTGATGAGTGTAAATGAGTGAATGTAGTCATTGTTACAAACTAAGGCCAACTATTTCTTAGAGAGTGTTATTAATTTATAGCCCAATAACAAATGAACAGCCGGTGGTTATTAGCTGATTCCTTTGAAAATGTGTTACGGCTCTGATTGGGATTGAACTGAGAACCATTAGCTTATGAAGTTGGGATTAACCAACCAAGCTTGTAAAGGACAAAGGCGAACTAAGAATGTGTCATAAGTTAAAACCTCAGTTCTTATTGGTTAAAGGTAATGCCAGACAGAAGGTTAGTCCAGCAAAAGCTATTTTCTTTATAACTGTCTCTAAAGCAATATTAACTTTAAAAGGTAATGAAAAAGCTGCTGTATGTTTTGAACTCATGGAATCTTTCTTTGACATAAGAATATATTGATGTCAATAAAGAAAATGTAACTACGATGATGTGAGTGTATTAAACATTAAATAGTTGTAGGCCTAATTTTAAGAGTTTATGATGTTTTATTTTAAAGTATGTATACATTTAACTTAAAACATAGATATTTAAAGCAAATAGCAATTAGCAGGCACGGATTTAAGGGGGGGGCGATGGGGGCGATCGCCCCCCCCAAACGGAAAAAAGCAAAAATGTACCTACACACTTAGAATAAAATGTTAATAAAATATTTGATTTACCGTCATGAAAATAACATTAGTAATTGTTACCGTCTTAATAATATTACAGTATATATAATATTCGGATGTGTAGTCTGAGTTTGTAGAAAGGAGAATTTCCGAGTCGTCGGTTGGTAATTGGTAGGCCTATATATTTTCGCCGGCAACACTGCGTGTCTAGCGCCGACGTAGTGGCGAGACGCCGAGACACTGATGGACAGACGACATTGATTTGATAGTTGAGTTATTATATTAATGGTTGTGTAATGAATGTGTTAAATGTAACTCTACACAGTTAACTATGTTTAACTATGTCCAAACTATGTTTAAGTTGTTGCTCATTGAACTGTTTCCATAAAATTTTAACAATTCAACATTCCAATGGAATCCATTTTATTATTTAATAGTTGTGATATTAAATGTATATACTTAAATGTTATTTCGAAGTTGTACAATTTATTTTGAAATTACATCAGGAAACTACCCCAGGGGTTCTAAGAAGTATCAATGGCAATACCTATGGCAATACCAATTTGACAATTAATTGTTTAAACTAGTGTCATTAATCAGGTGTTGGAATAAATTTATGCCAAACTTATTTTCGATTACAGAACTTAGGTATTCTTCTATATTTAAACCCTAAAAACACCCCCCAAACTGCTAAAAACAGTACTTCTAGGACGTTAAAATAGCAAACATTTTCCGGGGGAGGACCCCCGGACCCCCCGCCTTACTGGGGGGTTTTTTATACCCTCCAGACCCCCCGGCAGGTTCGCCCCCCCCCAATTCACTGCTCTGGATCCGTGCCTGGCAATTAGTGCAGTGCTGTCACACCGAGAACGGTGGGCGAGAGCACAAAAGCAGTGCAGTCGTTACCGCAGTGACGTCACATGGCTCTGGCCGCCAGGACAGTTTCTGAGCGTGAGTGAGCCAGCCCTTGATTTAGTTGGCCTGGGTGGTGGTGGACTTGTCTTCAAAGGTAAGTTTGCTGATGTCCTTTCTCTCCAATATAATAATCCCTGGCCTAATGTCCTTTAACCTAACCTAATATTATCATTTTTATCATTATCATCAATTAGTCACATAGAGAGTTTACAAATCCGTTTCAAATGCCCATCATATCAATCTACTTCTTTTAATTCACATGTTAACAAGTAAAATCTTGCTCATTTACTTCACTGCTGTGTTAGTGAAAAGCTAATGTGAGGTTTAAAATAAGTCAAAATTTTTAATCCATATTCCATACCCAAGAAAATAACTCTAAAAGTTTTGTATAACTATATCTAACTGGCCATTTCCTGCTTCCAGTCAGGAGAGTGAATCTGAAAGGTGCAAAGTGGGTGATAAAGGTGATCAGTCACAGCAAGTCCTTTGATAGGGAACGTGAAGTTTGACAAAGAGGGATTTAGGCATCAGCTATGGCAGTAACTACAGAGCTTTATGCTTTAACCGCACTTTAACCATTAGTCTACTGCGCATCTCTGATCCATGGTCCTTACTTGACCTGCTCTGCAAGATATTAAGCTAAAATAAAATCATGCACTTATGACTAATTAATGTGTTTTTAACATTGTGAATGATATTTGACCTTAAGTGTCTCAAGATCCGGGCGTTCGGCCTTAACTACTTCAGCAAGAAGTTGCTCCTCAAGACCGTCTCTGGTCACAGTGAAGTTGATAAGTGTAGTCTGAGCCTGCATCTCTGGTTTATAGTGAGGATTGGCCAGTTTTGTGTGGAGGATCAGGCGGAACTTGGGGTTGAAATCCATTTCTTTGTCACCAATCTTCACGGCTCTTACATAGAAAAAAAAAGATCAAATACTGTTTTTATCCTAAAAACTAATAAAGCAGAACTAATAGTATCAAAACTTACAATTAATTGCAGATTGTTGTATTTTATGTATGATAAGAGTATACAAAATAAGAATAGATTAAGGAACTCATTACTATACTTTTTGTATTGAATAATAAATATGTGTGTTATTTTAATAACAAATAACACAAATATTATTGATTTATTAAATACTAACTAAATAGAGAAAATGTTAAGATGAATGATTTATCATAACATATGCCCTATCAACCAATGAGCATGTTTCCTTGAGTTGTATCTTCAAGTGGACATCAGTATGTTTTCAACAGCTGACTTAAGTATGCAAGGTAGCATACTTTCCCCACTACTCTACAATGTACTGTATATACAAACGATCAGCCAAAACCTAATGGGACTAGAAGTTTTATTTACCAAAACCTAATGGGACTAGAAGTTTTATTTACGCTGATGACACAGTAATCACGGCCCAAGGAAAAAGTTTTGAAGATGTAGAAAAAGAAGATCACTGAATCTCTGGAAGCCCTGAGTACCTACTATGAGCAAAATCTGTTAAGACCAAACCCTCAAAAAACTCAAGTTTGTGCTTTTCATTTGAAAAGTAGACAAGCAAGGAAAACAATAAAGTGCATCAGAAAATAAGCATGGCATCAGAAGTAGAGAAAGCTTCAGGTTATCTAGTATATCTATGTATACAGGTGCAACTGAACGTCTTGCCCATGGGTGGCGGGAGTGTTCCTATGAGATCAAGATGAATATGCAAGAACCTGTGTTCTGGCAAACTGAAAGTCATGAGCGGCTGTGGAGGAAAATCCTCTCACAGTACCAGTGCGCATGCGGGTCAGACCTGTTCCTTGGAACTGTGACAAGCAGAATGTTGAACCTCACACAACATTTACAAGCAATGAAACAATTATGTCACTGTTCACTATTCATTCGGTAACAGAACTGAACCAACCAACAAAACCTATCAGATTGCCAGCCCCAGGTTATCATGTTCTTTTACCGTACCAATAAGTTGATCTAAAATAAACCTCACATATATTTATCTTTCCTTATTCTGAATGCCACGTAGAATACCACTCCGTGTCAAAACGAACAAAGTTCAATACAATCCGTTTAGATTAATTTGTAAAATGAAATATGACTCCCTGTACGTCATACACGTTTTTAAAAAGCTTAAAATGTAGTAATGGATTTATTGTTGAAACAGTTTAAACATTTCTTTCTTACAGCACATCTCATAAAAGGAAAGATTAATTTAACGATATATCCATTGACTTTACTCAAAAAGTGTTTAGTATGCCTTTCTTTACAATTGGCTTACACATATGCCAGTCATAACAATATATTACTCATTGTTTTTAATTTATTACTTTAGTATTACATTTATTGTTGTTACTTCTTAATGTATTTTATCTAACGTTCTTCTAGTGGCTTTATTGTTTATATTTATGTTCTATTTATTTGTATTATTTATTTCTATTTCTTGATAGCTGTGATAATATGCTACTTGTAAGGGCTGCTGTTATTTGCATTTGCTATTGTTTTTTATATATTTATCTTTAATCTTTCTAGTTTTAGGTATATTTAATTATTACTGCTATTTGTTTCATGTAATTACCTTCAGATTGTGAACTGCATTATTCTTTTTTGCCATCTTTTTGTTTTATGGGTGTATGTATTGGCTCCTCCCGTTGATAAACAAATATGACACTTGGTCTAGCCTATTTGCCTTGTAATAAGTAGGCTTACTAGACCAGGGGTTCTCAACCTGGGGGTCGCTAGCTCTAGGGGGGTTGTGAAAGACCACATCAGGGGCCGCAGAAGGGTTATGGAGGAAAAACTAAGTCTTTTTCATAACATTCAGATCCAAATGTTGTTAGAAAGTAATATGTATGTAAGTGTAACAGTTTTACTGTTTAATGTGTAGGTTCCAGACCAACTGTATAATTTTGTCCTTATAGTAAAAGATCGAACCATATTCAAGGGTTAAACAAAATTAAAAAACACTGATGAATCTGTTTCATAGTAGAATATTTTTTATAGTTAAAAAGTAAACAAGTAAAAAGTAAACAAAAATTTGTATTTTATTTGAGTCCTGAGCTTGTTTAGCCTTAACTAATTTTAAAATGTCTGGCTTGATGTTTGTAATGCACAAAATTAAATCATTTTCTTCTGACGACCTGTTCCTTGATTTTGTTTCTATTGTCACTATCCTTGAGACACCAAATCCGGATACTCGGTTTTACACCTAGCTAAAATTTGTCTACATAATCGCTTCCGAACAACAGTTTTTATTTACTGGTCCATTGACAACTATATTAGTTTGTCATGAAGCACAATGTTGAGTACTGCCTTTTCCACCATCTTCTCATGGAATGGATATAAAACACATTGGACTTAAAACTTCCAGGTGATTAAATTTCAGCAGCAAAAAAGTTTCGTGTCATGATTATCTTTAAGACCATTAACAAATAAGTTCGAAAGTCAAAGGAAAGTTTTCGAAATTCATGACCTTTACTCTTTTGATCCATTGTGATGTTTTTGGTTCAAAATGCATTTACTTTGTCCTTTACAAATAAAATTGTTTCATCTGGTCCTTGCAAAGTTAAGTTAAGCGTGTTTATTTGGGACTACCAACGTCAGTTACTACCAACGTCAGTTGATTCATCAATCTATATTGAAACATATTCAATTTTGTTCAGTTTTTCTCTCAATTGATCCTTAACATTTTTGCCTTTAACGACTTTCCATAGTTTATCATTTGCCAAATTTGACCTAGATGTCAAACAACTCTGAGAACTTAGTACAAGAGTGTCGTCAGTACTATCGTGTGTTAGAGAAGTGTCAATGTTATGTAGTGTTGTGAGTTAAAGTGAACTGGGCGCACACCTGACCGAGCAACAGCCGAGCGTTAACAGGGACGTGAATACCACATTCATCAGACTCTGTTTGCTGAAAAGTGTGCCCCTCACTTACTGGAATACTGTCTAATCCAAGGTTGACTAGCAATGCTGCAGCATGCCGCTCGTTCAAGCCGCGCACCGAGTTGTAGTGCACTGTTGTTCGTGCTGTATTGTTCAGGAGCAGTAGGCTCCAGTGTGACCCACCGTTCTGCTCAAGACCTTGGGTCACAATTGTTCAAAACAAACATCCATGATTTGTTATAAAATTACATATCGCTTAAAACCTGATCTACATAAGTTCTACTATGCAGTTTGAGAAGTTGCGTCACAGTGGGATCAACAAACAAAACATTATTTTGAAATTTAGTGACTTCAGAATTCAGTAACCTGAAATGATCAGTTATAATTTCATCTGATAACCATTTATTGTTCAAAGCTCATCTTTTAAAACATTACATATGTTTTATTTTTTTTTCTACCAACCTTTTTAGCCTACTATTTTCTACAATTAGCTTACGATTAGGACATTGAACTCTTTCATAGTCAGTTACAAGTTTAGAATGTTCTGTTTGCAGATTTCTTAAAAGAGAAATTGTATCTTCAGCCCTAAACAACTTTTGACCAAAGTCCTTAATCTTAACTTCTAAAGTATTATCTTAACTTTTTAATCAATCAAGTTACTAGGAATTAATTTAGATTCTAGGCTTACTTGGAAAAGTCATACTGATGCTCTTGCTTGTCATACTTGCCTGTCTCGAGTTATCTTTTTATTAAAATGACTTAAAATCTGTACTAGCACTTGCTTGGTTACTAAGGCCTATTTTGTACTGTTTCATTCCCACCTTCTGTATGGTACACTACTCTGAGGGAATTCTGGTGGTGCCAAGGAAGTTTCTTTATGTCAGAAAAAAGCCTAACACACAGTTTTTTATTTCAGTTCTAGTGATTCTTGTAAGCCTATTTTCATAGAACATGGTATACTTACTTTGCCTTGTATTTTTATCTTTCAGTGTTTAGATTATGTAAAAGAAAATCTAGATGTTTTTAACTTGAGAAGTGCCACTCATAATTATAACACTAGATTCTAAAAAAAAAAAAAGATCTTTTAGCTTTAAGAACTGCTAGACTTACAAAATCCAGCATATGTATTTGTATACTGGAGAAAATCTCTTCAATAAGTTATCACTAGGTTATAGAGATATTTTGTGTAAAGTTTTTAAAAATGTTGTGTTAAGTTGGCTTGAAAAAATCCTTTTTATTCTGTAGATGAAATGTTATAAGGCAGTATTGACGATGTACTTCAAATTAAAGGCTTTAAAATGGATTTCCGTGC
>JAQJVL010001259.1:0-147500 GCA_035578905.1 Stictocephala bisonia | reverse complement strand
TACAGCTCGTAAACAAAAAATATTTTACTTGTCGGGAACTGTGTTATTGAAGTATAAACTTAATCACCTACAAACACACAAAAAAGTATAGCTATCGGATTGAAAATAAAAAAATTATAACATGAAATATTTTATTAATACTGTCAGAATCGTCTGTTAAAATTAACTCTCTGTCTATTATTGTCAGTTCTTTTCATTGACGTTATATTCCAACAGCTGGTTCCAGACATAAAAAAACACATTCTCAATGTCTGTGTATCGTCCAAAAGGTGTAAAAATTATCGTAAGTGGTTAATTGGATGTTATAGTAACAAACTTTGAATGATGGGATATCGTCATTCAGTCCTCAACGAGAAATTTACTAATGACCATATTTCGTCATTTCGGTCCTCAAGGGAAAAAAAACGTAAATAACAAAATATAGTCATTCAGTCCCCAAAGGGTTGAAAAAGACATTTAGCTACAATATAGGCTACCACATAAATAATGTAAGGTTATGTTCACTGAAGACAGTACAAGTGTAAGATATTATCATGAGTTGATTGTTCAATCAAAACTATTTTGTAGTATTTAAATATATCTAATATTTTGGTTACATATTTTTCATTATATTTTAGTTGTTAAACTAGGGTTTCAAATAACATGGATGCAGAAGCATCACTCAGAAACCTTATGGTGTTTGAACAATAGAAGATCAATATGCTTCTAAATATTTGTGAGCCAGCAATGAGATGGGAGAGTGACCGGGCGCGAGTTTCTAGGGTTGTTGGCCCTGCAGGTTTTGCTGGGATACTATCAGGTTCAGGGGGCTTCCAGGCTTTTGCCACTTGGCACTAGGCAAGGTTTCCACCAAGTTATTTCTTTGGTGAGTTAAAACATTTTATTAAACTGATTCTTTCATTTTCATCCTTAGAACACAATATGTTTTGTGGAAGTCAAGCTGAGTTTTTAGAATAAATTAATTTGATTACTAATTTATGATCCTTCTATTTTAGGATGTTATTTGTATTCTAGCTAGGGAAAGGTTTATTGTTTGTTTTATAACTTTTTTTATGTTATATTTATATCATTGACTTATTTAACTTTTTATTTATTCATGGTTTCAGTAAAATAGTGTTTGTTATTGAACTTACAGATTCACGACCTTTGGTGTGAAGACCCTAGTTTACATAACCCTTTACCTCTCATAGGATATTTCAATAAAGAAGGTGCAGTTGATCTTATCACAATATGTCAAAGGTAAAGTGTAACAGAAAGGCTCAGCCATGTACAATGTACTTGATGAGGAATAATACAATTGGATCCACACCTCGACTGATTAGTTCGTTTAAAATAATTATTACTTACTTTCCTTTCTTGATCAAATTGCGTCCCAACAGAGAATCCAAAACAGGATCCACAGATTCACCAATGTTTTCTATCAAAATCGTGGTACCATCTGATAAAGCTTTTTCTATACGGTCCAAGTAGTTCTTCTGGCCAAGACGGATTACAATCAGCTTGTTGCCATACATGGATTTAATCCACTTAATGCCTTGTAACTGGAAAATAATGACATCAGTTGTTTAAACTATACTGCTAATATAATTGCACAACTCGACAATAAATTATGTGATAAATTGTTTGATATTTAAAGTTGTTTTAGAGAAGTTTTATTATCACTATCACATATTGAACAGCAAACAGTAGTAATATCAAGAAGTTAATCTTGTGCTTGTCTGCCTGATCATGTTGCTTCTGAACAAAGCTTCAACTTTTAAAATAGACCAAATTAATAAACATTAGATGATGTTAGTGGAAGAGTCAATATTAAAATTAAAGCAATAGTAAAGAGCCCTGCTACCCAGACACCAGCTGATGTTGTTACACAGATCACTTGGACCCTTTAAGATATCCTTATACTGTATAAAATAAGTGAAGCCATTTTTTAAACGTAACTCCACACTTATTTATTGATCAGTTTTAGCAATTGAGGTGTCAAAAAATTGAACCCTATTCGTAGTTGTGCAATAAGTTCTTCAGTGTTCATGTTTTTACCCTGAAGGGAACAGGAAGCCTTCAAAGTATGTTTTTCAGCCATGCACATCTAAATTAGTCATAAATTAATAGCTATTCAAAGGAAAATGATGATATTTATGATACTTTAACAGGTTGGAATGTAAATAATGATGTTTATAATATTGTGAAGGTTAAAGATCTTTCTTTAAATGTAGAGAGATAAAGAGAGGGTAAATAGGTTGCAACTCAATTGCAGTTGTGGCATAGCCACGCAACAATATCCCAGCTGACTGGTGACAAGTGACGTCAGGGCATCAAGGGGAGGGGGTTTCGTCAGTTGGCCGAGGGCAGTCGCAATCCACAGGGTGCCACAGCTGAAGGTATTTAGAAGACCTTATGTGCATTCTCATTATGTGTATTGTCTAATTTTTTTGTTTTAAATATGTTAGGTTGCACAATTAGATAATCGGAGTTGGCAAAATTGAGGGGTAAATTCTAAAACAAAGCTGGCTACGTCGCCCTTTCACCCATGACCATGGCCTCCAGGCTCTTCACATTGGGTTTAGGGAAATAAATGTGAAGTTCCAGGAACAATCAATAATTATTTTACACTCGATACCACCACAGAGTAAGTGAGCCACTGTAAATTAATTAATTTACATATTATGATTTTACTAATACAGTTTAACCAGTATTATTTGTAGTCAAAAGTCATACCAAGGTGTCGCAAGCACATAGAGCGATGGAGCTGGCAAGTGAAATGTGCAGGGGGTTTCCACTAGTTTTTACATAACTTGTGATCCACTGACCAATGTAGTGCTGAAGATTTCAAATGGTTCAAAAAGCAATATTTACTTGAGCATTGTTTTAAAATAATTAATTATGCACATTATCATAATCATCAATTAATTGATATATAGGTAAATGAGCTAAATAAGTCCCATATAAAGTTTTAGAACTATTTGGTGAATCAACTTTCCAAGACATTAAGGTGTATGCACAGCTGGACTTTCTATAACCACTTTAAACACTCATTGTAACCTTACCTGTTAGCCCCATGAGTGACCCAATCAATCTCACATCATTCTAATTATATAGAGAGTAACCAAATAACATAGAGATGGTAAAAAAACATCAAAGACAGATAATCATCTGGAAAAGGCAAGCAACTCAGGCATCTTCAAAGAAATGTTATTATTGAAAAAATCGATCAAAATCTCAAATAAACTTACAGGTACTATAGTAGATTTAAAATATGGGTTTTCTCTTCAATCTGTACTCAGAAAATGACTTTGTACTTGAGAAAGAACACTTTAAGGACAATTTTATTACTTACAACAATAAACTTTGAAAATGCCACTACGTATCTTTCCTGACCGTTCTCTTAAAATATTTGAAAAAACATAGTTAATAAGTAAAAGACTTTACAGTTAGTACTTTAAAAAGGACATAACATTATTAGCTACAAAGTCATAATTTGCAACAGAAGCCACACGGCCCAACTTTGTGATTTCCCATGGATATTTGTCCGTCCTTAAATTAACTTCCTAAACCACTTTTGCCCTTTCAATAACTTGTTTACACAATTAATTTTGGCTGCATTTTAATTGCAGTAATAAAAAATAGTACTAATAGTAGCATATAAATAGTTTCGATGATAGATTGATGGATTGTTTCAATAAAATAGTATCATTGTGTTTGAAAATAAGCAAATTTTAATGCACTGCATAAACCACTTTTGAATTGCATAAATAACTAACTGGACAATGAATTTTGATATGAACAACTCAATTTTATTGCCTTAAGCTATAAATTAACTTAATAGAGAGACATCAATCAATTTACTTGACAAAATGTCCATTAGCACATTTCTCTAGTCATTGATCTGTTAATCTTGTTTTATAGTCACATGTATTTAAACTTCCACAAGCTTACCTGCGGGTCAATCATGAGAGGCCAGCGCTCAGAAGTAGTGAGGATAGTTGCATTCTCTGAGGACATTCGATCACTGGGCAGGCCAAAGTTTTGCCATTGGGCAATCTGGGCTTCGTCTGTCAAGAGGCTGAGGGGATCTGAATCCCCAGACAGAGGGATGGATGGCTAAAGCATTTTGATAATAAGAATAATTGTATACCAATGCTTATTATATTAATGAGGATTTTATTAATTGATTTTTTTTGTTTTTATATTAAGAGGAACATATCAATAAAAACTGTTACCAACCTACATTTTTCAGACAAATGAACTCTATGGTGATCTACAATTATTTTCTTCTTTTCCTAATAAAGTTTGAACTTAATCTTTTGCATGTTGTAGTGTGCAAAGAGTGCTAGACTTGTTAATGTATCCTTTTTGAATAGGTAACGTGGATAAAATAATTTTACGATTTATCTATCTGTTATTAGATTTCAGTAATGGAATAAGAACATAAGATCAAACAGAAGATCCTTCAATATGGTCTTAAATTTAAGACCTAACAGATGGTTCTTCAACATGGTTTTTAAATTTACTAATAAGTTCTAAGTTAGCTAGATAGCTGGGCAATTTCTGGAGCTTAAAGGCATCATAGTTTGATTTTATTTAATAAAGCTATAGCATTCAGTGTTCTCTGAATATAAGTTTATCTGGGTGGGTTAAATCTTAACATGGACATATTTTACTCAGCAAGTAATATTAAATTTGGTTAAATTTTTGTAAATGAACAGGTGCTTTCTCATGCAATGAAAAATCAGATATAATTTAATTATAATCACTGATCACTAAGAAAGCGAATATGTTCATATTTTCCACAATTGGTTATTATTTTGTTAAAGTTCAGCCAAATACAGAATTGTATTAAGTTTTTCATCAATTAGTCTTATTTCCAAATATTGAAAATAAGAGAGCCGAATGATTTACTAGGATATTATTTACGAATGATCTACTAGGACAATGCCCTGGCTCACAACGCTTTGTCAGTGAAGACATTTTTGGCAAACCACAACATTCCCGTGTTAGACCATCCACCGTACTCACCTAACTTGGCCCCATGTGACTTTTTTTATTCCTAAAGTCAAGTCAGCATAGAAAGGAACGAGATTTGAGATTGTTGGAGCAGTAAAAGAAAAAGTGACGAAAGTCATGAACGGGCTTACAGAAAATGATCTCAGCAGTGCTATATACCGTGGAAAACTCGCATGGAGCAGTGTAGAGAACGAGGAGGGGAGTATATTGAAGGAGATAACATCAAAATGTAAATATTTATAAGTAAATTTTATTTTCAGCCTCAGTCTGGTTTTTTCCTATCGACACTTCATATACGCTCATGAAATAAATATTAAGTTTTTATTCGCGTTATAAAAAACAACTATTATGCTGAGAAGTTCAACAATTGTTGTGGTGATCACAAAAAAACGTGGAGAACTATTAAAGAAATTACAGGGCAAGAAAGGTGTAAAGATTCCACACTGGTATTGGAAATACAAGGACGAATTGTAAATAATCCTGAAATCGTAGCAAATGAATTTAATAGGTATTTTTTATCTATAGCAGGAGATTTAAGTGAAAAAATAAAAGAACCTGATCCTTTATTGCATGTTAATTTGAAAAATGTTTTTAAGCAAAAAAGCATTGCCTGTTCAATGTTTTTTTAGACCTGTCACGGAAATTGAACTAAGAACAGCTGTTTATTCTCTAAAGACCGGTACCTCACCGGGACTTGATGGTATTACTTCTTCTTTTGTTAAGCAGATATATAGTAAGATATCAAAGGCTTTGTTGTATATTATTAATTTAAGTTTAGAAAAAGGAGAATTTCCTGGAAAACTGAAGGAAGCTGTTATTATTCCTGTATATAAAAAGGGTTCAAGGGCATGTTGTTGTAATTATCGACCAATATCATTGCTGTCTACATTTTCTAAGGTGTTTGAAATAATAGTTAAAAATAAATTATTGCATTTTTTGGAAGAATCCAAATTTTTTAGTCAAAACCAATTCGGTTTTCGGCAAGGGATGAGTACAGAGACAGCGTTGCATGATTTTATGGACACAATAACAAGGGGACTTAACAACAAGAAGAAAATTACTGGCCTTTTTTTGGATATTACTAAAGCGTTTGACACGGTTCACAATGATATACTTCTAGATAAATTATATAATGCTGGAATCAGAGGAATTGTCTATAACTGGTTTAAAAGTTATCTGTCAGGCCGGAAACAGTGTGTTAAAGTTAAAGATTTGAGAAGTAAATTTGGGGATATAAAATTTGGAGTGCCCCAAGGGTCGGTTTTGGGAACTACGCTATTTTTAATTTATATAAATGATCTATGTGATGGGCGCTTTCATGGAAATGTAACTTCTTTTGCTGATGACACAGCACTTTGTTATGTTGAAGATGCATGGGAAGATATTAGTGTCAAAATTAATTTTGATTTGCAGGCACTTAGATGGTGGTTTTCTAAAAGTCCAGAAAAGGTTTTAAGTCCAGAAAAGACCAAATTTATTAATTTTAGTCTCAGGGGAAATTTCAATTTTGAAAATAGCTTTATTTACAAATGTTTGGATTGTATAACTAATAATAGTGTTGCATGCGATACAGAGTGTGGACTGGTAAAGAGTGAGACATCTCTGAAATATCTAGGAATTTGGCTGGATAACCAACTGAACTGGAAGATTCATATAACACATTTAAAGAATAAACTGAATAGTGTCATTAGAATTTTTTATTTTTTGAGAAATATTTGTAATGAAAGGCTGTTGAGAATGTTATACTTTTCCATAGTACACAGTAGGATAGATTATGCGCTTTCCTGTTGGGGAGGGACGTACATATCAAATCTTAAACCTATAATTACGATGCAAAAATATTTCATAAGAATAATGTTGAAGAAGAAAGTAACTGAGTCATCCTTTCCTTTGTTCCTGAAATTGAAAATTCTGCCTCTTAGATACATGTATGTGTACAAGGTACTTAAAATATTTTATATAAGAAGCAAAAACAGTAAAGTACTTAATGAATATAAGTTGAGATTGAGAAATGCTAACAATTATATTACTCCACTGCCAACAAACACCTTCTTTTTAAAAAACTATTCATTTCTAGCTCCAAAATTATGTAATGCATTACCTTGCCAAATTAGTAACCAAAGGTCACTTGCATCATTCTTGAAATGTATTAAAGAGTGGTTGTTCTCATTGTAAAATATAGAATGTTTATTAAATGTAAATTGAATGTGTCTAAATGTATATATGTATAGGTATGTATTTGTGTATGTGTATGTATATATGTATGTAGCTGGAGGAGTGTGCATTGTTAATAGCTATATTGTGTATGAATTGCTGTTTGTTTTTTTTTTTTTTTTTTTTTGTATACTTTGTATATTTATAGGTAAATGTGTTTAGAGTAGGAAAGTGTAGTTTCGATAGTTTTGTCTAAAATAGTTTTATTTAAAATAGATGTAGGCATAAATATGGTTTATAGTATAGTTACTATATTTAGAGTGTGTGTGGTTTAGCTGTATTGTGAATGAATATTTTGGAAAAGAGGGTACTAGGGTCAAGTTGCAAATATTTTTTTGAATTTATAATTTTGTTCTAACACTGTTATTTCTTTTATTCAATGCAGTATGTAAATGCCTCCAAACAGGCTTTGCCTTGGAGGCCAATACTTTATTTTCTCGGATATGTGGGTTTGTATGTGTAGTATGAATGTTAATTTGCCAAGGTCAGCCAGAACTGATATATTGTATAAGTATATAATATTCTGTTATGTATGTGCTGTATTACTACATTTTATAGATTGCTCTAAATTTGTATTATACGTGTTAATATTGTTATTGTATTGAGAAATAAAGTTTATTCTATTCTATTCTATTCATTGTAAAACTCTAGAAATATTAGAAGTAACATAATTTTTTAGTATGATTTACATTAAGAAATACCTTAACAGCTTTTATGTGCTAATCAACAATGATAAAACTAAATGCATGGTGTTTTCTCCCAAGAGTAGCAATAAAAATAATGACCAAAAGTTTTTATTTGATGTCCATATTTAGAAAATGTTGACTGTTCCAAATTTTTGGAATTAAATGTTGACAAATCTTTTTCCTGGGACACCCATGTTAAATATGTTTGTAAAAAAAGATGTCATCAGACATATTTGATTCAAGGAAAATGTTAAACTTTTGTAATAAAAAAAAACATTTAAATTAATATAAAATTCTTGTATACATGTTCATTTATCCTTTGGGTTGATATTTTATGGTTGAACTGCTGCTAAAACAATCATAATATTTTATTGCTACAAAAAGAATCAATAAGAGTAATTCACAGATTAAATTGGAATGATTTTGTTAGAAATCTTTTAAAAGAAATTGGTATTACATAACCATTTACAGTTTATATTTTTGAAATAATTTTGCACATACATAAATATGCTTTGAGTTATTAGGCCATCATCATAATTATAATATACACAGTCAAGATAACTTAATATTTGCTAATCATAGGCTCGTCTTATTTGAAAGTAACCCTTAATATTAATGAATTACATCTTTGTAACCATACATAAGACTATTGTAGACTTCTTAACGTTTAAAAATACTGTGAAAACTTGCTTAGTCAATAAACCTCTATAACCATAAGTGAATATTTTAGTTAAGGGTTTTTATTTTAGTAAAATTGTTATCTAATATAGCTGTGACACCATGCAAATGTACAATTTGTACTGATATGAATAAAGTTAATTTGATTGTTTGAATAATGGTATATGTGAAATATGAATTTGTTGTATTATTTTGTCGGACATTAGATTATATTACATAAAAACATCATATTCCTACATTTCGAGATACAAAAATTATATGGGTTTCAATAATGAGAGAGGCCCAACTAGCTTGCAGTTTAACTTGCCAGCTCAGACCAACAGCTGAATGTGACATCCGGACATTTGAGTGACAAATTGGTAAAACAAGTTAATAATCACATCAGGATGAACGTGAGAGATAACCTGAGGTAATCTGTTTACTAACTGGCTTATCCCCTAAAAGGATCAGGGACACCAACAGTGTGATCCAATCATTGCATTTAGGTTTAAGTTATTCTTGTTTACCTTAACAGTGGTAATGAATGGAAGCCAGTTCTTATTCATAAGGTCAAGCCGGTATCTACGGGTGAAACATCCAACGTATGAAATAAACGCAGTCACCAACAGCATGTCTCCTGGTAGGGTTTGTGACTGCTTCTGTAAACTGCAATAAAAGAGTAAAGAAATCAAAAAATCAAAAAATGTTGTGATTGTGTACAAAACGTCATATAATAATGCTAAGAATGAAACTAAAAAATATGAAACTTGAAACACAGCACTCATTCACACATACATTTCCAATATTCATTCAGACCTTCATTCATAGTCTAGCAAAATCCATCCTAGCTCCGAGCCGAGATTCACTCTCTCAGTTGTATTGGAGGAGAAGAGCAAAAGACCTTTTGAGCCAAGAAACTTTCCAGTCTGACTTTTAGTGCCTGGGGCATTGGAGCATTTTTCATTGAGTCAGGTAGACTATTGATAAAAATAGCACCCGCCTGTGATGGTAAGCGCTCGTATATCGCCATTCTGTGCTGTCCAATTCTGTAACTGTCCCTGCCTTTGGTTCCGTAAGTATGTATTTCACTACCTCGCATAAGGTGACACTTAGTCATACAGAGGGGAGTAGTTTCAAGGATGTAGAGACAGGGCAGTGTCAGTAACCTCAGATCAATAAAGGCTGGTTTACATGACTCTCTAGGATTCAGTTTTGAAATAATACGTACTGCTTTTTTTGCAGTCTGAAAATTCTGAGGAATTGAGTGCTTGCGCATCCACCCTATAGTGGGATTCCATGGGTAAGGTGGGAATGAATTAGACCAAAGTTGGCCATGAGAAGAACTTGAGTTAGGCAAAACGTTGACAGTTTTCTCAGGGCAAAAACGCCTGATGAAACTTTAGCACATACATGATCCACATGGCTAGTCCAAGTCAAACTTCAATCAAAGTATATCCCAAGAAACTTTGTTGATTCAATCTCGCCTAAGACGCCGTTGTCTGCCATTACCACTGGACTATTTACTAAGACCTCAGATCTCAAGCAGAATTACAAACACTTTGTTTTTGAACTATTTGTTTTTAAATTTAATTTTCTAAAATGTTGGACACAAGTTCAAACGATTGCATTTCCAAGAGTTCAGTTGAGGCTGATTTGAAGAGGCGAATCGTGTAATCGGTGTATAAGGACTAAATGTCCATATTGTAAAGCTGAGCTTTATTTATTTTTATTTTTTATTTATTTATTTATTCTTAAGATGCCGATTGTCAAGATATGGGCGAATATGGATTTTGAATGAGTATATATGATCAAATGTAGTTATAGTTACAAACTAGGGCTGACTATTCCTTTGAAAGTGTCAAATGACAAATGAAGAGCCGGTGATTATCATTATTAACGTAAATAAGAAACAATGGTGGATTGAGTATAGTCCCCTGTGGGACCCCATACTTCAGCTTTAAATTTGAAGATGAGTGAACTGAGATGCTCACATATTGTGTTCTATTGTTGAGGTACAAGTTAAGACAAGCTAGTGGCATTCCTCAAATTCCATAGAGTTTGAGTTTTTGTAACAGAATTTGATGGTCCACACATCGAATGCTTTTGAGAGATCGAGAAATACACTGAGTGTATGTTCCTTTTTGTCAATACCTTCAATAATTAAGTCAACAAAACTCATTACTGCGTCCGTTGTGGACTTTCCTGCCTGAAACCCGAATCAGTCCTTTAAAAGCAGATTGTGTTTCTCTAGAAATTTTGAGAGCTGAAGGAGAAAAGGCCTTTAAAAGATTTTGCTAAAAACTGGGAGAATTGAGAGGGCAGTAAGTATTTATTGAGTGCAGGTCATTTATTACACGAGCAATCTCTTGCTCAGTAACCGGGGCTAGCATCATAGAGTCTGCTGGGCTCCGTTCATTGGTAACACTGTATGATGTTGAAAATTGGTTGTTACACCCAGCAATCTCAGAAAAAAACTGGTTGAATTCATTAGCTACTCTGACAGGGCTGCTAAGAATCTCATTTTCAATTTTATTTGATTTGACTTGGCCGAAATTGATTTTGAGTTAATTATTTTCCAGGCAGTTTTTGACAAGTTGGAAGATCTTTTAAGTGCTATGCAGGCCTTTGCGGCTCTAATGATTTTTTATAAATTTGTTTTTATTTATTTAAATAATTTTGTAAATCAATTCTTATTTTGTTAGTTGTTTTGTCTATGAAGTACAAGGTGTTGGGTTGTGGCGACAGCCACTCGGCAGCAAGGGGAACTATCGCTCGCGCATGCGTGGTACGCGTGGAGAGGAGTTGACGCGACAATCTGTGGGTGTCGTGCACGATCCGCAGGGGAGGAGACATGCCACACCGCAGGACCCGCAGCCACCTCCAGGAACTGGACAGGATTAGTAGCATAGTAGATTAATTTTTTGGCGAAATCCTTTAATATGTTTCGATTAGGCTAAATAACCAGAATAGGAGGGGAGTAGAACCATTATGTAGTACTCAATTAGCAAATCTTTTAATGTAGTAATTACATAATTAGAGGGCACGAGGGGATAGCAGCCAACTAAGTAATGGGCACTCAGTATAATTAAATTATCCTTTTTCAATTAATAAATTTAAAGCTGATCAAAGCTGGTTGTGATTAATAGGGAATCCGATGAATAGCACTCACGCGGCCGACGCTTCGACTAACCCACAGATTCTAAATTGTGCGGGAAATAGGGCCCAAATAATCTTATATATTACCACACGGCCTCTGCTTAAATTAAAGCCAATTTTCCCGACTAGCACTGACTATGTCGGCCGTAGCCCAACGCCCCGTCCCCCACACGGTTTCAAACAAACACTAGAGTGTTTCAACAGCAGTACCAAACTCCCATGTTACAAGCTTTATTGCACTTATCTCCAGTTACTTATGCTTAGGTAGTACAAGGAAAACTACATCACCTTTCCAGGAACAACATGTAAAACACTAGCTGTAATCATTTCGGTACTAAGGTATAAGGTACATTTGTAAAATAAATAAAGAGAAAAACTGGTCCAAGAACTGTATTTTGTAGACTCCTCTTGGAACATATTTGGGTTTGGACATTATATGGAAGATAAACCCCTTTGGGATGTGCCAAATTTATACAACTGCTGGCTTCCTATTAGGTAGATGTTTTACTTTCCAAATACTTTTTATTCTTAATGATTTTAGTTTTGCTGGGAGATGGCTTTACTAGACAGGTCATTTTTTATACATACCAGGATTTGTCAAACTTAAACATGGCTGAGGTTCAAGCCTTGACTATGGCATCAATTTCATGCCACTCTCAACTCTTTGAACCCCGGACCCAAAAAAAGTTAGTGAAAATTTTGCCCAATACCAGTTTTACAGAATACTGTTGAAAAACCCCCCAGAACTATTTTGACCTGTTTTGCAAGATTCAGCCTAAAATATCATATCTTAGACAATACTACAGCTATCATTATGTTTAAGGAACCAAAATGCTTATAATAGGTTTGTCTATAAGGAAAAAATTAATATAAAATATTATAAGATTGTTATTTTATACAAAAAAAAGCTTAATTTGTAAAAAATAAATAACAACAATAAATTTTTAGCTTTGACATATTTTATCACAAAAACAAATAAGAATTAACCAGTGGGAACTAATTTTATTATAATGTGCACATGGTTGTCAACACATATAAAAATATCAGCTTCCTAACTAAAAAAATAATGATGTAAAAAATAAAATAGTTTTTTTTACAGAATACTTGAAAAGCAAATTTGCAAATAATGGATTCTATACCGTTCCACTATTATCTTTTTTCACCATAAAAACCTTTTATAAAACTAAAAGCAAAATGTGAGATGAGTTATACAGAATGGAATGTTTTCACCAGGTGTTTTTATCAAGAAGAAATAGATAAGAAGGGTCTGATAAACAAGGGTGGACCTCAGGGTAAAGGATGACTTGACCCTTGAACAAAAACTGAATAACATTAATTCAGCATTTTTATTTTTACTTGTGAATTCATTGATGTTATCTGTCTCTTTTGATTGCTGATGAGCAAGTGGCCAGACTATGAGTGAATATTTTCTGACTAAAACAATTTGTTTATCTCATAGCCAAATCACGTACTGATAAGGAAGTGGCCCATCTACGAGCTGATATTTTCTGACAAAGATAAATTGTTTATCTTGTTGCCAGATATTGTCTGCTAGTTCTGTTCATCAACACTTATCCCACCTGAAAAATTCCTGTTATGAAAGCTATCTCCCCCTTTACTTTGATGGAACCGGAACCACAGAACCGACATTTTCCCATCGATAGAATCGACCTATCCCTAAAAACTATCACTAAATAAGTTAGACAAAGTTAGGAAATAACCTGATAAAACAATATTTATACACCACAAAATAACCAAACAGTGATCGAGTGAAGATTACGGTCGACTACTGCATAGTGTGTTGTTTTTTGTTTACTTTGTTGGTGCTACGGCCACAGCCACCACCATCATACAAATATTGAATGCTGTTTATATTCTATAGCTTTTTGACAGTTTGTACTATAGTGAATGCTACAAGATGATGGTAAAATGATTATTAATGATTATTCAATATAATACCACCTGCTATTATGAAAATAAGTAAATTCGGAGTTATTTACAACCACTTAAATTCCACCGGCAATATATCACCGGCGGGTTTCTTGACAGTTTTTTACCGATGATGTATCGGCGGCCTAGGGTTTTTAGACAGAATAATTCACCGACGATAAATCGGCGGCTGGAGTTAAAAAAATTATGATTGTTTCATGAGTTTAATTTAAGTGCATTAATTTAACGTCAAAGAGAAACTTCTTGTCTAAAAGTAAAATATAATTCAATAATAATATATATAATAATTCAAGAAATATTAATATTTTAAAGAAAAACTACATGATTAGGTTGGACTACAGAAGGTTTTCACTTGTAACTACATACTTGGCAACAGTATCTTTCCACCGCTGGTTCTCGGAGGCCAAACCGTTGACAAGCCTGTTGGCCAGATCTATGGTCTCAGCTGTCTTTTCTGCTTCAGTCTCACATTGCAGCTTATCTGCTACTGCATCTTCAAATTTTTTTGTCAATATTGCTAATTCTACTTCTAGTTCCTAAACACAAGATTCTCATTGTAAAATAACTGATTAATATTAATTGAAATCTGATTGTACACAATTAAAGACAAAAATAGTTATATTAAGAATTTAGTTGTAACAATGTATTACAAAGTAAAATATACATTTCCCTAGAAAGTATATTTAATCTGTTGCTGATAGATTTTGGAGATACCCAAAAATTTCTAAATACAATTTAGTTTTTGAAAATATACAGTATATACAACTTATTTATGAGTATTACCATTGCTGGTCATATTACAATAACACTGTGTAAATGTCTGCCACATGTTGTTTCCTTGGTGATAAGTCTACTCTTCAATACTAAATTATTGAACAAAAAAAATATGTTCATAAATTTTGTGTTTATGTTTATATTGTAACTTTTCAAATGTTACATTTTTCTAAATATTATTTTACTCATATGCCTTTTTGTAAATAAAAGAAGAATTTATTGTAAAATTAATTTAAATTCTATTTAACTTTAAGTTATTACAAACTTAAACGTATTACATTTGTAAACAAACAAAACATACATAATAAGAGCGAGTATGGTCTAAAAACAGCAATACATGAATGTAACAAAATTTTGCTGACTCATTGTTTAAGGCTGCCAATGTGGTAAAATTGGAACTAATGGATAATAATCTACGTCTTTGATCTTTCCATTGGTATGTGAATTACATCATTATTGGCAAAAGGTTTTATATGATAACTTAAATATTAGCTGTGTGCAACATCGCCCGAATTTTGGGTGATGTTAAAAAATGTTTAAAAAATTCAGTTTAACATTCCTAAATTTTGGTGATGCAAGTTTAAGGTTAAGAGGTGATTAAAGTAGACTAAAGTTCATTTTATATTTAACCAACATATTCAAGTTTGTGTATCCTTTCTTACAAAACATTGCTTACTTTATTTCTATGGAAAAACTGCTAAGGTAATATGAAAACAATTTTATCTGGTTTATTATGCTTTTTTCTAGCAAAGGGCTTCTATTCAAGTGTCATATACCTGTTACAATCATTTGCTGCCAAAACACTGCTATTGTTATAATGTCCTGTAAACTAAGAAATAACTCGTCTGCTCCTACTATCAAAAATAAACTTTTTTATAAATTAGAATATTGCTTGTTGCAGTCCCATAACACAAATTTATAACAGTATAAGTACTGTACAAATGATACAAATATTATGATGCTCGATTTTCGTAAACCACGTTTACCATTTTCGGACCAGAGGGATTCACAATAGAATGAAGCTGGTGTCCATTAATTGCTGCTTTTATATCTGACACTTACTATTAATTTCTTATCAATTCATCAGTCAATGAAGCATGATAAATTGTTATTCTAGTGTTATGGTACTGGTTTTCATTTCCTGAACAAAATTAATTAACTTTTAATTAATTATATGTGATTAGCAGTTTAATTTATAGTTTTTTGTTTTGCAGGGAATTTGGACACACTACAAGAGCAATGTTTTAAAAAGAGAATTAGGGCCGGCAGGTGGGGTGTCTTTCGAATTTACAAGAGGAACAAAGACTCCTAATGGACCATATGTCACATTAATACTATAACTTAAAACAATTGAATAAATAAAATTATATTTTCTTGGCAATAAGTACCTACCATTAGTTTAGCTTTGAGTTCTGTCAGTTTGGCTCGGGCAGCTGCCAGCTCTTGGTTGGCCTGGGCCAGAGCTTTCCTCTTGGGTAGCACTACCATCCACACCTCGTGGAAAGCATGGATGTTTATCACCCAGGAACATAGACCTAGAAAACCACAACATTAATTTTTTTTTTTTTTTAACTTCACTCGCTAGTTCAAATGGGCCTCAGACCTGTGTGTGAACTTTATTTAAAGAGTGATTTACCGACCGTCGGCTCAGTGGGGATTCGAACCTTGGACCATGCTCTCCGCAGTCCAAAGCTTTAGCCACTGAGCCACCACGCCGACAATGTTACGTTTAGATTTGCATGTAATGTTACATTTGGAAAATATTACATGCAATTATAAATTACAAAAGCATGATATTTATTTTATAACAAAATGTTTTGGTTACAGATAAAACAAATAAACTAGGAGACACTGCACGCTTCATATGACATTGCCTCCGCATGTGACTTTTGACTTCAAATATTAGTAATCAGAGTGTAATAAGTAAACTCGCTTCGCACATTGGAAGCTTCATCCCAAACTCCCATTGAATTCTTGGTTTCATTATAACTTAAAAAATAATCATGAGCTTTCAAAGTAGATCAATGACTACCTAGGTTGATCATCGGTGACCTCAACACCTTCGTACTGGTTTCTCAGAAGATGACAGGTGGCCACCTAAGATGTCATGGTTGGTTACCAAGGTCAAGCACAGTTAGCTGCTATAGTAGATCATAGATAGTTACCGAGTTGACCCAGGGGGCCTTACTTAAGTTTATGACGATCGGCTACCCAAGTTGATTATGGGGGCTATCTAAGATGATCACAGGGGTTACCTAAGTTGATAACTAGTGTTACCCATGATGATCACAGTTGCTACCCAAGCTAATTACAGTCGCTACCCAAGTTAATCATGAGGAACTATCCAAATTGATCACAGAGACAATCCGCATTGATCACAGGCGGCTAGCTAAATTCATTAAGAAGGGCTGGAAAAATTTTGCAAGGGGGCTTCCTAAGTTGAAAACGTGATACTACCCAAGTCGATTATAGAGGGCTACACAAGATGATCATGGGGGAGAGGGTACTCATTGTAATGATGGGTGGCAACCCAAGATAATCACGAGGGCTACCCACGTTGATCAAGGGGACTACCCAGGTAGATAACGGGTGATTACCCAAGTTGATAACAGAGACTTCCGAACTTGATCACGGGGGGCTGCCAAGTTAATCACGAGAGATACCTACATTGATCACAGGAGACATCTAAGTTTTCACAGATAGCTACCCAAGTTAATTCCAGAGGCTTTGCAAGTTAATCACAGGGGGCTAACCAAGTTAATCATGGTTGGCTGCCTAAGTTGATTACAGTTGGCTATCTAAGTTAAATACGTGACCTAACCAAGTTGATCACGGGGAGCTAGCCAGGTTGAACAAGAAAGGCTGCCCAAATTGTACATTGCAGGGCTACCTAAGTTGATAACGGGTGGCTATCCAAGTTGACTATGGGGTTACTTAAGAAGATTGCCAGTGATAACCCAAGTTGATCACAGGGGCTTCCCAACTTGATCGCGGGTGGCTACCCAAGTTGATCCCAAGGGCCTTTCCAACTTGATCACGGGGAGCTACCCAAGTATATCATGGCTGGCTGCCTGAGTTGATCACGGTTGGCCACCTAAGTTAATTATGGGGGCTATTCAAATTGATCACGGGGCTAGCCAAGTTGATTAAGAACCCCGCTGTAGGTTTGAGCACCAATGCTCATAACACAAGATGATTATGATTGACTACAAAAGATGATTATGATTGGCTACCCAAGCTGATTGCCATGCATACTGAACACAAATGCTACCCTGGTTCATCACAGCGACCTACCCAAGTTGAATACGGGGAGTTAACCAAGGTTACCATGGGTGCTGTTGCTGCCCATAATAATCAAGGGTGGTGCCAAAGCTGATAATGGAAGCTACCAAAGTTAATAATGGGTTGGGTGTAACCCAGCTTATCATGACTGCTACCCAAATTAATCACTTGGACTACCCAATTTGATTAAGGGAAAGGGAGCTAACCATATCGATCACAAGGATATACGAAAGTTTATCACGGGGGGGGGGGGGGGGTTACTCAAGATGATTATAGTGGACTACCTAAGTTGATCACTGGAGCTGTCTAAGCTGATATTGGCTGACTCCCTAAGTTAATCTCGGTAGGCTACAACTGTTGATCACGGGGTATAAGAAAGATAATCACGGGTGGTTTTAAGTTCCCAGCTCATTTTAATCTTGCTTAAATGGGAGGAACTATCCCATGAAAATCAAATGTTTTCAAAAAACTCAACTTTACCGACTATTTGTGAGGAAACTACATAGTATGTACCACAAAAATATATATGACACTTTTAGTACTGAATTTAATTGTTAATTTTATATTTCATTAGATGCTATCTAAACTAAACAGCACAGCTTCAGTAAAACAAAAGCTTCAACTAGGCAAACAGGTAAGTGTTTTCTCGTCAGGCTTCAATTTTCAAATTTTTTCTGGGTTATAAAAAGTGTAAACTCTAATTTTAAAGCAATTTTTTAAATTTTAAATGAATCTTCTTTTAATCATGCTTAAATGGGAGGATCTATTTAAAAAATAACATGTTATCGAACATATCTCAACTTTACCGACCTTTTGTAAGGAAACTCTAGTATATACAACAAAGTGTCATAGAAACTCTAGTATATGACACTTTTTGTAGACTATTCAATTGTAAATTTGAATATTTCATTAGATGTTGTCTAAACTAAATATTTCAGCTTCAGTAAAACAAAAACTTCAACACTGCAAACTGGTTTTCACGTCAGCCAGTTTGAATTTTTTCTATGTTATAAAAGAGATAAATAAAATTGTATAGCAGTGTATTACAGTAAAGTGAAGAAAAATAGTGTGTAATGTTTGTAGCTTCTTTTAATCATGCTTAAATGGGATTAAAAGAATTAAAATTGGTCGGTAGCGTAGTTGGTTCAATCCCAGCTTCACGTGCTACAGATTCTCAGTTCGATCCCAATCAGAGTCAATACATTTTGAGAAGTATCAGCTGATAATCACCGGCTGTTCATTTTTCATTGGGCTATTAATTAATGACACTTGAAATAATAATGAAATAATGAATTTATTCACACTAAAAATTATCATACATACAAATTGCCATAATACATAATTGTGAATATACCTAGCCCACTTATCCAGTAGTGTGGCTAGGTTAAACAAAAATGAAAAACAAGATTATAAACAATTATAACAATGAGTCCAGTTCAGCAAGCTTATTATCAAGGTAATACAGCTCTCTGCAGCGCAAGTGGTTACAGTTCAACTTAAATTATATACATATTCAACTATATTCAAAACAAATACAAATCATACCATGGATTGGCTCATAAAGTCTGTTTGTTCTAACGTGAAAAGCCATTGTTTTAATATTTGACAAAACTTTGTTTCATTATTGATTTGCTTGATTTCAAGAGGCAATTTATTGAAATAATTTGGCCCAAGATAGTTAAAAGATTGTTTAAAAATAGTTTTATTAACCTTAGGTTTAATAAAGATGCGTTGATTGTTACTCCTAATATTATAGTTGGGACGTGAAGATCCTTTGTTGCCACTTCTTATATAAAACAGTCTTAAAGTTTTAAAACAAAATAAGTGTTGGATTGGAAGTACTTTTAAATATGAGTATAATGCGAATGAAGACTGGCGGGAATTTTGCTTCAGAATTACACGAACAAACTTATTTTGAATTTTCCTAATATTGCCAATATTGGTCTTGTATGATCCACCCCAACACACAATACCATACTGCAATCTGGAGTGAACCAAGCCATAGTATAATGTACGTAACAGAGAAAGTACTACAAAAATTCCTTAGGAAATAAAATTTTCTAACACTTGATCTAATTTTAGAAATCAAATTAGCAGTATGCTTTTTCCAAGACAGCTTACTGTCAAGCCATATACCTAAATATTGAAAACTATCAACTTCTTCAATTATTTTACAATTACAATTTTCTTCGTTAATTCCACAACAAGTGTAACTGTGGTAGATTACAGGTCTATTTAAAGTTAACTCTTTAAAATCAAAATTAACAAGTTTAGTTTTATTGACATTAACAGACATTTTGTTTTTGAAACACCAACATCGTAATATATTTAAGTCACTTTTAATATGCTGAAATAAAATATTTTTGTTTGTCTGTGAATAAACAAAAGCAATATCGTCGGCGAATGCACTAATACTTCCATAGAAATTCTGCTGTAGCAAATCGTTTATATAAATAGTAAATAAATTTACCGAAAGAACGGATCCTTGTGGAACTCCGGCCTCGATGCTTAGCGGGGGGCTTAAAATATTTTCAATTTTTACCATTTGACTCCGGCCTGTAAGAAAACTTTCAAACCAGTTTAGAGGTGTCCCTCTAATGCCAGCGGATTCCAACTTATCAATTAATATTTTATGGTTTACTAAATCAAAGGCCTTCTTAAAGTCTATAAAAATTCCAATTGTGTTCTTGTTATTATTTATGCTGTCATATAACTTCCCAACAAAGTTTACCAAAGCATCTTCTGTTGATTTGCTCTTTGTAAAACCAAATTGAGCGTCTCTTTGAAATTTATATTTGTTTAAAAATTGTAAAAGACGAGATTTCATACATTTCTCTATGATTTTTGAAAACAACGACAAGAGGCTAATTGGTCTAAGATTTTCAATGTGAAAAGAGTTTGATTTTTTATATAAAGGAACAATTACAGATTTTTTTAAGGATCGTGGGAATGTACCAGTTGAAAAACTTAAATTTATTAAGTGTGATAAGATTGAAGAAATATTATATATAATATTTTTTATCAAGTTTACATTAAAATTATCAAAACCAGTTGATTTCTTATTTTTTAAGCTAAGAACAACTTTAACTATTTCCTCAGGGGTTGTATCTGATAAGAAAAACGAGTAAGGAACTCGGTGAGAAGATAGCGTTTGACTCTTGGTCAGTTGCCCATTATCAGTAGTTGCGGAATGCACACTGATAAGATACTCATTTATAATCAAACCTAACCGGTAAGGATCCTCTACGCATTCTCCGTCCTCTATTATTACCTTCTTAACACCACTTGATTTTTGACTACCTGTTAAGCTATTTACGATTTTCCATTGTTGACTTGTATCATTATTACATTTATTTATCAACTTCTCAGAGTAGTTATTTTTTAAAGTGTCAATGTCGTTTTTAAGTCGTGAACAGAAACTATTATAATAAGCTTTGAAACGTAAATCATATGGCCTTTTCTTATGTATATTATATAAAGATTGCCTATTTTTAATTCTGTTAATAATACTGACAGTAATCCACGGACTTCTTTCCCTTGCTTTACTTATTCTATTGTCTAAATGTACTATATATGTATTTCTATTCACAATTTCTGTTAACTTACTACAAAATCTTTCAAAACTTACATCAACATTATTACAGTTATATACATCCATCCAGTTTTCTCTTTCTAACTCCTGGTTTATTACTTCATAATTATGTTTTGTAACATCTTTATTAGGCCTATCGTCAGTTGGTGAATACTTTTCAAATCAATATTTAAACCCAAGGATGGTCAGTAAGACCTATATCAAAAATTGCGCTGGTCGCTTGATTTATATTTTTATATTTAACAAAAATATGGTCAACACATGTTGAACTGGTATTTGTAACTCTAGTAGGATGATTAATAAGAGATAAAAACCCATGCTTATTTAATACGCTATTATATTTAACTACGTGTGGTAAGCTTTTTGAAATATCTATATTTATATCTCCTATGTAAATAGTGTTATTTTTAACTTCTGAAAGAATTTTGTCTAATTCATCAATATAAACATTTTCTGAGAATTTATGAAATCTGTATAAACATAGCAAATTAAAGTTAACCAACCCCAATTTAAAAGTTATATGTAGACAATCAGCTGATATAATATTTGTATCAATTTGACAATATTTAATGTTATCTTTAATATAGCACACTACCCCACCTGCTCGAAAATCGTCATTACATTTATTTGCCATCCTGTAGCCAGCAATTTCATATAAATTAACTTCATCTGTGTTAACCCATACTTCACTTAACACAATTAGACTTATTTCAGCTTGAATTACATCCAATTCTGCTAAAAATGAATTGAAATTCTTTCTTAAGCTCCTGATATTAGCATATAATACAGATATGTTTGAATTTCTTGGGGAGATATAGAAACTTTTATCTAAATAGTCATATACTTTACAACAACACTCCATAAAATAAAATTATCAACTTAAATCATATAACATATAACTAAGAAAATTCCTTCATATAATAGCCAGCAAAATAAAGAAACATAACGATAACAGATATCAACAAATTAACATTGCTTAAACATTTACTTACATACATTATTTAATTCTTCAATTTTGTTGATTTTGTGACACCTATCTCCCTCACATTTTCGCACATAGAACTTTCCATCACGCACCCACACAAACTTTACACCTTTTTCCTTACATTGCTGCTTCAATTGGCCTAAAAACTGTTTGTTCTCTGGCGAGAGATGTTCATTTATATATACTTTGTTATTGGGAAAAGCCTTGTTTACCTCATTCGCCATCAGTTGCCTCTTCTTCTTGAAGCTGGTGATCCAAGAGTCTCTCTGGAGTCGCATATGAAACTGTACTACAATAGCAGGTGGTCGTTGTTTGTTGTAGCTGGGAACTCGGTGGGCTGCCATCACTTGGGCTTCCTGCAGCTCCTCCCCAATGGCCTTCCCCACGTCCTTCAGCAGGGTTGACATGTCCTCCTTGCTTGTTGTTGGTAGTCCGCTTATCTCTATATTAGATTTCCTAGAGTATTGCTCCAACTCCCTCACTCTAGCTCTTAAATCCGTCACAGATTCCATCAGTTGCTGGTTCTTTAGTTGAAGTTCTTTATTTTCCCTTTTAATGTCAGCATACTCCTTTTTTACTTCAGCCATGAGTTTGTTAGCAACGTCAACATTGCCAGAAAGGAAATCCATTGAAGTCTTAAACTCATCAATTGTGTAGCGTGCGATTTCAATTCTTGGAAAACTTCCTTCTTAAAAGCATCCAATACACCAATCATGAACTCCTTAGTCAGTGCTGTGGAAGAGGAAGAGGTAGATTTCATGCTGCTTACTGAAGACTCCTTTTTAGTAGAGCATTCCGAACATTTCCAATTTTTTCCGGCCCGCGTCATAACACCGTCAATCTTAACACATTTTAAGTGAAATGTTTGATCGCACACGCCACTACATTTTACGAACGATCCCTCCTCGATACATTTATCACCACAAACGCCACATTGAGCCGACATAATTACTTTTTACAATAAATTTTTAATCATAGGCACCAGACAGGTTGATACAGTAAACGACACGTCAGCTTGTTATCGCAAGTTTGGCTGCACGATGTTATCAGCTCGAGTGCCGAGACCGACTTTCTAAGGAATAGTCGGCCTTAGTTTGTAACAATGACTACATTCGCTCATCTACACTCATCACACTCATTCAAAATCCATATTCGCCCATATCTTGACGATCGGCGTCTTAAGGATAAATAAATAAATAAAAAATAAATAAAAAAATAAAAAATGGGAGAAACTACTAAAAAAAAACCACATGTTTTAGATAAAATTAAAATTTACCAACTTTTTGTGAGGAAAGTATAGTATTTACCACAAAAATGTATATTACACCTTTTTGTACACTTTACAAATTTAATTGTTAATTTGAATACTTCATTACATGTTATTTAAACTAAATATTATAGCTTCAGTAAAACTAAAACTTCAACTCTGCAAACAGGTCAGCAGTTCTCTATATTCTCGATGTGATCTTATACTCTGGATCGAGATGCTCTTCGGTCCGGGGTGGGGATATTCACCAATATGAGACGAGAGGCAGGGACAACTTACGCGTCCAACAGCACAGAACAAATGCATTCAGAAATTTGCCTTCCCAAGTAAATGTCAGATTAATTATTTTTTTTTTTTTTTTTGTAAATCGTCCCACTGGAAGCGCAACTGCGCCATGGTCGTCATGTTATTGGCCTATCCATCTTCAAAATATTCTTCCACAGAATAATATGGCCTCTTCAACAGGTGCTCTTTGAATTTATCCTTGAATTTATCCATATCTTCGATGCTTCTGACCTCAGGTGGTGTTGAGTTGAAGATCTTGCTACTTATTTAGGGCCACCTTTTGCCAGGCTAGAGCTTACTTGGGGCATATGAACGTTTTTTCTCTGTCGTGTTGAATAGCTATGAAAGGCTTGATTTCTCTTGAATACTTCTGGTTTCCTTTTGACCATCACAGCAGATTCTAGTATGAAAAGCGCTGGTACAGTAAGAATTTTGGCTTCAACAAATAATGGTTTGCAATGGGCAAGATATGGTTCATTAAACATTAGCCTAATTACTCTTTTTTGCAACAGTAGAATGTGTTGCGCCATGGGACTGCTTCCTCAAAAGACAATACCATAATTTACAATGCTTTGGAAGCACCCAAAATAAACTTTCAATAATATATTTATATCAACAACAGATTTAAGGCGTCGTACCATGTAACAGACGGTTGTTAGTCGTGATGAAATATGTTGGATGTGCTGCTCCCATCTCAAGTCATTGCTGATGGTTAGGCCTAGGTATTTTATACAAGTGTCTATTGCAATAGTTGATCCTTCCAAACGTAGCAGGGGGTCAGAATCTGGTGTTTTTCTATTATGAAATGTCAATGCCTTTGTTTTTCCTCTATTTAATATTAATTTATTTTCTTTACACCAATTGTTCATTTCATTTATGCCTTCTTGTGCTTGTAGCCTTAGCGCCTCACTGTCCTTGTCCTGTACCAGGTGGCTGACATCGTCTGCAAATAGCCAAATTTTACCAGTCGATATACAATCAGATAAATCATTCACATACAGTAAATACAGGATCGGGCCTAAATTCGAGCCTTGCGGTACGCCTGTGTTAACTGAAGTTGAGATGACAGAACGATAATGACGACTCAAACCATCCTGTCCTGAGTGCCTAACACTAACAATTTGCTTCCTGTCACTCAAATATGAGGCTATCCACCTTAGAGATTCATTTTTAATGCCCATCGTCTTCAACTTATTAAGAAGTATGTCATGAGAGATCAAGTCGAACGCCTTGGTCATGTCATAAAAAATACATAACTGGTCTCCAACGATATCAAGATTTTCATACAAATTTATTAACAAGTCAAAAATTTCATCAATTGTACACATATTTCTCCTGAAGCCATATTGCTTATTGTTTAATAGGTTCTTACTTTCCAGAAATGGTAGCAATCTTCTTAAAAATACAATTTCAAACAACTTCGAGAATACACTTTGAACGGCCACTGGCCTATAGTTTTTTACCAAGTCCTTTTCACTTGCTTTGTAGATTGGTACAACCTTTGAAGTTTTTATCTGGCTCGGGAAAACACCTTGCTCAAACGATTTATTTATTAAAATGACAAGTGGCTTAGCTATTTTATCCTTACACGCTCCTAGTACTTACAAGGGATTTCATCCACCCCAGAGCTGCTTTTGGCACTCACTTTTTGGATAACCTCCAAAACTTCCCTCTCATTTGTAGGCCTCAAGAAAAGATCAGTATTCTCAATAGGTTGGTCAGTTCCTAGGTTCGGTCTTGTAACAGATCCTGCCAATTTCTCAATTTCAGTAACAAAGTAATTATTAAAAATATTTGCTACATTATTAGGGTGAGTAATGATCTCGTCATTGTTTTTCAGACTTATATTTTCACTATTTACATCTTCATCACAAGTTAGGCTTTTCACAATAGCCCAAGATTTCTTACTGATATTCTTTGCATTGTCAATTTTATCTTTATAAAACTGTCGTTTTGTATCGTTAAGTAATACCGAATATTGGCGCTTGGCATCACAGTACTCAGCTTTACAATTGTTACTATCTATATTTCTTGTACGCCAGTACAATTCCTTTAAGTTTTCTTGCGATTCAACAATTTCTGGGGTGATCCATTTTACATTAGAATCATCCTTACATCTATACACAGCTTTGGGAAAGCATACATCAAAGATATATACAAAAGTTGAACAAAATTCATTAAAAGCATTTTCTAAATCCATATTTACATCAACACTAGACCAGGTCTCTTTTGACAGCAGATATTCAAAGGTGGCTAAGTTAGGTTTATTTATTTTCCTTTTTTCAACCTTTTTAATTACATCATGGGAAGCAACATTTACATTAAAAGCAATACTACTATGGTCAGAAAGGAGGGGTGGCAACACCTGAACAGAGTAGCAATGTCTATCCAAATCAGTGATGAAGTAATCAAGCTGACTATGCCTGTTTGAAGTTACATCAATTCTTGTATGATGTTTGAAAGTGATATGAAGGTTGTTTGACTGCAATAAATCACCTAAACATTCCTTTTCAAATGTATCATCTAGATAGTCGATATTCAGATCGCCACATACTACCATTAATCATCTCCATGAAGGTATCAAAGAACAAAATGCCATGGTCTTCATTGGTGATGTAACTTGAAGGCCAAGGCATTTTTAGAGCATTATTCTAGTTAAAAAAAATTATAGAACTCTTATTTTTTATCACAAATGAACACAAAAATATTATGAAATGGGCTTTTAGAAAACAAACATTTGTTGACTGAAACTGCTTTAAAAAAATACAAACAAAATGATTACAAATTTCGTTTTTTAAGTTTGACTTATTATAAAACATATTAGATTCCATTTTAGTTCATATAGTCACATAGAAAAAATTATGTAAAAGTTGACTCTGCATCGAATTCGTCAAAAGTTCAAGAAATATTCCAATACAGTTAGAAAATTTATTAAGTTGATATTACTGGAGCAACACCTTATTACCATTAGGTCAAGAGTAACAGTAAATCTTAAGCGAGGGGGTGGATTAGATAGATTTATTCAGACTCACCCCATCACAAAAACAGAACCAAAACGTTACCACATGTAGTTGCTGGAAAGTCTACAGTCTCGATAGTTGGTCCAAGAATTGTCCTATATGGATGACACTGGACAATAGTCACTTACACAGTCACTATCTACCTTCATGAATCACAAATGTGTCTGTCCTAAAATGAAGCTGAAGCCGATTAGCTAACATTCTGTCGCGACGAACAAAGAAAGTTCTAGAATAGGTTTGAGGCAATAAACAATTTAGTGTAAGAGAAGAATTCAAGTTAAAAAGAGGCCAATAATTAAACAAATTTACTGTTTAATTTAGTGGGGCAAAAAGAATAAAATTTAGAACTTAGATTCTAACGAACGAGTTCTTAAGTCCATAGGTGACATGAGTGAGCGTCTTTCTTTCCCCATAAGTTAGGAGAGATGTGTGTTCCGAATGAGAGTTCTATAACATTTCTAAACCAATGAACAATCACTACTTATATCCCCTGAGGGCACTAGGCCAGGAATTAGTATATTGGAGAGATAGGACATCAGCAAACTTACCTTAGAAGACAAGACCACTAACACCAGAGTAGTAGTCTGTGGCACTGGCACTCTCTCTCTCTCTCTCTCTCTCTCTCTCTCTCTCTCTCTCTCTCTCTCTCTCTCTCTCTCTCTCTCTCTCTCTCTCTCTCTCTCTCTCTCTCTCTCTCTCTCTCTCTCTCTCTCTCTCTCTCTCTCTCTCTCTCTCTCTCTCTCTCTCTCTCCTCTCTCTCTCTCTCTCTCTCTCTCTCTCTCTCTCTCTCTCTCTCTGCTCTCTCTCTCTCTCTTCTCTCTCTCTCTCTCTCCTCTCTCTCTCTCCTCTCTCTCTCTCTCTCTCTCTCTCTCTCTCTCTCTCTCTCTCTCTCTCTCTCTCTCTCTCTCTCTCTCTCTCTCTCTCTCTCTCTCTCTCTCTCTCTCTCTCTCTCTCTCTCTCTCTCTCTCTCTCTCTCTCTCTCTCTCTCTCTCTCTCTCTCTCTCTCTCTCTCTCTCTCTCTCTCTCTCTCTCTCTCTCTCTCTCTCTCTCTCTCTCTCTCTCTCTCTCCTCTCTCTCTCTCTCTCTCTCTCTCTCTCTCTCTCTCTCTCTCTCTCTCTCTCTCTCTCTCTCTCTCTCTCTCTCTCTCTCTCTCTCTCTCTCTCTTCTCTCTCTCTCTCTCTCTCTCTCTCTCTCTCTCTCTCTCTCTCTCTCTCTCTCTCTCTCTCTCTCTCTCTCTCTCTCTCTCTCTCTCTCTCTCTCTCTCTCTCTCTCTCTCTCTCTCTCTCTCTCTCTCTCTCTCTCTCTCTTCTCTCTCTCCTCTCTCTCTCTCTCTCTCTCTCTCTCTCTCTCTCTCTCTCTCTCTCTCTCTCTCTCTCTCTCTCTCTCTCTCTCTCTCTCTCTCTCTCTCTCTCTCTCTCTCTCTCTCTCTCTCTCTCTCTCTCTCTCTCTCTCTCTCTCTCTCTCTCTCTCTCTCTCTCTCTCTCTCTCTCTCTCTCTCTCTCTCTCTCTCTCTCTCTCTCTCTCTCTCTCTCTCTCTCTCTTCTCCTCTCTCTCTCTCTCTCTCTCTCTCTCTCTCTCTCTCTCTCTCTCTCTCTCTCTCTCTCTCTCTCTCTCTCTCCTCTCTCTCTCTCTCTCTCTCTCTCTCTCTCTCTCTCTCTCTCTCTCTCTCTCTCTCTCTCTCTCTCTCTCTCCTCTCTCTCTCTCTCTCTCTCTCTCTCTCTCTCTCTCTCTCTCTCTCTCTCTCTCTCTCTCTCTCTCTCTCTCTCTCTCTCTCTCTCTCTCTCTCTCTCTCTCTCTCCTCTCTCTCTCTCTCTCTCTCTCTCTCTCTCTCTCTCTCTCTCTCTCTCTCTCTCTCTCTCTCTCTCTCTCTCTCTCTCTCTCTCTCTCTCTCTCTCTCTCTCTCTCTCTCTCTCTCTCTCTCTCTCTCTCTCCCTCTCTCTCTCTCCCTCTCTCTCTCCCCCCTCTCTCTCCTTCTCCCCCCCCCCCTCTCTCTCTCTCTCTCTCTCACTCACTCCGCTCTATCAAATGTAAAATGGAATATGGATATTAAGTTTAGTACATATTGATAAATTAGGCAAATAATAATAAACAACTATGAAATAAAATTACTATAAACTAAAAAAACACACAAACTGCCAATTTACTTAGAAAATATAAAATTAGGCCTCTTGCTATCTTAGTAGTTAGCAACCTTCATATGCAGAAGGTCACAGGTTCAAATCCAGGGAGGTCTACTAAAAATTTGCTTTTTGGACCATTGTCCCATAAAGTTTTTAGAATAAGCTAAAAAGCCACCGATGTAAATAGACTTTAAAAAAAACTAGTTATAGCACACAATACTAAATGGACTATATAAAGAACCCATACAAGTACAGTAATATTGACCCAGCCACTCATCCATACAAGTGCAGTGATATTGATAGTACAAATAGTACAGTACAGTAGTACAAATGTGCATCATATGAACTAATATTAGTCAAGCAGTAGAAAGATTAAGTGGAAATCAGTCAGTTATTTAGTTAGCTAAAATTACCAACTAAAGGGAAAATAACTGACTAGATAGTAGCTTATCCTACTATTAGTCAGCTGATACCCCTTGGGCTGTAACTATTACAGTGTAAAATTACATACAACTAACCTGCAGCGGCAGATGACTTGGAAGCCACAAAGTCTGGGTCAAACTCAGGGTCATTGAGATACTTGTTCACCAGCTCTTTAATTATGTCCGGGTGAACATTCTCCTTGTCATAATTTACTAAATTAAACAGGAACTTGTCTAGGGCACCCATCATTACCTAACACAAGGTACCAGTTAGAAAAGAGGTGAAGAAAACTAGTGCTAGAGAAGTCTCAATAAATACTAATTTGAAAACACTGACCTGCTGGTGTTATCTTGTCAAATACTTGTTAAGAGAATAAAACTGATTTTGATGTGTTAAGAGACGTTTCCTGTTGATTTTATCTGGTAGCTTCGAAATAAATTTATATTGTCTGAATATATTTGATATATTTCCCTTTTTTTATTCCTTTTGCCTAACTTACAATATGTAGCATAGTATTTGTTACAATCTAAATATTATAAATAATTTAATAATTCTTATAAGAAACTCATATGATGAAAGAATATCTTGTATTTCACTTCACCACAGATCTATAAAATGGTTTTAAGCATATTTTTTATATGTAAAAAGAAGAAGTTTTCATATTAATATTTCATAAGTTAAAACTATTTGAGGTTCTGTCATTCAACAACAACATTGGTCCTTTAAATCATGCTTTGTTATATTATTTTATTTTAATATTATAATTTTATTCTTTTCTATAAAATTCTAAAAAACTTCTCTACAGGTATTCATCAACAAATGGCTACTGTCAACCCCTCCATTTTTCTTCTATAGCTTTGAACTAAAACCATTCATTTAATAATCCATTTGTAAAAGTTAACAGCATATGTGAGTTTTGTCTGTCTCAATAGTATAGAATCTGTGTACAGGGTGGGCAAGCAATACTTGGTTAGTCCTTGTTGGTTAACAACTGAATTTGCCAAATTGTATCATAGGAAGAAATCTGGTCACAGTAAACAAATTTCAGATCCGCTTTGAGGTTAAAAATGAAATCATTATTTTTTTCTCTATGATCAATTTTAGTTGTTGGTTTCAAAAGGTGTTCAGGCCAGTAAGAGGAAAGTTTGACTGAAGAAAATCTGAAAATTGAGTTTACTGCGAGGTTTATTGACTTAAGGCCTTTAGAACTTTATGTATAATCTGATTTCTTTAATATTTAATTACTTTTTTACTCTTAATAAAATTACTAAAAAAAAATCACAAGACATCAAAAGTGAAATCTAATTTAAAAATTCAATTTATCAAGACAACTCCAGATTTTCTGATTCTACTTGACAAAGATTATTAACTCCTCCTTTCCTAATAAACTAATTTTTATAAATACTATTTCAAACTTAAAAACATGACTTCGTTCAAGTTTAACTATCACTCATTTAAATTTCTTTATTTCTAACTTTATGATTGATAACTACTATGTTTGCTTTAATTACTTTGTTAGCTACTTTATTGTGCCGTTTGCACATTATGATTGTCTCCCTCGGACAGCTCAGACTTCATCTATGTTTAATCTACTATCTGTGTCTTTGTTTTCATGTTCAGTGTTTCCATTTCAGTGTTCCTTGTTGTCTACGGCTGGCTAGCCATTCTTGCTATCAACTTCCCAAGTATGACTGGTTGCTAGTTTAGTTTGGCCCTGGCTCCGGGGTCGGAGTGTCATGGACGGGCACCTGCATGGCTACTGACTACGTTTTCCTAGAGGCAGACTGTGGAACCTACGGGCTGGGACTAGCCTCTACTCTGCGTCGCAGAGGGGCAGCCGCCTCTTCACCCTTTCCGCGCTGTCCTTCCAACGGCCTCCAGGATGAAGACTTCAACAAGCAGGTGATCCAAACCCAGTTTATTTTCTGGCCCCCAGCTATAAACTTTTTTGAAGAAATTAAGTGTTTTAGAAGACCGTCAACCAGTAAAATGTCTTCAGTAGAACAATGTTTGTCCAGTGAAAAGACTTGTTTTATTGTTTTGTTGTGTTATTGAAAAGACGTTCACTATTTTAGCGAGATGTATATATTTAGATTTTATTTTTATATTGTTTAGTTTATATATATATATATATTGTTATTTCTTTCTAAGAACGGGGTTCTTGAGTAATTCTTCACTTTGTATTTCCCATTAGGAGCTGACCAGTTTTTGCTCGCTGGATTTTGGTGTGATTATTAATTTAAATCTTTTGTTTAGTTTTTTGTAACTTTTCTAAACTGGCCTAAACCGACGTAAATTTAAATTTGTCTTTTTGTTATCTGTAATTATATATATAATTTATTTGTACTCATTGTTATGTATTAAGTATTATTCTTGTTGTTGTTTATCTCTTGTTTATTTGTTTTTGTTATTTAATTTATTGTTGTTATATGTTTTCAGAGATTTATATATATTTTTGATAAAAAACATTTTTAGGCCTATCTTTTTTTTTGGTATTTGATAAGTTTGACACAAATTTTCTACTATTGATGATATTTGTCAAGCTTGTCTTCTTTTTTTATTTATTTCTACTGTCTTGAGGCCAATATATATTACTATTTATATTTTTCTATAATTATTATTGATAAAGATTTTAATTACTTTTCACAAATGGTCAACCGTCCATTTATTGTCCGTAAATGTTTCTATTTTTTCCTGTCACTTAATATCTTTTTAATACTTTTGAATTTAATGTTTTTTAATTTTTATATAATAAACAATATTTTTGCCAGTCAGCTTGTTTTTTTTTTTTGTTTTTTTTGTTCCGTGTCATCCTCCTGAGTCCGGTGCCTTTGCATCCACCTTCGATGGATCCAGCAATGTTTTGTTTAGTACGAGGGTGGATCACACTATTATAATACATTTTATGTTTAAGAATAATTAAGATTGTAGCAAATTAAATGTAATATAAATATTAATTAATTCCTACTAATTAAGTTTATGAGCAAGTTTGATGAATGAAAAAAAACGTATAGGGCCTAATAATTTTCCTGTTTAATTAAAACTATAAACTAATCTTAATTCATACATTCTCTGTGGCACTTATATAACTATATTTATGTGAACAATGATTATTTGTTAGAATATAGTAGACACTTATATTGTGGAGGAGTAGTGGTCACTTAACAGGCAACGTTTCTGAACTAAGGTAAGATCAACGAATGAACTATTCGATAGTGAAATATAAATTTTCTCAGACAATTTGAGTTGATTTAGTCTATACTCAAAATATATTTGTTTAAACTAGAATAAAATTAATTAATCAACTAAAATGCCATACAAATTGATTAATACTTATTAAATTGTTGTTTTATTAATTACAGATTGTAACATAAGATCTTATTGTTATATATATATATATATATATATATATATATATCTTGACAAATTTAATAAAAGATTAATCTTATTGACAACATTATTTATTAATCAATCATTTGTCAATTGATATGTTGATTACATTATTAATATTAGTTGAGAAATGTAATCCTGTGGTCTTTAATTATTGCCAAGAGAAATTACACTACTGTATTATTAACATTTGTCAAGATTAAAGCTGACAAGTTGTAAAAAATAGAATGTAGCATGACAGAAATAGAATTTATTTTCAATCAGATGAACAACATTTATAGGGTCATAGACAATGTAGAATTGTGAAATATTTTTGAGTTTATTTAGTGGATTGTCATCAAATCAGTTTACTTATATACTACTCTACCTGGAAATTTAATATCCAACGTAGCAACCTTCTAATCTGATCTTAGAGTAAAAATAAAGACTTACTTTACAAGCTTTCCAACTACGGTCTTTAGGCAATTTTCCTTTGGAGAAGAGCACCATTACTGCCTCACAAATCTTCACCACCGCGGAAGGTGGTGCTCCAAAAGACTTCAGTTCAGTCAAATTATTCTGTAAACAGTTATTACATTATTAATTATGAAAATTTGTGACATTTTAATCATGAATATGAACGAAGTTGTTTGGGCCTAATTTTATTTCAAAGATATTTATAAAGTTTTTTTTTTTTTTGTTAAGTGGTAGAGAGAACTAAATAGTCTTAACTTTGTCACTTAAATAGAGGCTTTTTTTCATTTAATTAAAGAAGTTCTTTTAGTAATAGGATCATGTGATGGGAGTATGTCTATATTTATTTACAAAACAAAATAGTTATTTTAAACTATTGCTCTCCAACTAGTGTAAATAATCAGACATTTTTACTATACAGTTATTTATTTTAGCGATAATGACTAAGTAAACTATAAATACTATAAAAATATGAAAGTGTTTTCTTTTGTTTTTCACATGACATACTTTGTTGAGAGTATTCAAAGCTGCCATTGCTGCAGCTAGTGCTGGCTCAGCTTTTTCTAAATCCTCTTCACATATCTTCTGTTTCACCATGATATCTTCCTCCATTATTTTGACCTTCCTCTCTTCTTCAGCAACTGTTTAGAAGCAAAACATAAACTATATGAGCAAAGATAACTATAAAATACAATTAAAATGTTTATTTATTTTTATTTGTTTACATTACATTCACCACTTACATGATATAAATATCAATGTGGTAGGTAAATTGTGAACAAATTGTGGTAGGAGTCCCAGGACAAGCCCTTGAGGTACTCCTGACTGAATATAGCAATAATTACTTATGACATATTTATTTAGCTTTAATCTTTGTTTTATGTTATTTAGGTAAGATGATAATAAATTCAAAGTCTTTCCTTGAAACCCGTAATAAGACAATTTCTTTAATAATATTGAATGACTGACACTGTTACAAGCTTTTGACAGGTTGCAAAAGGCTCTGATTGCATAGTGACTTGTCCACGGCTACTGATACACTTTTTATAAAGTCAAATAGTGCAGTTCCAGTACTTTTCCTCTTTCTAAACCCATATTGAGAAGAGTACAACATATCATTAGTTTCAAGGCAATTGGAAATTTGTTTGTAAATACTTTTTAGAATAATTTTGAAACTGTTGGCAAAAGAGCTATTGGTCTATAATTTTCTCGTGCTGTTTATATAAAGGTTTGATTTCAGTATACTTTAAAAGATCAGGAAATATTCCCTGATGTAAGACTAAGTTAATAATAAATGTTAAGGGATGTGCCAAATATACTGAGCATTTTTTAGGCAGAAACACAGGAAATTCATCCCAGTTTGTGGTACGCATCAAAATTACATTAGGCTCTAAGCTTAGGGTAATGTTGACTCACTGTTTGTTGTACTCATCAAAATGACATTAGACTGTAGGCTCAGAGTAGTGTTGGCTCACTGTTTGTGATACTCATCAAAATGACATTAGACTCAAGACTGAAAGTTTTAACTCATTGTTTGTGGTACATATCAAAATGACATTAGACTGTAGGCTCAGGCTAGTATTGGCTCACTTTTTTTATACACATCAAAATTATGTTAGACTTTAGGCTGAAGGTGGTTTTGACTCATTGTTTGTGGTACCCATCAAAATGAATTTAGATTCTATGCTGAGGTTAGTTTTGACTCATCGTTTTTGCTAATTCTCAAAATGACATAAGACTCTATAGGCTGAGTGTAGGTTTCCTTCATGTTATTGCTGCAAATAAATATTAATCTCACCTTTAATTTTCTCTTTTGCAACTTTGTCTTGCTCTTTACCCACAATTTTTATAAGTTCTGTAGCAGCCTTAGTTTTCTCCAAAATAATTTTCTCTTGTGCGGCAAGTTGGCTTTTTAACCCCTCAACCTGAAAAAAAACAAAAACAAAAACACAATAAGGAAAGGTCCATGATGTGCAGTTAAATGGTCATGGGAAAAAGTATTTTAGCTTTGAATAACAGATATTCCATCTAATAGGAATATTTGTGCCAGTAATTTTGTTAGTTAGTGAGGTCCGCAACCACAGTAGGTTTAAACTGCACTACATTTACATGAGACTACACTAACACTCCACAATGGACCACAAAAACAGCTGATACTTTAGGACTCAAAAATTTTACATTGGATGGGAAATCTGTTTGAGTATAAAATAAATGATTTTAGTCACTATGTAGTTAGTCATATGAAAGTTTGTAGTTGTAGAGAATACAGCAAATTTGCAATTTATCGGAAGCTAAGTAAGTAATTTTTAAATATTTTCCTATAACATAATTTGATTAAATTTTCACAAAATAAAGTAGATAAATAATCAAGGTGATGAAATATAATTTATTTCATAATATTGTCACTTGACATTTGGGTACTATGTTTAGTCATGAGTTGCAACGTCACAACCATCATCCCTATGTATGGACAACAACTGTCTAAGTCAGTTGTGTTTATCTTGTAAACCGTGCTATTTACATTGTAATGTCTATGTAATTAGTTTCCATATTTTATTGCATATGTTGTCTTTTGTGATCTCAGTTTATACTTGAAACTAGACTCTGTTATTTTTTGCATGACAATACCTACAGTTACCTATTTATTAAAAAGCCATCATATGCTAAGGAAAGACCATACTGTATAATGCGCTATCTATTCAGCTTGAGAGCTTCTGATTATTATTATATATATATATATATATCAGCGTAAATATTAGCTTAACTGTAACTATAAAAAGTGTTGTACTTGATTTGAACATCCAACAAGTTTCTTCAGTCCATTTTGTAAGCGTCGAGATTTAGCCAAGCAATCCTTAACAGTAAACTTGAGCAGTTTGGAATAGAGATTGATCTGTTCAAGGAAAGACTTTGGAGTAGTGTAATTATAGCGACGCTCATTTTCCAAGTACGCCTTGGACATTTTGTTGACACTATTGTGTACGAAGGCCATGAACAGTGACACCGATTTCCTGATTGCACTCTGAAACAAATGTACCCACTATTGATTTATAATGAAAAGGAAGAAAGAGATATAATTTTATATTTTTTATATAGATATTATAGTTTTAAGTAATTTTACTATTTCAATATGAAACTGAAGAAACCGAAGTGTTATTGAACAATTAAAATGTTAAACGAACAACTATTTCATGAAATTAATAACTTATATAAGGCTTAATTTTACTTTCTATGTGATGTAGATATTGATAACTATTCTGGAATGTACAATACTCTTATATTATTTTAAAAAATACTGAATAATTCAACATTATATGCATTGTCACATTGTTTTATTTATTAGCTTTAAGTAAAAAAAACTTTTTCGTATAATAATTTTAATGTGGTTGTGAATATGTTAAACATAAACATACAGTTTGACGTTGAATTGAAGCATAACATACATATTGTTGGTTGTATGCTTAACATTAAATGATAAAATTATGTTATTTGATACAGTGGTATTGACCATGGTGGAAGTTAGTAAGGTGTTGCTATTCAGGAGGACGAGTTTGAAACCGTTCTGAGCATAATGTCAGTCAGAGGGGTATGCAGCTACTTGGTTTTGGAGTCTTTTACTCTACTTGCAGGTATACCGTTCACACGAAGGCAGAAAAGTGATATTGAAGGCAGTGCAAGAATCATCATTAAAATATGATTAATATTACTTTTTAAATTACTATAAATACTTGACACTTCTCAAAATATAGTAAGCAAGGAAGTTTTTTTATATTTTTATATTTAGAGTCACAAAGTTTCTTTAGCAGCAAACTTGCGGAAAACCGTACAAGCAACAACTTTTGTTTCCAACGTTTCGTGTTTTCTTAAAATGCCGAAATTTACATCTTTAAAGCAATGCAAAGTTCCACCAAGCCAGTCAGTCATGCCATCAGGTGGATTGTCAAACTGCAAAATTACCCCATTTTGTGCCTATTTTTCATTAAAGTTGGTATTTATAAATGAAATGGATAGTTCTGCTACGGTTAAAATATAGTGGGCGAAAAGTGTAATTTGCTATCACTGTAAAAATTATGTAATTGAATATTTATGTGAAACCTTTTAAAGCATTTAAGTAATAAGCGTTTGTATTGTTATTCAAGCATAACTATTAATATCATGTAATTAATTCTCATTTACTTTCCTGGTATAAGAAAATTTGAATGTATAATAGTTTCAGATAATTTTGCCAGGTACATTGGGACATGTACATGAACAATATTAGGAATTCTGCCTGCCAGTCTGTTTCGCTATGCGCTATTCACTGCATGCTTGTTTCTCACACTCTGACTTTAGCCTTGGCTATAATTACTATATAGTCATAAAAGTACATGTTAAAAGAAATTACCTCTTTATTTGTTCCACCACCAATCCTATTTGTATTTTCCACAATCGGTTTCGAAGTTCTCACTTCGTCTTCAGGTGGAACTAAAAATTAATTTTTACAATAAACTAACACGACATTTCCTAATCTAAAGCATATCCTAATCTATCGTAGACTACTTCTTCACTGTTATTGATCACTGTCAGTGATGAGTCAGCGCTCAGATAAGACGGATCGTCTAGTGATAGTGTGCTGGCCTTATCTGCAAGTCAATATCTATTGAACTGTGCTAGTTTTTAAGTTTAATTTTTGTCTGTTATTTTTATTCTGGATTTATTTATAATGTCTCAGTGCGGTATTTGTTCGAAGGGTATTAAGTTTTCAAGTGTTCAAATTAAGTGTAAAGAATGTGAACGTGATTTTCATGGCTCGTGTCTAAAGATGAGCAAGGCTGATGTGGAATGTATTATGAAGGATGATTTAGTGTGGAGATGTCAACCTTGTGGAGAAAATAGAAGGAAGAGTCTACGGTTTGAATCTGAAGTGCAGGAAGGTAAGCTAACATTAGAAGATATAATGAAGAAAATTACGGAAATTGCTGAATACCAAAGAAGTCAGGAGGTTAATTTTAATAAATCGTATGAACACTTAAGTGAGCAGTTGCAAGAGAATAATAAAGTAATAAAAGAACAAAATTCTTCAATTCAAAACTGTCTCAAAATAATTGATAATTTGGTTAGTGAAAATAAGCAGTTAACCAAGAAAGTAGCTGATTTGGAACGTAGAGTTGACAACATGGAGCAGTATTCTAGGGCTAATGCTGTGGAGATACAGGGTGTCCCAATGAAACCTAATGAAGATGTGATTAGTGTCGTAAAAGAAGTAGGGAAGGCCTTGGACATTGACATCTCAGACTCTATGATCGATGCGTGTCATAGGATGGGACATAGGGCTGGTACAAACGGAGCTCCCCCAGGAATCATCGTTAAATTTGTTAGGCGATTTGATAAAGAGAGCTTTCTGAAGCAACGACGTGTCAAAAGAACACTCTCTACGAGACACATGAACCTGGAAGTGGACCGGCCCGTCTACATAAATGAAGCCTTGACACCGGCGAGGAGGCGACTTCTGGCAGCGGCTCGGCAACTGCGGAAGGAACGAGACTTTAAGTTTCTTTGGGTGCGAGGAGGGAAAATCTTCCTTCGTAAACAAGAAAACTATTCTGTCATACAGGTGACTTGCCAAGGTGATCTTGCTAACTTTTAAATTGAATTCATGTCTCAAAAGATAAATGTTTTTATTTTTTATAGTTATTACAAGTTTCTTAATATACATTTATTTATTATGTCAAATTAAGCTAGCATATAATTAAAAATCACTGTAGAAACTATATTAGTATATTATAATTAGAGACCACGTAAATATTATTCATCTAAATATAAGAAGTTTGAGACAAAATTTTGATATTTTCTTTGCTGAATTAGATACAAAATATGTTTTTCAGATATAATAATTCTGTCAGAAATTTGGATTAATTCTGTTGAAGAGAATTTCTATAAAATACCCTCTTATGATTTATATGTAAAATGTAATAATAACTATAGATCAGGGGGTATTGCTGTTTATGTAAAGAACACAATACAAGTCATAGAATGTGTAAATCTTGATCTCCATACAGCTGATGCGGTGTTAATTTCATTTTTATTATCAAAACAGAATTTTCATTTATTAGCAATTTACAGATTAATTTATCATCCAGTAATTGATTTTGTTAATGAATTGGAAAGTATATTTTTAAATGAAAATGGATTGATATATAATAAAGATAATACTTTTTTAGTAGGAGATATTAATATAGATATTTTAGAAAACTTTAATGTTGGAATAGATACTTATAAAGCATTGATGGCTGCAAATGGTTTTGTCAGTTTAATCAATGAACCAACTCGTGTGACGCAACAATCACAAACTTGCATTGATCACGTTTACACAAGAGTAGCCCGTAGAGATAAGATAGTGGTTGATGCGTGTGTTAAGCATGTTGGCATCACTGATCACTCGCTTACAGAAGTAAATGTCCGGTTTGATGGTGGTGGGAGGCAGCTACCTGAGGCTTCCCCTTATCACTATCGAACTGATAGAGTGAGGCTGTTAGGCAATGTAAACTGGTCGGACGTTTATAAACAGTCTGATGCTTCGTCTGCTTTTGACTCTGTCTTTGAAATATTACAAGACAATATTGATAAATGTAAAGTAACAACTAACTTTCGTAAACCTTTGAAAAAATTAAAACCTTGGATGAATGATTATATTTCTAATAAAATTAAGAGAAGAAATCACTTATTTCAACTGACGAAAAACCATCCAAATAATGAGGAATTGAGGTTGATATATCTGAATTTTAGGAATAAATTAAATTATGATATAAAACAATTAAAAGACAATTTTTATAAACAGAAATTTGGTAAATGTCTTGGTAACTCAAAGGCTACTTGGAAAGTTTTAAATGAAGTAACAGGACAAGCAAGAAAAACTGACAATTCAATTCGGTTAGAACTTAATGGTGATTTAATAGCTGATCCTCATAAGATAGCTAATGAATTTAATGATTTTTTTTCTCAATGTTGTGAATAATTTAAATGTAAATAGAAATGTTCCAAATAGGTCATCTTTTGAGGATTATAAAAATTGTTTTATAAGGAAAAGTGAGAAAAAATCAATTTTTATTGATTCAATCTTACCTAATAAATTAATGGGAGTTATAAATTCATTGAAAAATAACACCTCTCCAGGTATAGATGGTGTGAGTGCAGCTATGATTAAAGATATATCTTCAGCAATAATGGACGTTTTACTGTACTTAGTTAACTTAAGCTTTACTACTGGCGTTTCCCATCTAAATTAAAGTTGGCAGTGGTGATACCAGTGTTCAAGAATGGATCTAGATTCAGTTGCAATAGCTACATACCTATTTCTCTTTTGTCTTGCTTATCTAAAATATTTGAGAAATTAATGAAGGGTAAATTATTAAAATTCTTAAAAATTACAAATTTTTTCAGTAATAAACAGTTTGGATTTAGAGCTGGTATGAGTAAAGAACATGCCCTTTTAAATTTTATGTCAAGTATCTTTGATGGTCTGAATGATGGGAAGTGTGCAAGTGGTCTTTTTTTAGATATTAGAAAAGCATTTGACACTGTGGATCACAATATTTTATTAGACAAGCTCTTTGAATGTGGTATTCGTGGGGTTGCACATAAATGGTTTGCAAGTTATTTGTTAAATAGAAAACAATATGTTAAAGTATGCTCAGTATTAAGTAATGTAGTAACAATTAAGTACAGAGTTCCTCAGGGTTCTGTTTTGGGGGCAATCTTATTTATAATTTACATAAATGATCTCTGTAATGGAAGATTTTTTGGTATACTGACATCTTTTGCTGACGATACTGCCATGTCGTACTGTGCATCTAGCTGGGATCAGGTGTTTTCATGGGTGAATAAAGATTTAGAGGCATTACAGTGGTGGTGTTCAAATAATAACATGCTGATGAGTGCTGAAAAGACCAAGTATATTAACTTTAGTTTAAAAAAGGAAGTAATATTTGATGGCCAAATTTTATACAAATGTATAGAATGCCTTGGAAACCAATCTATTTGTATAAGAAAATGTTCCATTGTGGAGAGGGTTACCAACTTGAAGTATCTTGGTGTAATTGTTGATAGTGAACTTAGTTGGAAGACGCATATCAGTAGGTTAAGGAATAAATTAAATGGCATTTTAAGATATTTCTATTTTTTGAAAGATATTTGTAGTAGGGAAATCATGCGAATGTTATATTTTGCACTATTTCAAAGTCGAATTGAGTACGGAATCATAGTGTGGGGAAGTGCATATGATACATATTTGAATTTAATATATTTGCAACAAAAACATGTAATAAGGCTAATCAACCGAAAAGGTAAGTTTGAGCATACATGGCCCCTCTTTTGTGCTCTACAAATTTTACCATTGAAACACTTGTACATTTTTAAAGTCTTAAAGATATTTTATGAAAGAAGTGGAAGTGTTCAGTGTATGACAAATGTTTACAGGCAGAGGCTTAGAAATGTGAAGCATTTTTCAATACCAAAACCTAACAATACTTTCTTCACAAAAACTGTTAATTTTATTGCACCAAGAATATTTAATCAATTACCTGAATATATAAAAGAAGCACAAAGTAGAAAATTATTTTTTAATAAATTGAAAAACTGGTTATTTAGTCTGGATGATGTTGATTTCTTGAGACAAATACTAAGATAAATGGCCAGTGGGAACAATATTTCGAGGTAGTGATCATAGTACAAAAAAATGTTAACTGAAGTTAAATGATTAACATATAATGAAATACATATATAATAATAAATACTCATAAAATAATTGATATGGCATTATAATGTTTAAATTAATTAACACTCAATTTTTTCTTTTTAATAAAGTAAGTATGTTTAGTTTATTTACATTACTATTAATTAATCTATTAATTATTCATAAATTACTAAAATTACAATCAAGGATTTATTTTCAATTATCAATTGGTAAATATAACTAGCATATTTCTTAATTTTAGGCTGTACATAGAAATTGATAATTTATTACCTGTTCGCTGATAATAGCTTTTTTAAGTTTAATTATGAAAAGGAACCTCTAATCAGGCTAAATATAATGCCTTAGAGGCCCTATAATTCTCTTTTTTTTCATACATTTTTTTATTGTTAAATTAGACTTAGTATGTAGGCAAATGTTTTTAGGTTTTATTTATATTAAGTATATAAGATCTTTTATTTTGTTCTTTGTTTATATTTGGCAAGTCACCAATATTATGTTTTAAAATGTGTTTTGTATTTGTTTCTTGTCAAAAAAGTCTGATCGTGTAAAAAAAATTGAGAAATAAATTTATTATTATTATTATGTTATAATTTAAACTGAATCGAAGGTTGGAGTTATTGTTGGTTTCCCGGTTTGATTTGGATTATTTCGGTTGGAGGTCTTCTTTTTCATTTTTAACTTATGTATGATGGTGTTGAAAATTTCATTACTTGAAAATCTAGTTGTTCATTTAATACAAAGGATGAGTTTTTGATCACGGATTTGTAAATTTCAAACTGTTATATGATGTTCATGTTTTTACTTTTTCAGATTTGTATAATTTCGAATTTTTTGTTTGTTCTTTATTAAATGGCCAGTTTTTATGAGATGGTCTAAAAATTTTGATTTGTGGTTTTTATTAGGTATGTGTTTCTTAAATCTAGTTTTGAATGAGCATCCTGTTTGTCTGATGTAACGTTTGGGACACTAATTATAATTAACTTGATATATTCCTGTTTTTGAAAATTTGTCCTGTTTGCTTTTTGCTTTTAATAATTAATTTAATCTGCCAAATGTTCTAAATGCTAGTTTGTGTTCTAGGGAGGAAAAGGTCGAGCTCCACCCTTGGTTGTCCAGTTCCAGACCAAGATGCAGAGATGTCTAGATCACCAACTACAAGAAGAACAAGGGCCTGTCAGCCCGCAGAGTGAACAACGCCTTTCCGGACACCAGAGTGTACATCAATGAACATCTGTCACCAGTCAACAAGATCTTCTTGGCTCAACTCAAGGAAAGAAGTAAGCAGTGCAATGTCAAGTATGACTGGTTTAAGGATGGTAAGTTCTATCTCAGGAGAGATGATGGGGAGAAGTGCTTCAAAATCACAAACCTTGATCAAGTGGAAAAATACCGCTAAAGCTTGTAATCAGTAAACAACCATGAGGCTTCGATTTTGCATTCACAATCATATTTAAATTCTCTCGATGACACATTTTTCTCACCATCCTCTCAAGACGCTGATGGCTCTGTCTCAAAAATTCATTTAAATATTCGAAGTTTGAGACAAAATTTCAATAGTTTTCTAGCAGAACTCAATAATGCACAACAAAAAATCAGTTTAATAATTTTAAGTGAAGTATGGATCCTCAGCGAAGAATTAAGTTTTTACAAAATACCTGGTTATAATGCAATTGGCAAATGCAATAATCAATACAGATCTGGAGGCGTTGTATGTTATTATGACGAAGAGCTATCAGTTCAAGAGATGGAAATTGAAATTGACATGATAACGGCTGATTGTGTTTTGTTCCAGCTTAAATACAACAGAACTCGCTGTAATATTTTTGCATTTTATAGACTACAATCATGTACAGTAAGTGCTTTTGTAGAAGAGCTGGAATCACAATTATCTCTTTTAAAGTTAAATACTGTCTACATAGGGGATGGAAATATAGATATTTTAAAACTATCGCCTGATTCATTAAGATATACTAGATTATTATTATTAAGTAATATGGGATTTGTATCAGTAATTAATTCTCCGACCAGAATATGTAAAACCTAATATACCATTTTATATATAGAATTTGAATATGTTTGAGACAGCAATTTTTGATCTTGGGTTAACTGACCATTGTTGTTTAGCGCTAAAAATGAAGCTAACAAAAAACTCCGTTTTTAATTTTAATATGATCAATCAAGAATTAAAATATACAGACTGAAATAGTACAATTGACGAAGAAAATGTAAAAACATCTTTTGAAAAGTTCTTTAATACTTTGAGTGGTATATTAGATAGTAATAAAGAGGAAAGAATGATTGTTAGTAGATTAAGTAAAGCAAAACTTATCAGTCCTTGGATAAATAGTAACATTTTAAACATATTAAACAAGAGGAAAAGACTATATGGTATGTTGAAAAAAAGGCCTTATGATGAAAATTTCAAGGATTATTTTAACAGGTTTAATAATAAATTAAAAAGTGATATTGACAAAGCCAAAAATGTGTATTATGAATATTTAATTCAAAATTGTAACAGCGACGTAAGCCAGCAATGGAAAATAGTAAATAGTATAATGGGTAACGTAGTTAAAAATGGAATATTTCACATGGTATCAGTCGATGGAAACCTTCCTCCACACGGAGAGGTTCATTTTTCATTGATAAAACTGATCCACACGAGATTCTAAGCATTATTAATGGTTTAAAAAATAAGAAATCTAGCGGATTCGATAACATATCAGTGCATGTAATTAAACAATTAGCTGAAAGCGTTGTTGTTCCAATTAGTAAATTAATAAATCTAAGTTTTAGATCTGGAGTGTTCCCGGAAATATTAAAAAGAAGTATTGTTATTCCATTATTCAAAAAGCCTAATTTGTTGAAAATAGACAATATACGTCCTATAAGCTTAGTTTCAGTATTTTCCAAGATTCTTGAAAAATGCATGAAAAAGAGATTAATAAGTTACCTTCCTAGTTTTAATTTTCAAAATCATAGGCAATTTGGGTTTACAAAAGGCAAATCCACAGAATGGGTGGATGGGTTTTGTAAATAAAATACATCAAATCATGAAAAATAAGTGTAAAACGTCTGCCCTCTTAATAGATTTCAAAAAAGCCTTTGATCTTGTAGATCATGATGTGTTGTTGCTAAAAATGGAATCCTTAGGAATTAGGGGAGTAGTGTTAAATTGGTTTAGTAGTTTTTAAAAAGATAGAATCCAGCAAGTAAACGTTGGTACTGAACTTAGTAGTTTTTTAGTAGTACAAAGTGGTGTTCCTCAGGGATGTGTTTTATCAGCAAATCTTTTTTTGATATTTATAAACGATCTGCTAAACACTTAATTTTTTGGAGAAATTTATGCTTTTATCGATGACCTGGGGTACAATTATTCTGACAAAGAAAAAATATAATATACAATGAAATCTGTAATGACCTGAAACAGTTAAAGAAATGGTGAGTTCTAACAAAATGGTTGTTAATGTAAACAAAACGAAATATATAAATTTGACAGTGTAGATTTTACTTTCGATAGACCATTTAGATTTCACTTTTCAAAATGTAAAGATTCAATTACTTGTACTTGTGAAGATATTATTAAAGTTAAGGAATTCAAATATCTAGGGGTAATTCTAGATGAACGTTTGTCGTGGAAAAAACAAGTAATGACCATTTATAATAATTTAAAATTTAATCTCAGGAAGTTTTCTTATTTGAAAAATTTCTGTGGTACAAAGTTTCTATGTAGGCGCTATATTATGGTCTGATTCAGTTTCATCTTCAGTACGGTGTCACCTGCTGGGATGGGGTGTTTAAATTTTTAATTAATAGCATTAGAACGGCCCAAAACAAATTTATAAGAATCATTAACAAAAAAGGATACAGGGAAAGCAGCTTCCCATTGTATATTAATCAAAAATGTTACCAATACAGCATTTATTTGTTTTCAAAACTCTGAAACTGTTTTATATATTAAGTGGTAACAGTACAGATTTTTCATGAAACAAGAAGCATCAACAAAAGACTTTTTAAAATGCCTAAAGTAAACAAATCAATTTTGAGACAATCGTATCCCTATTTGGGGCCAAAATATTTTAATCAATTACCAGTGGATATTAAGGAAATTTCTAATTTAAATGAGTTTTGTATTAGGCTAAGAGCGTGGCTATTTACTAATAGCGATCTGAGTTTCCTGAATAATTTTTTTTATTTAAAAAGATACTGATGCTAGTTTGTATACACCATTACTTTATAATCGAATGTCAGTAAAGCTATAAGTGAGGAAGGAAGAAGGAGTTATGTAATAGATTTAGTCCTAACAATAAGAAGTACTCTTTTGTTTGTTATCAGCAGTGATAAGCCGTGCGAGCTGCAGTGAGCTTTTTGTTTAGTTGTAAGCATCAAGACGGACTAGGCTCATTCAAGTTCATCTGACATGTTATTTCTTGTTTATATATTAGATGCCAAGCCACGCATACTGGTAATTGTGGCAAGGCCGATTCCAAGCTCTGTACTCTGTTCTTTTCAATTGAATAATGAGTAGTCTAAGTATATATGAGTTGTATGCTGTTTAGTTTATGGTTCGTGCGATGATTAGATTTTACATGGGCCGTATGGTTTGTTGGATCAGTTTTCTGTACACTTTTATCTAAAAACTTTGGTTTGGTTTAGTTATAGTTGTATTCAGGTAGTTTAGATTATAATTTGGTCTAATTCAGATGTGAATTTCTAATTCGGATAGATGTTGTTCAGGTATTTCTTGAAAATGACTATTTGCCTATCATTGCCATTGTATTAGAAGAAGATGTTATCAACATATCTGTAAAAATATGTTATTTTCTCAAAAATATTTGTAGTTTTCATTTAAGATGAATGAATTTCTTATATTATTTAGAAAAATGACAGCTAAAACACCAGACAGTGGTGATCCCATAGCTAGGCCACCATTTTGTTGTAAATATTCTACATGAAATTTAAAATAATGTTGGTTCAATGTTATATGTTGGATGGTAGTCAATGTTCAGATGTTGTGTAGGAAAGAGAACTGAGAATCAGGGTTGTTAGTGAGCTGAAAATCAGACCAAAAGGATGTGGTTTGGATTCCAAGTAAAGCTGCAGGTTCCTTAGTTGATAAATAGCTCTTTCTTAGGAGCAGTCAACTTTAGTTAGTAACAATGACTACACTTGTTCATTTACAATCATCACCCTAATTTGACCATATCTTGAAATTGGAGTTTTAATAATGAATATATACGAGTAATAAGTGTTAATTTGATCTATTTGGTTTTTATTTAGAGTCAGTATTTTTGTTAGGTTATTGTGTAATATTGTCACACATACCTAATAAAAATCAGACCATCGCATGAGAAACTAGCCTCAAAATAAAAAAATATAGATAAAATCTTAAAAATTAGAAAAAAGTATAAAATTGAACATCATTGAAAAATTTGAAATCTACAAAACAACGAAACAAAACTCATCCCTTGAATTAAATAACAACTGGATTCTCACAGCAATGAAATTTTCGACACCGTCATACATATATTCTCATAATATACAAGTATACGGACAAAAGAAAACCAAATATTTAATAAGGCAATTGATGAAGCGGATTTCTATTTAAAACAAAATATACAACTAAGTTCTAGTAAAAACTGCTTTATAGAAAACGATTCACAGCTTAATAAATATTAGAAATGTTAAAAAGTAAAACTGACACGTCTCGTAATAAAACAATAACTAGAAAATGTAGAAGATTCACATATGAAAATTGTGAAGCTTTTGCTAATAGTTTAAAAAATGAACTGTGGTTGGAGATGTACTCAGCTAATGTGGAGGATAAATATAACGCTTATTTCAATATTTTTATTTATCATTTTGACATTTGTTTTCCAGTAACAAGATTTCGTGTCAAATTAAGTAACAAAACCTGGATTACTCTAGAATTAAGGAAAGAAAAAGACAATATCATTGATATTAGTCAAACTATTAGAATTACCAATGGTAGCGTACTTAGGGAGTTATTAAAAGAACGACAGAAAAAGTATCATACAAATATTAATAGGACCAAGAAAAATTTTATTGAAAATAATATAAAAAAGCTAATAATGTTTTAAAAGCAACTTGGAGTATGATAAATACTGATATTAAAAATAATATTGTAAATATCAAAGAAGTTAAATTACTGGTAGGTAACAAAGAGTATGAAGATCCATTAGATATTCGTGAGTTATTCAATGATTATTTTGTTAACGCTATAGACGATTCATTGATTTCCAACAAAACATCCCAATCGCCCCCAACCCCACTATCACCGGATAATGGTACAAATTGTAATTTAAAGTTTGCAAATGAAGTCGAAATAGACAAATTATATCATTTTTGGAAATAAATTCTCCTCTGGGTTTGATGAAATACCCATGCCAATAATTAATAGTGCTAAGCAATTTTTAATCAAACCTCTTGATAATCAAACCCATTATTAATATAAACAATAATCAGACTGTACAGGTTAAACAAACTAAATTTTTGGGATTATGTATTGATGATAAGCTTTCATGGACCTACCATGTTGATCAATTAACTAATAAAATATCATAAGGTTTATATGTGTTAAGAAATGTATCAAAATACTGTTCATTAGAAATTTTATTAAAGGTTTACCATGCCCACATACATTCTCATGTATCCTTTGGTATAGAGCTGTATGGCGCAACAAGTATTAAGAATTTAGATAGCATTTTAACTGTCCAAAAAAGAGCTATCGGGACAATGTTGAACTTGGATTATAATCAGCCTGTAAAACATTATTTTACAAATTTAAAAATTCTTACTGTTTATGGACTATATATATTACAAACTATTATGTATATTAAGACATCTGAAAGTGATATACCAACTTTAGGATTAACCCATGAGTATAATACACGCTATAGAAACTATCCATCATTTCAAAAATATAGATTGAATATTTTTAAGAAAAAGCCATCAACTGCAGGCATTATGCATAGTCTACCAAATCACTTTCATTTAATTACAGATTTGAAATTGTTTAAAAGAAAGTTAAAAGTATATTTAATTGATAAAACTCTTTATTCTCTAAATGAATTATTTGAGAATAGTTTTAATTAGTTATTAGCTTTAAATTAGATTTAATATTTTTGTAAATTGTGTCACCATTCTGTATTTACTTATGTAAATCTTGAATAAATAAATAAATAATGTAAAAACAAAAAAGAAGAACTCCAAACAAGACAATACAAATCAAACCGGGAAACCAACAGCAACTCCAACCATGAATTCAGTTTAATAAAACAGTGAAGAAGTAGTCTAGGATAGATTAGATCTTGTTTTAGATTAAGAAATTTAATGTTATTTTAGTGTATAAGTGAATTTTTAGTTCCTTCTAAAGATGAAGTGAGAACTTCAAAACTGGTTGTAGAAAATATAAAAACTGGTGGTGGAACAAATAACGAGGCAAATTCTTTTACCCCTATATCTTTATTAAAAAACCAATTCAGTAAATTGCCAATAGAATATGGATACAAAGTTATATATTGTTGTAGGTTATATCTGTAATTTTTATAACCTACACACTGCTGCAACGATATTTTCCATCTGTGTCTTATCCCTCTGTCCACTACAGATAGTTTAATGTGGTTTGCAATTCTTGTCTGTATATATATATATATATATATATATATATATATATATATATATATATATATACTTTATGTATTGGAACAACATGTTTTCTGAGTGTAATATTGTTGTAGGATTTTCTGCAACATCACTATTGTTTATTAGATGCTTGTAAATACTAAAATGCCTTTTAATCAATTTCTTGCTTGTTCTTGGTTTCATTGCTATCTTTCGTTTATTATCTTTAAATGAAATAAACTATTCTGTTGTAATAGTTTTAGTGTGCTTGTGAATTTGATGGAAAATATCAATTGAAACTATAATTATCTAAAACTAGTGAAATATAAAAATCAATGTAATTAGTATTTGAAAAAGGGCCTATTATTGATATAAGTGATACAAAGAAAGAATTTATTCTCTTTTGGCTCTAAATAGTACTTAACACTTTCCTTAATTGAAAATTACAAAATATTGATATTTTTGCACTTGTTGTTACAGAAAACAGATATATTTTTAATTACATCTTATGAAAAATTCTAGTACGCCTTAATAAAAATTAAATATGCTTACAGGCAAAACCTCAACCTCACTGAGAAATCTAGCTGAGACAGACTCCAGAGCCTCCTGAGGCCATTCCATGAACCAGTTGATGGATGTGCAGTTGACAATCGCAGGGAACTTACGAGCTCTAACCCGCAGAGTGGAGCCAACAGGAGAGAAGCACAAGATCACTTTGATTAGTTTCCGCACCTTATTGATGAAGTACTTCCAACAATTCTCTTTGGTATCCTGAATACCTGCGCCCTTTACCTGCAACATAAGATTTAAATAATTATTTCAAATTAAGTCCTTACTAAATAGTATTTCTACCTTTCTTTATCTCTAACTAATGTGGCACAAAGTAATTTTTCCTTGTGAAAACTTGCTCCCACATTTCTCTGATACTACTGCTATGGTATAACATACAACATAATGTAAGGTCACATTGAAAAGATAAGATCCCTTTTCTAGTTATTCATTGTGTCAGTTTATAAGCTTATGCCATTTCACTGTTCGAACGTTAGCTGCGATAATTAGTTGTTTATTTCATCATGTAATAGTTCTTCATTTTGCCTTATAATACATTTTGTGTTGTTACATTACTAAAATAGTGAGAATTGCACATATTTAGTTTTCAGTGTAAAATATGTGTTTGTAAAGCGGAAAGAAAATTTGGTGTGCTATTGAATTAGCAAATGTTTTTACACAGGATATTACAAAATTAAATTTTAAAAAATCGTACAAAACAAAGAAATAAGTTCTGATAAACACATGTCCCAAGATGCTTTGTTTTCAGTTTGTATGGCTGTTTATTATTTTGACGGAAAACTCATTACTAAAAGTCCCTTGAGCTACAGGATTGTAATTTTCCGTGACGTTTTGTCAATTTTAGACCTAATACTACCAAATATGAATAAAATATCTTTACTAATTTCAAAATTGCAGCAGTTTAAAAATATTAATGCTAAATTTCATGAAAACCGTAGTATTTATGGTAATATTGTTAGGAGCATATAAAAATAGCTTGCTATGTGGTGAAACTTTTGATACCTCAATTTTTATGATTGTTCACAAATGACAGAACTTTATTAACAATATCGTTCTACTATTTTTACATTTTACAATTAATATAGTATTGATACCTTCTAAATTATACATGACGGTTTAACAGAAGTTAAAATAAATACTTTCAACAGCTGTTCTTAAATTAGTTAATTTGCCCCTTTAAAATGGATGCACTGTTGAGCAAATCAATAGCAATGCAGATCCTGTTTACATATTTTCATTGAGTTTGAATAATATAGTTATTCACTTTTTTATGAGTTGAGAAGTTTTTGAAAGTTATTTATTATTATTTGACTTGTTTAATAGCAGCTAATAATTTTTATTTATTTTTTAACTAGCTAAAATGCATTTAATGTATGGGCTAGCACGATGCAATAGTTCTGAAGTTGGGGTCTCTTCAAGTCTCTCTGAAACTGGTTCATTAAAGAGAGTTTCAACATAATAAAGCCTACAGACCTGAATCTACTGAAGTTTGAAGACATGGTACTTGACAACATTCCTGAAAATTCTGAAAAGGGTACCAGAGAAATTACGATACAGTTAAATTCTAACATTGTCAGTATTTGGAGAGTTCTAAAAGAGCAACTGTTACATTCCTACCATGTTCAGCAAGTCCAAACTATATTGCCACATTACTATGCTCCTCATGTAGTTATTTAAGAATGGTTTTTGGAGAAAGATTGATCCAAATCTTTTATCCAGAGTTGTATTTACTGATCAGGCTCAATTTACGAGCACAGCTAAAGTTAACGTACATAACCAACATGTTTAAGCAGACGAGAATCCACATGCCTTCAGAAAGAATCATCCAAAACTTCCATTTTTAGTAAATAAGTTAGAAATGTAAAAAAACTGTCCTTAGACTAGAATTTTAGGAAAATATCTAGAGATTATCTATTTATGTTCATTTTTCCACCAAGGCTAAATGGAATGAAGAGATCCCTTTTTTGCTACATGTCATGCCTGTTCAGCTGCAACATAATATGTAGTTTATGCACAATGGGGCACCTGCAGACTATAGTGTTGCTGTCCGTGAACACCGACATCACAGTTTTTCCAAATCAATAGATAAGTCGAGGAGGGCTAGTTCAATGGCCAGCTAGGTCACCAGACTAGCTTTCACATCCAATGGAGAGTGATCCACAAGGAGTTTGACAAAAATAGTTACCATTTGAACCTTTGGACTTTTACCTAAGGGGTTATTTGAGTACTTTAGTGTACTCTTCTCCAATCAAGACCGTTGAAGAATTACGATTGAGAATATGTGATAGAACACAAATGATCAGACCAGGAATCTTTTAATGAATCTGTTAATCAATGAGAGGGCACCTGGATGTGTAAATTTTGTACAACAGAGGTCATTATAGATGGTTTAATATTCTTTTTTACTCAAATTAGGAAAATTAAACTGTGTAAATGCCTCTGGACTTAAGAAATAGTTTTTAGGGGTCCACGTCCAATTGAGATTGATCCACAGGGAGTTTGACAAAAATAGTTACCATTCGAACATTTACTCTTGAAAGATGTGGTAAGTGAAAATCTCTTTTTTTCATTAAAACTTTGAATATCTGCCTTGTACTGGATAAGCCTTTTTAAGTGCTCTTTGCGGCATTCCTCTTTTCTAGAACAACTCTTTAAAATTATGTACATCTTGACTTATGCTTACATTTAATATTTTTGTCAGACTCCTTTTGAACCATTCTCCATTGGAAGTGAAGAGTTACTAATTACCCTAAAAACTATTTCTCAAGTTCAGTACTCATTTACATGTTTAACTTTCCCAATTTGAGTAAAGAAAAGAATATTGAACCGTCCAGAACAGGACCTTCATTGTAACTTTTTAAAATTTTAAACAAGCATAATTTTTTAAAGAGCAAACCTTTTGAGGTCGGTCGGATATGTGAGTTTATGTTCTACTATTAAAGACTTTTAATTTTATGTACAACCTAACCTATGCTCTCATTTAAGATTTTCTTCTGACTCCTTGCGGGATATCCTCCTGATATGACACAAAAATAGTAGTTACTTGAAAAAGTAGGTGCAGTAATGATGTACCAAGTTTTATTGCTTTATCTGCAACCGTTAGGAAATTATTAATCTGTTCCAGGACTTATCTTCCACACTGTATATATTTGAACTCGCTTCGCTCGTTAGGGTTTTTGCCCCCAAACCCCTATTGATGGCATGATTAAATTATGACTAAAAATGATCACGAGCTACCAAAGTAGGTCAACGACTACCCAAGTTCATAGATCCCCGTAGGGGTTTCACAAATGATCATGGGTGGCTATACAAAATGATCATAGACTACCCAAATAAATTAATAGCTACCCTGAATGATCCCCGGACACTAAATGACAACATTTACTACTCAATTTGATAAAAGGGGCTACCTATTTTTAACACGGGATACGAAACATTGATAACAACATTTTGATAGTTACCAAGGTTGATTACGAGATGCTACCCAAGTTTATCTTTGAGGCTATCCAAGATAATCACATGTGGTTTCCAAAATTGATCACGGGGAGCTGCCCAAATCGTTCACGGGGTTGCTCAAGTTGTTCACGAGGCCTACCCAAGATGATCACAGGAGGATACCTAAGATCATCATGGAGGTTCCCTAAGATAATTACGGGATGCTACCCAAGTTGATCACGGGTGCTTCACAAGTTTATCACTGGTGGCTAACTAGGTTGAATAAGGGTGGCTACCCAATTTGATCTTTGAGGCTACCCAAGATAATCACGGGTTGAACACATGGATACCTACATTGATCACAAGGGCTACCTACATTAACATCGGGTGGCTACCCAATTTGATCTTTGAGGCTACCCAAGATAATCACGGGTTGAACACATGGATACCTACATTGATCATAAGGGCTACCTACATTAATATCGGGTGGCTACCCAATTTGATCTTTGAGGCTACCCAAGATAATCAGGGTTGAACACATGGATACCTCCATTGATCACAAGGGCTACCTACATTAATCACGGGTGGCTACCCAAATTTATCATAAGTAGTTACTGAAGTTGATCACAGTTGGTTATCTAAGTTATATTCGGGGGTTACTCAAGTTGATAATTGGGGAGGGAGCTACTCAATTTGATCAAGGGATAGCCAAGATGATTCCAGAGGGCTACATAAGTTGATGACGTTTGGTTACCCAAGTTGATCATGAGGACTATCTACGTTGTTCAAGAGAGCTATCCAAAATGATAACGGTTGGCTACCCAATCTGACTGCTACGCAAACTGATCAGATATGTAACCCAGGTTGATCACGGGGGCTACACAAGTTGTACAAAGGGGATACCCAAGTTAATCATAGGTGGCTACCCGAGTTAATCACGAAGGCTAGCTACGTTGATCATGGGGGCTAACTAAGTTGATAATGGATGGTTACCTAAGTTAGTCACATGTGGCTACCCAAATTGGTCACAAGTAGCTGCCTAAGTTGACCATGGGGGCTTGCCAAGAAAAGCACGGGTCCAAAATGACAATAGGGCACTTCCCAACTTAATTATAGGGGGCTACCTAAGTTAATGACAGGATACTGCCCAAGTTAAGTACAGGACTGATCACGTGGGGCTAACCAAGTTAATCATGGGTGCTACCACAGTTAATAGTACCTGTAAAAAAATAGGTACTACCAATGTTAATAGTAAGTGTGCCTCAGGTTATAATGGAAGCCACTTATATAATAGAAGTCAATCATGGGTCCCACTCATGTTATCACGAAGGATTGACTACCCAAGTCGATTAAGGGGGCTAACAAAGTTGATCACGAGGGCTACCCAAAATTTTCATGGGGGCTAACCAAGATGATCATAAGGAATTTACTAAGTTGTTGATGGTATATTACTGAAGTCGATCACGGAGGCTGGTCAACAGAGTAGTAAATATAAATATTGTCCATGGTTATAAGTTTCCAGCTTGTTTTAATCATGCTTAAATTGGAGAATATATTTTTAAAAATCATATTTTTTGACAAAAAACTAAACTTTATCGACTTTTTTTGAGAAACGATAAAATATATCACAAACATGAATGTGACACCTTTTGTACAGAATTCATTTGTTAATTTGAATAATTAATTATGTGTTATCTAGACTAAATATTACAGCTTCTGTAAAATAAAAACCTCAACTGTGCAAACAGGTAAGGGTTTTATCGTCAGCCATTTTAATTTTTTTTAGGTTATTAAAAGTGAAAAATCTAATTGTATAGCATTTTATTTACAGAAAACATAAAGGTAAATAGTATGTAAGGTTTTAAGTTTCTGACTTCTTTTAATCTTTCTTAAATAGGAGAAACTCTTTAAAAAAATTACATGTTTTCGACAAAACTTTACCAACTTTTTGTGAAGAAACTACAGTTTGTACTACAAAAATTTTCATAACATGTTTTACACAGAATTGATATAATAATAAAAATATTTCATTAGATGCTATCGAAACTAATTATTACAGCTTACACGTACAGTGGTACTAACCCACCCACCCACCCCTACACATACAGTGGTACTAACCCACCCACCCGCCCCTACACGTACAGTGGTACTGACCCACCCGCTCGCCCCTACACGTACAATGGTACAGTAAAACAAAAACTTCAACTCTGCAAACAGGACAGCAGTTTCGCGTCAGCCATTTTGAATTTTTTCTAGGTTATAAAAAATGAAAAATCAAAGTTTATAGCAGTGTAACAACAAGGTACTAAAGGTAAATGGTAAGAAAGGTTTTAAGTTTCTAGCTCCTTTTAATCAAGCTATTAATAGCTCCTTTTAATAGGAGAAACTATTAAAATAAATTACTTGTTTTCAACACAACTCAAGTTTACAAACATTTTCTGAGGAAACTATAGTATGTACCACAAAAATATATATGACACTTTTTTGCAGAATTTTATTCTTAATTTGAATATTTCACTTTATGTTATCTAAACTAAAAATTACAGTATCAGTAAAACAAAAACCTCTACTCAGGTCAGCGTTTTCACCTCAGCTATTTGAATTTTTTCTGGGTTATGAAAAATGAACAATCAAATTTCATAGTAGTTTTGATAACAAATTAGTAAAAGTAAGTAGTTTGTAGGGTGTTAAGTTCTTAAATTATCGTAATAAGGCAATAAAATACAAAAAACTACCAAAAATATAATTTTTGGAACGAAAAGTGAACTTTAACGATTTTTGCGTAGTTATTATCAAAAATACAATAAAATATTACCTAACCAAAAGTGTAGAAATTTAATAATAAATATGAAATATGCTATCAGATTTGCTCTACAACCAACGGTTTGCCCACAATCAAGCCGTAAGTAAACCTCTACAGACAATTCAAAATTCTCGTCCCCCATTTTGATTTTTCGGGGGGTTAAAAATTTAAAATGTTTAGTTTTTGGAATTTTCCCGTTGGTTGCTTGGTAAGAGCTACAAGTGTGCCAAATTTCAAGTTTCTGGCTTATCTGGTAGTAAGTTAGAATTTGGATATGTGAGTGAGTCAGTTACACATACGGCTTTATAGGTGTGAGATAACTTGTATACCAAACATTTTCATTATCTAGTTATGGTCATTTATGACATACCAATGAACATGAAGTTAACTATCCCAAACCAAACACTAATATACCGGGTGTTTCAAAATGAATAGCGGGGTTTTAGTGTGTTATAATATTTATTACATCAAACTTACAGCCACAAGGGATATATCAAATGAAAGAGAAACTCAAACAGTTTTGTTTGTTGGCATCAGTGCGGAATGTTTCCGCCACAATCCGATAGAAAGCGCTAGTAGCAAAGATGGCGATTAAAGAACAGAAAGCGTTTTGTGTTTTACAGTTTGCAAAGACGGAATCTGTTGTTACTGAGCAACGTGCGTTCCGGATTAAGTTCGGTTGTGATCCTCCAGGTAATAACAATATTCGTAGATGGTATCATCAGTTTGAAGACACTGGCTGCCTTTGTAAAGGCAAGAGTACGGGACGACCAAGAACTAGTGAAGAGAGCGTTGAGCAAGTGCGTAATTCGTTCACGCGTAGCCCTATGAAATCCGTTCGGAAGGCTAGTCGTGAATTAGCAATTCCTGTGACGACTGTTTGGAGAGTTTTGCGGTGACGCTTGCAACTACGTCCTTATCGTTTGCAGTTGTTACAGGCTCTGAAGCCTACTGACCATGTTTTACGTGCCAACTTTGCTAACAACATGTTGTTGAATGACAATGAAAATTTTCTGGATCTTGTCGTATTCAGTGATGAATCGACCTTCCACCTTAGTGGTCAAGTAAACACCCATAATGTTCGGATTTGGGGTTCAGAAAAACCGTGCATGATGGAACAAGTGCAACGAGACTCCCCTAAATTGAATGTTTTTTGTGCCATATCCCGACAGAAAGTTTATGGTCCTTTCTTTTTTGGTGAAGCAACTGTAACTGGTCCCTCTTATCTGGATACTCTACAGCTATGGCTCTTCCCTCAACTGACACAGGATGAACCAGAGAACTTCGTCTTTCAGCAAGATGGTGCGCCGCCTCACTGGCATAACGAGGTACGCGATTGGCTTAACCTCACAGAACCCGACCGCTGGATTGGCCGTAAGGGGCCTAATGATGCCGCTTGTTATCCATGGCCTCCACGGTCACCCGACCTAACGCCGTGTGATTTCTATCTTTGGGGGTTTATTAAGGATCGAGTGTATGTGCCTCCAATGCCAGCCAACCTTCCCGAATTAAGGAACAGGATTGAAACAGCTGTTGCGGCAATTACTAATGAGACACTAACCAAAGTTTGGGAAGAACTCGCATATCGTCTTGACGTGTGCCGAGTAACGAATGGTGCTCACATTGAACACTTGTAGGCTATTATGTAAAACTGTTTGAGTTCCTCTTTTGTTTGATATATCACTTGTGGCTGTAAGTTTGATGTAATAAATATTATAACACTTTAAAACCCCGCTATTCATTTTGAAACACCCGGTATAATTGTACAAATGTGACATCCCTTGTCTAGTGTCTACCTTACCTCAGGTGTTATTGCACTGATTATATTATCCACTTCATCATCAGCAAACAGCTCAGGGATCTCTCCAGAGGCAAGCATGTCATTGATGAGCACCAGAAACCTCTCGTCTGCCACTTGTGAGTCTGTCATCAAGAACATGATGCTGACATTTTTTAGGCCGGCCTTCAGGTACAAACCAGCTAGATCACTCTGAAAATTGGTAAAACAAAATTACAAATCTCACTACTAAGATTAGCATAACAAAATAAAACTTGTTAGTTTGTACAGTATAGGAAAACTACAATGATGGACTCCAAAAAACCAGCTGCACTGTTGTTTGTAGTATAATAATTGGGCTACCTCATATTATTATAGGCGAAAGAAAGTTTGCTTTATATATTTCAGCAATGCTAATATCTAATATTTTCTTCAAACAAAAATGCTATGGTGAGATCATTTGTTAAAACATCATTCTAGTTTACATATAATTGGATACAAACAACTCACAATAAAAAGGATGCTGAGAGCAAGGGACATTTTAATCACATATACAGAATATTTATCAGCTTAACAAAATAATGCATTTATGCAGTTATTTAATCTTTCCTTCAGATAAAGTGCTGAGCTTTTGTTGCCAATTAAATGTTCCAGAACAATTTAATTGTATTTTAATTTTAAGTCGATTCTGGAATGTTTCTTGCAAACTCCTTCAAATTTGTATTTTACACAGCAATCCACATTTTTTCCATATGCAATGCAATTGTTACAGCATAAACTAGGTAGTTCTTATGCATTTTCTTTTTCAAACTTCTAATATTATGCCTCTAGAATATAAATTTTTACTAAAGAATCTCAGGAAATTAAACTATTTGCTCACAATTCACAAAGACTACACAAAAGTGTTGAGTTTCCAACTGCCCTAGACTAAAGTTTACGATATTACAATAAGTATGTTGTAAACTATGATTTGGAGAAAATTGAGCTACTATAGAAACATTATAAGAAATAGTTGAAAGTTAGTGGGTAGAAATTAATGACGTCTATATTAATGGAAGTAATATGGACGTTTGCATATATTGTTTTCTAAAGTGAGAAAAATGATGTTTGATGACCTGACTCGCGCCAACTCAATAAGGTAATGAATGATTGTGCTTCTTTTTCACTTAGTAAAAGTAGTAAAGCCTCTTCTCAGCAGTCATGCAACAATTCAAGTCTTGGTTGGTTTATATAATCATGTTTAAGTATGCTATTTTTATTTAATAAATTTTACAACATCCATAAAACTTAAAATATTTTGGACCAAATAATTTGTTTTTCAATTTACTCTAAATAGATATATTTACATGATAGAACAGATAGTTTCTTAATCAGAATATTGTATTGGTAAACATGCAATACATACAAGTGAATGTCACACAACACAAATTTATTTCAATTCTTTGAAACAGATTTATGAATCCCTCTGGTCTGAGGAAGTATTTGGTTTACTAAAATCGACCGCCATAATATTTGTACATTTTGTTCTTCATGTAATAAATTTGTGTTGTCTGACATTCACTTGTATTGTGTAATAGAACTTTAATAATAATTGGTGTTTTGTGGAATGAAGATTTACATTACTAAATCTGCCTCTTAGTAACAATATTGTAAATATACTGAGTTCGATTACCTTCAAATCATAAATTCCATAACCCTTCTTCAGTTGCACTTGGAAAGGGTCTAACCCAGATATGAAGGCGGAGAGTCGTGACAGAGACTGCTTACCACTGCCACCCACCCCTACCAATAGAGCATTTCCACGGGGAGATTCCATTATACGGTTGATTCTGTTGAATAACAAATACATTTCTTAAAGTAGTGAATATATATTCTCTGTGTATAAATTTGATTTGTATATTATTGGTTATGCTTGATCATTAATAAATAAATAAACCATACTAATTTTTGATTTTAATTCAATAATTCGTTGGCCAGTTGAACCAGCTTATCGTTAGCTACTCACTGATAAATAAAAAAGAGTGCTCATGTTCAAATTCACTTTAAAAGTACTGCATACTACAAATAAATGATAAAATCTCTTTGTAAAAACTATGCTTAATGTATATTCTCTATACATTTAAATGTAGTCTCAAATAATATATTCATCAAAAGAAAAAGTACCTACAAAGCGTTAAGTTTTTCTCTACATGGTAAATTTATCACTGCATTTCATAACATAATACTTTAGAAGAATTAAAATTTTATTTTATTTAACCACTCACCGGTTACTATATTTCTTGGATGGGTAAAAGGGCTATTTTATTATTCAAAATTATAATTACAATAAGCCAACAAAAATTAAATTACTTCTTGGCATAGGAAGACAAAAAACCTATTTATTTGTATGAACATTTTATTCGTTTCAATATATACCCATCTATATATACTATACAATAATACTTTTCAAATGTAACAAGTAGTTAAAAAAGAAGTTGAAGAAGGTCTTGTTTTGCTAGGTAAAGTTAGGGCTTAGGAGAACCCAAAACCCTTTTTAAACCATTTTAACTATTTTAAAGGTAACTTTCGATCCATCATTAGTGACCAGATAGGTGGGCTGCTTGCAAAAATGGGATCGCTCAGCGATAACTTATCCACAGAAACCACATTTGATGCCATTCTCTTTCAATAATATTGAAACCATCTGGTCAATGTCACTGGCAATAAGTAGTATTTGTTTAAAGCTCACCACAGAGATCTATGCCGTTTAGCACTTGTTCTGAAATTATCTAAAATTAAAGGGCCAAGAACAATCTTATGAAAATTGGCCCCTGCACACAACTTGAAGAACCCTCACTCATCTACCCAAAGATGTGAGGTGGGTCTGATATCACTATACCACAGAACAGTGCCGCTATTAAGTTGCACAGAAAAAATTACCAGCTGCAGCTAGATTCAAACTGACATCCTTGGCATTGTATCTGACCACAGTCCATTGCCTTAGACCGTTCGTCCGATTCAATACGAAGGTGTCTTGGTATTCTCACACTAATACCATGACATAGTATCACAAACTGCTCTGAAGGGTAAAGAGTTTAGATTTTGGACCAGTTAGATCCGGAACTGGACTGAATTGAAGATGGTGCCAGGTGTAGAAAAGTGTGTATGTGGCTCTTGCTGAAAATTGGTCCAGGGTAGGCATAGCACCATAATGTTTTACAGAATTTGCAAAGGTGGTGGCACATTGCTTGTGCAGGTGTAACAAAATTGCAATATGACCATTTTAAATGTCTTATAGAAAAACCAGGCATAAAATGGTTCTGTACTGTTCGAGTTACCAGTGTAATGATTATGCCGCAGAACGAATCAGTTCCATGAACGGCACTAACAAACTCAAGAACACCAATAAATTGGATAAAATTATATCCGAGTTTCGGAAAATTACCAACTTTAACGTGATTTTGTTCGAGAGGGTAAACAAACTCTTGCAAAGTAGTTCAGTGGACCTGGGCAGTTTAATCTCCATCTCCAATCCGTCAAGTGTACAATACAAAAATAAAAATCAAGAAGCGATAAAAATTATCCCATCATTTATGGAAATAGCTAATGGAATTGATTCTAAAAATAATGAAATTGATGGAAAAACAAAAGCTGAAAACATGGTAAGGAAAATTTCAAATGCCGGCAATACGATACCCATAACAATGACAACATCAAGCCTCCCCCAACCTTTAGCGAAGTCTCTCTACTCAGTGAAAATGGAAAAAATATGTCCAACAATAAATGGAAAATTGTTGGGCCTAGAAATAAAGCCAAAAACAACCTTAAATTACATTTACACACACCTATGAAAGAGGTGAAGGCAAATAGCCTGGAAGCAGGGAACTACAAGAGCCTAGGCAATAAAAAACTTCCTGTTCTGATGAGCACTGCAAACTTTGAACCTAATACTATCTGTGGAGCAACGAAAGCATGGTTTCACCTAAGCAAGGTGATTAAAGCTACTCAAGAAGAAGACGTACAAAATGTTGAAAGTAAAACTTTCCCTGATATTACAATTAGTGTAGAAAAACTAGAAAGTAAAGGGGGAAAATGAAAGCTTCAGGTTAGGAGTAATTTTTTTTAAATAGCCAAGGTTTTGGATTCTACTCTTTGGCCAAAAAATTAAACTCTGAAAGGTTTTTTATTCAGACAAACTCAAACACTGTGCGAGCTAACTTCATTAGGGCCTAACCAACAACCCAAGAACATATCGTCACAAAATTGCCAGTTAAATCTAAATTTAAGTTTACTTTGTCCAACTAAACCAAACCAGCCTAGGCCTATTTCATAGAAAGAGTTAAAAAAGTTATAGCTTTGATAAATTTGCAATGCTTAAGAACTAAATTGGGCGTGCTTTCTTTCTTGTGGAGGAGGTTAGGCCAAGTATATTTTGTGTATCAGTGCACTGGTTAGTTCAAGAGGAAAGGGATTTCTATTTTGAAAGTAAAGACATATGCCTAGCAGATTCCTACTGTAGACAAAGTCATAAAAAATGTGGAGCAGCAATCTTTGTAAATAAGTTTGGTTAGTGCTGTTAGATATTGAGCTTCTGGAAGACAATATGGTAATTGCTTCAATCTATCACTCCCTAGATGGCAATTTTGATAAATTTATTCAGCTTCTTGATGATTGCATAGCTTTTCTTTCACTGCACAAGAAAAAACTGGTTCTCTGTGGAGACTTTAATGTAAATCTTGAGGAGTATTCTTGCAGAGAGAAAACTTTGACCAACATGCTACTGAGTCATGGGCTTTTTATCGCAAATAAGCAACCTATCATAGGTACAGTACTTGTCTGAACTTTGCCACAAACAAATCTTGACTCCTGGGAATACAAAACAGCAGTTGTTGAACCTATGATTGCTGACCATAGTGCAGTCATCATGACTTAAAACTCACCGCATTTGGCAAGTAACAAGCTTGCACTATCTTGGCATGCAGAGTATGTTCCCTCAATGCAAGCAATTAAGGATGAGGCCCCACCCATATTATGTCGAGAGCTAAGAAAGATTGACTGAATTAAGGAATTAGGTAGCAGAGAACCAGAGACCTTTTTTTATGCTTTCCTTGACACTTTCAACCATGTATTTTCCCCTTGAAAGCATGTAAGATCAACTCAAGTAGGCCTAGAGATAACAGGTGAGTTCAAAGGGACAAGTCATGGTACAACTCTAATCTATGCTTGCTGAAAATGTTGTTATACAGTTAAATAATCGTTTTAAATCTGCCAGCTCTCCAGCTGATCGTGAAAAGTACTACACAGCTTATCTTAAAGCAAAAAAAATGTACAGAATAAAATTCACTGAGGAAAAAAAATTGCACAATGTACAATTCATCTCCTAATGTATGAAAAGCCGCTTGGGAAATCATAACTTGCCATAGGCCTAGAAAACCACAATAAAACTAGTCCAAATGTTCTGAAGCAAATCTAACCCAATACACTTTCAAAATCTATCTAGGTCTATCCTAGAAATCTTGAAGAAAGTGAATTCCCAAAAATTGTGAAATTGTCAAGGTACTAAAAAATTCAAGAAATCCAGACATCTATGGGGCTCCTTGCTCTGTTTTGAAGGTATTATTAAATGAAATATCTGAAACTCAGTCAATGGTTTTCAGCATTATCATAAACAAATGCTTAAGACACAAGAGTTTTCCCAGACACCCTCAGAATTGCACGGACGGTCCCTATTTACTAGAAGGGAAACCCTGAAGATCTGGTAAACTATATGCCTATCTCAATTCTACCTGCAGTATTTAAAGTGATTAAGTCAGCTATTAAGGTGCAGCTAACTGACTTCTTTGAAAGAAACAACCTGCTCAGTGACTCAACGTAGCTTCAGGAGTGGGCGCTCAACAACCACAGCTTCACTCTCCATAGCATCAAGAATAATGGATGCCTTTGAGTTTAGTGGCTCCATGGCCCTTACACTGAGTGACCTGGCTCGTACCTTTGACTGTGTACCTCACAAAATCTTGCTGGATAAGCTAAAATCAGATGGAATGGAAGGAACTGTTCTCCAAACTCTCTCCAGCTACATAGAAAACAGGAAACAGGAAGTTACAATTCGGCGGTGCTACCTCGGAAGGAAAAACAGTTTTAGATTACGTGCCTCAAGGATCCGTTTTAGGGCCTCTGTTATTTTTTATCCTACTGAACGACCTTAGATTAGAGGGAAAATTACTTGCAGATGACACCACAGTTCTAACTAGAGGGAAGTTCATAGACTTAGTACTTAGAGAAGTTAAAAACCTACTAACTGATGCAACATGGTACTCACCCACCAACAATCTAAATCAAAAGAATCTAAGTAATGAAGCTAAATCAAGATACGACCCAACTGCTCCTGTGTACTCTAAAGAAAAGTAGAGTGTAAATATAGAAGAGGGAAATGAACCTGTGAAACTTGTTGGTTTTTAGATTGACCAAAAGTTGGTCTGGAACCACCATATATTTCAAGTATGTACAAGGATCATCTATCTATCTAAAAAAAAACTGGAAATATGGTAACTTAGCAGTATTTCATCACAGGCTATCACATACTTTTTCACAGCCATATAGCAATCCTGTGGCTATACTGGACTCATAATCCTGAATGTACAATTAATTCATACTTGTATATGTTTCAAGTATGTACTAGGCCATCAAGGGTCATCTCTTTACTAAAAAAACTTAGAAATGAGGTAACTTAGCAGTATCTCATCACAGAGTATCAAACACTTTTTCACAGCTACATAGCCTACGGGATCCTTCTTTCGGGACATGCCGCTGCTTGTAACAGACTCGTCCTACTACAGAAAAAGGCACTACAAACCATCTCATCAGTGGGTCATTTGAAACACTGTAGGCCAATCTTTAAATGCCTCAAAGTTTTAACAGTACACAGTCAATATGTAATGTACTCGCTTCTTTACATTAAAGACAACATTTCACCCTGTGAGAGGAGAATGGATGCGGCTATAACACTCGGCATGCCAGGGACCTAAATATTCCTCCATGCAGACTATCAAAATCTCTCAAAGTTTTTCAGTAGCTGCTATTAATTTATTTAACATCCTCCCAGAGGAAATACAAAGTCTGAATTTCCGCAAGTTTAAGGAGGCTGTGGAGGGTAGACTAGCCAGTAGACCCCTCTACTCCCTTGAAGAGCTTTAAAATGAGCCACTATTTTAGCCCTGATGTATATTGTATACAGTGTAAAAGGTTTTACAATTTTGACAAATTCAATTTAATGATTATCCTAACACTTCTTTGTAAATAAATGTTTGACACATGTAAGTTGTAAGATGTTATGTGCTTTACCTGCAGACATGGCTCATGGCATCCTCAAACAGCACCAGGTTCATGGCTCCCACCAAGTCATTGTACTGAGACATGGCATCCATCAGTAGTTTGTTGAGGGCCGTCCATCCAGGCATGGGCAGGTACTTGGGATCTCCAAGGCCTTCCACAAAGTGACAGAAAATGTTGGGTTTCTCACTGTACTCACTCTCAGGCATTTCCTGCAGTTACAGATAAAGCTCTTAGCTAGAAACTCTCTAGTGAGGCTATGGTTTACTTAAATTTTCTTCTTTTATTTCTAATTTTAAAAACTATTATGATTCATCAAACTTAATTAAATCCAAAATAGCCTTTCAAATAGGGGAATTCAACTAAGATCAAACAAGCTAAATTGAGCTAGGCTAAAGTTTCATCTCAGGACCACTGGCTAACTAATTGTAGACTGAGTGAGGCCTCAATGGAGATGGGACCTCTTCTGTGTTTCAGTTAAAATCTTAAAAAATATGCTTAAATTATTTAAAACTAAAGGGCCTAGAAAAATACTTTAGTAAAATACTATATAAAAATTAAAGGAAAGTACTACAAACTATATACATCTTTAAGCCTACTATGACAATTTAAGGGACCAATCCTAATAGTATATATATATATATATATATTTATTTATTTATTTCATGAAAAACTTAAACTGTGTAATTTTGGTTTTATGATTTGTTTATCGAAATCACTGTATCAAGCCTTGTGATACACCACAAGAAACAGACAATTCACATAATTTCCTGAATAAGATACATTAATTTATTTTTCAAGTATGGAATTTTAACTGCCTGGAATTTCAAGTCTTTAGAATAGGAAGAAACCCAACTTAATGCATAATAAATTATTCCAAAATGTTCTAATTTCTTAAGCAATATTTTATAGTCAAACATATCAAACGCCTTACTAAGGTCTAAAAATATACCAAAAACATATTTGCGATCATTAAGTGCTTGAGATACATAAAAACAAAGCTGGACATGGTATTTACCGTAGATTTTTTTTAATTCAAACTGTCTGTCAAAAAGAAGTTTTTCTAACACCTTGGAGGATGTAAATGTATGTTTAATCGGTCTATAATGTTTCCTACCTCTAACATTACCCTTTTTATAGAGAAGCTTTACAAGTGCTGTTTTAAGGGACTTGGGAAATTTGCCATAGAGAAGCAATGTGTCAGGCAAGTGAGACAGTGTCACCAACTTTCTTGAGAAGTTTAGATGAGATACCTTCCGTTCCCGCTGAATCACTGATTTTAAGGGATTTTACAATTTGTAAGACTTTTTAATCAAAGTGGGTTTTAGAAAAAGTGATGGATAGGATGGGGATAATATAAATGAAAAGTTAAATTTTTTAAAAACAGATTGAATTTTTTTGAAAAAAAAACAACCTATACCATTCAGGTATTTTTGAAGTATATTCCTGTAAATTTTAAAAAGAAAATAACACAATAAAGTTCAAAATATTTCTTAAAGAACGTTTCATATAACTACTTATTCAATTGAAGAATTTTCTACCTCCTTAACATTGATATTTCTTATTAAATTTGTAATACACATAACATTAGATTAAGATTATTATTAGTATAGATGGCGCTGTTCATTGTACCACCAATGTAAATAAAATTTAATAAAGAAACCTGATTATTGACTAAAGTAACTCAAATTTATTCCAGTTACCGTAAGGTGGGCCATTTTGTTACAAGTGTTGTATCAAATATTTTTTCATAAAGATTAGTGTTTATGTTTTTATTCTTTAGTGTTGCTGCCTTTGGAGCATTACTGGTTTCTCAAATGAATGACACATTAACTGTGGTACTAATGAGGTGGTGATAGCTCTATAAAGCAACACACTTCTAGAGATTTTGCCATTACTAATATTTTAGCACTTTTATCTGAGAAGTGCTTAATTAGAAAGTTGTAGGGAATTTTAAGCTGTCTGGTTCTCTTGTTTAGATACTGTTTGTTGATGCAAAGGGCAGACAACAATATACATGGCCAAGAAAATTACCAAAACTATCAAATTGTATGAGTGAGTGGAAGGGACATCAATGTTGAATGTATTTCAGTCTCCAAATCCTAGCACAATCAGTAGTTTTATCCATCAGCTAAAAATACGCTAAATATTTCCTTTTCCTTATGGAGGTCAGATATACCAATTCACGTTTTGTCAATCAGAAACAATATCTTAGAAAAATGTTACTAAGCAAAAAGTAAACCAAATTTAAAAAAATACTGTTTTATATAAGTTCATCGTGCCATGCAATAACTTAAAATTAATTGTTATCTAATTGAAGTGAAGTTAAAAAAATAAATAAATAAAATATACACAACGAATGGAACATGATATTTACAATGATTATGTCTAGGATGAAAAATGAATATGTTCTTTACAGGTAATTTCTATTGTTACCTCACCTCCACAATCAAGGCCTGTGACATAAAAAGTTATGCTTTAACAAATTTATCATGCAGTAACAAAGTGGTTCTTGTGGTATTGAGATTTAAAGTAGATTTGTTCCAAACCACTGTACTAACACATTAGCAGTTAAAAACAAACTAACTTAAAACAAAATTGGATTTATTTTCTAATTTCTATTTCTATGATATTTTCAGTGGCAAACTGGTAAAATTCATGTACAGTGAATGAGCAGACAATCTAGGTGGAAGATTGTTTTACTTCTTGTGTATGTGGTAAGTGAGTGACTATGGGGGGTTACCAGTCTGTGTTTGTTATTTTATTACCGTTTGAGTACCGAATATTTTTTTAGTTGAGGTATCCAAAAGTGCCAGACCTTTTATAGCTAATTTGTAAGGGTTTAGTAAAAATAAACCTCATTATTGATTTATGATGTACCATTTCAGAAAATGGAAAAATCAAGTCTTTAATATAAAAAATTTGAGTTGAAGAGATGAAATTAACATTGACTCTTATGGGAAACTCATGGAATTTTAAATATTTTGAATTATCAAGGATTTTGAGTTATTGAGGGTCGAGTTATCAAGGTTCCACTGTATAAACAACTTTATTCAGAACATAAACTTTCAAAGCAAACTAAGTTTAGGGTTAGTAGTGAATTGATACACAATGTCAAAACAATCAGTTATGGCATTGTCAATACCACTTAGGTCAAACCTAATAGTACTAAAATGATGTACAACGATTCTTTATAACAAATAGCTACTATATTTCATTAAAAATATTAATTAATAGATTTTTTTTCAAAACGTCTAGCAAAACCAGACGTTAGCACTTTTCAGACAACTATCAATGACCAGCAAAACTTCACTTTGTTGTCATTGTGAAAAATTGGCACTTTTCGGACAACTTTCAACGTCCGACAAAACCGGACGTTGTAACTCATAGGGTTAATAATACTGCATATAGTATCTTATGAAACATGTTTAAATAATAACATGTTAAGGGGGTTAAATAATAACATGAAAAGAAAGGGTGCTCCTTGGTTTGATAAAGCACTTCAAAATAAAAAGAATACTCTCATACTTATGAAAGATGTTTTAAAAATACCATTGTATAACAATAATCCTAATGCAAAGTTAATATTAAATAACTATAGGAAAATGTACAGGACTAGTATAAAACATGCAAAAGTAAAATATAATGAAGAATTTATTAAAAACTCAAAAAACAAATGCTCGGCGGCTTGGTGTGTAATAAAATCAGAATCTGGTATGTTGAAGTACAAAAAGGATCCACCACCACCTTTTACAGCTGATATTCAATGATTGGAACTCAGACTTTGGGGAGCAACTGTTAGCTAAATTTTTCAACCAGTATTCCAATGGTAAATTCACCAAATTCATGGAATGTCTGGGTAGTTTTCCCAATGCTCTGGATTTTGAGCCCTTTTCAGTTCCAAGTTTGTATAAAATCATAAAGGCATTGTCCTCCTCAAAAAGTGAGGATATTTACGGTGTATCAAATCATGTTTTGAAGTGTATAGCTACTGCAGTCCTAGAACCCTTGTCTTATTTGGTAAATCTCTCACTGAGTCAAGGTTATTTTCCAGATTGCCTTAAGGTTTCTAAAATGATTCCGTTGCATAAAAAAGGAGATAGAAATGGCATTTCCAATTACCGACCCATTTCTATGGTTCCAGTGTTTTCGAAGGTATTGGAATTATGTGCAAGATCTCAGCTTTTTCAGCATTTTGACAAGTATGGTATTTTAACTAAAAATCAGTTTGGCTTTATTCCTCAATCCTCTACGATCAAAGCTCTTGAGTGTATTGTAACAGAGATTTTGACATCTTTTGAGGCCGGTGAGCATCTAGGATTGGCCATGGTTGATTTGAAGAAGGCCTTTGACAGTGTTTCTCATAAGATTCTCTTGGAAAAACTGAGCTACTATGGAGTTCAAAATAAAGCTCTTAAATTTTTTGAAACTTACATTTGTGGAAGGCAGCAAATCGTAGTATTAGATAATCAAACGTCAAATGCCAGGGAAGTATACACTGGAATCCCTCAAGGGTTAGTTTTGGGACCCTTTCTTTTCGTCATATTCATAAATGATCTGCCCAAAAATATGATCTGTAAAACTATTCTGTATGCAGATGACACCTCTTTTATAATTTCAGGTAAACATTTTGAAACAGTTGCAGTAGGTATTGAGAGAGCAATTAGGGATTCTGCATTATGGTTTGAGGCCAATTGTTTAGAATATAATGAAGATAAAACTGAAATCATAAATTTCACCTTAAGTAGAACCTCACGAGATCATCAGAATCCAATTCGACTATTAGGTATTTACCTAGAATCGACATTATCATGGGAATTCCATACTGGATCCGTAGTCTCTAAATTATTCTGTACTTGCTATTTGCTTAGAAAATTGAAGGGCTCTGTTTCTCAAAAAATGTTAGTTATGGCCTACTTCAGCTTCTTCCATTGTCACCTGCTGTATGGAAATATGTTTTGGGGAAATAGTACTGGTGCGGCCCAGGTTCTTCTATGGCAAAAAAAAGCATTGCGTATTATGGCAGGTGTTTCAAAAAGAGAGAGCTGTAAGCCCTTATTCAGACATTTTTCTATTTTGACAGTTAAAAGCATTTTTATCTTTCAAAACATTTTATATGTTAAAGAAAATCTAAATGAATTCTCTTCCAGAAGCGCCATTCATGATTATGCAACCAGACAGTCGCAAGACCTTGTCATTACTAGACCTAGATTACAAAAGTTTGCTAACAGTCATAAATACCTGCAGATCAAAATGTTTAACAAATTGCCTGAGCATTTTCGTAATTTAGATATTAATATTTTTAAACGACAACTAAATAGTATTTTGGTTGACAACGCTTTTTATTCATTGGATGAATTTTTTAAATTTAGATTTATTTAGATATAGTAATGTAGTAGAATTATCATGTTGCATTTTACAGGAATATGTCTCTTGATTCATTTACACTGTAATTAAATATAGTATAGAATATTGACGATGTCTATTATACATTGTAATATGTTTTGAATGACAAATATACGTATTTATTTATTTATTTATGTTTTAATTGTGATTAAATTAACAGGTTTATAACTTAAACCATGTAAGATTACATTCCTTTGTTATGAACTAAATCATCTGTATCTATAGAAGAAAATTGCAGAATCCAAAACGTTGTCAATTAATTAATTTATAGTGAGTCATAGCAAAATTATTTCACAAAATTTAAATAACAGTATTTTTAATGTACCAGGAGAGAATAAGTAAATTATAATGTAGAGTATACCTACCGCGAAAACTTTTTTAATATTTTCCATCATTAGTTTGTGAAAGGTGTCCTGATCCTTGTGATCCACCAGTTTATCACAATACACTCGTGATGCTTCATGCATCCAGAGTCTCACAAAACGCCCAGGAGTTGTAATGCACTCGTTGGTGCAGAAAAGCATACCCTAAAATCACAATTTTAGATGAAACAATAACATGTTCATTCAATTTAAAAACAGTATTTGTAAAACATCACTAATATGTAAAATAGAGATGAGCGACCATACACAAATAATATATTGATGATTCTAAATTATGGGCTTGTTATATGATAAAATCAGTCCAATAAAGTCAAATGCCATTAAAAATAGCCAGAAAATATGTTTCAAAATAAGGATTGTATTCACATGTTTCATTAGGAGTCTGCAGAGGCAAAATGCAATTCTGAAGTTGACTGAGGTGCGCTCCATCCTGGCAGACCGCAACAAGTAGTTTGACTCTTATTTCCAGTTTCAGAAATATTGTTACCACTCCCCTTCTTCTTCCACCTCTGCCTTTCCCATGTCACTGCCAACCAGACTTGGTCTATCTGTACTATCAATGTGTAATACTTTAACTGGATCGTTCTGTGGATGCGAGCCGGCTCACCCCTCTATCCCCACCTTAGGAAAGGAGTAAAGGTGCCCATCTGTTTAGTCTTCTATGCAACACTGGAACTGTTTTTTATGTTGAGCTTTTTTGCTAATTGCCAATATAACTACGTAGTATTAAGTGTGTTCTTTAAGGAACCTCTCAGAACAGTTTTATAATTCACAAAAAATTGATTACAGAGGCCCAAAAGAAGGAATCACACAACATACATTACAGACAGACAGACATTTTAATTAAATAGAACACTACAAATAAATAATGTTTATACCAGCATAAACATTATAAACATAAACAGTTGTTATATGTGTCTGACATGTTGGTGGTGTATAGTATACAATATCACATAATTTACATACTAAAGAATAAAATGTTATATTCATATATTCCTTTTGATCCTGATTATTTATACAATCTTACTATTATATAATAAATTGAATGGGGTCTGTCTGTCTATCTGTCTGTGTGTTACTTAATCACGAAAACTATTGGACCCATTCAGCTGAAATTTTGCATGGACATTGTTAGGGTCTCTGGTTAACACAAAGGCCTGGCCTATCTTTATTTAGAAATTCCATCAGGGCACCTCCCCAGGAGCTCTAAGAAGTATCAATGCAAGCCCTATGGCAATAAATTGGACAATAATTGTTTATAATAGTTTCATTAATCAGCTGTTGGAATAAATAAACAAATTTACACAGTTCTGAGGTAAATAACGTACCAAACTTAACCACAACGCACTTTTGCGTCAAGGGTTTCAAGTGGAAGGAACCTGCACATTTTCACAAAAGGAAACAAAGCTGTAAATATTGATTATAAGTCTGTTTTATAAAATTTTCTTTTTTATAAACATCATCATATTAAAAATCGTTTAAATAACCTAGAGTTAACTTATTTAATCCATATTTTGTAATATTGAATGCAATAAGCACTATAAAAATCGACGTAAACCCCATACAAAGAACGGGTGCTGTGCTAGTTAATTCATAAGTTAAAAACATGAGTACAGGACATAGTTATTTTTCATACAGAAAAATGAAAATACTGAGACATTTAAGAATAATATGGTTTGCAGCCTCTTCATGTGAGAAGGAAGTACATGGATCTCCTCTTTCTGCATAAACTGGTAAATGGAATCTTGGACTGTCCCTCACTGTTGTCTGATATCGATATTTCAATTCCCAGAGGCACAAGGTCAAAGTCAACTTTCCTGAGAAGATTTCAGCCAACGAACTATGCCGCCAACCACGGTATCACTAGACTCTTGAGGTTGGGGAGTGAAGCCACATATATTGATTTCTTCAATGAAAGTCCAAAGTCACTACGCAAGAAGTATCTTGCACAGGTGGGCATTGACTTCCCTCATATGCACAGTAATTAATTATTTCATTCACCTACATTATTGAAATCACACAACACGACATCACTTATTATTGTTGTTTATTATTATTGTTATTGTTGTTTATTATTATTATTATTTTTATTGTTGTTATGAATTATTAATTCTATTTCTGTTATGTTGCTTAGAGACTCTATTAAGGTATTGTTAGTCTTTTGTTATATATGCACACATACTCGCCAGTACTTACTGTGTTCTGAGTTAAATATATTGTTGTTTTTTGTAGTTATGTAAGTCATTGTCGAACTCGAAATGCTAAATGTTACTTTTTGCCATCTTGATTGTTGTGTTTGTATTAATGCACTATAATTATGTTAATGATTGTATTTATAACTGTATATAAGTTTTGTAAAAATGGTGGAACCGTTGAACCAATAAATAAATAAATAAATAACTTTTTTATTTACTTACATTTTTTATTATTAAATAAACATTTTATCATTTGAATGTGCAGGCTTAAGTCTAAGTACTGAAAATGTGTTTGAAATTCAAACATTATTTCTATATAAAATAATACGGTAATGCAAATCATTAATAACTGTGTGATAATTAGTTGATGTGAAATTGTTGTCAGAAATAAAAGAACTGTTAGTTCAAATTAAAGATTATTTTCCAAATGAGATTATTTTCATGAACACTTCATTATAAAAATAAATAACAATATATGACATATATATAATTAAATCACACACATACAGCTAAAACTGATATGCCTACTAATTAAAAATAAATAAACGTATTACAACTGTGTCTACAAACATAAACCCAGCATATTTATGTTTATTCTATAAGTTATCAATCAATTCATAAAACTATAACGGTTAATGAAGGGGAGTCTGCAGGAATGCTATGCAAGACAGTGCCGTGAGGTGTCTGCGACTACTTAACTATGTTGGGAGAACCTTCCCTTTACCCTTGAAACCATTCTGCACTATGTTTTACCTGCTCTGTGAACGATCCAGTTATATTCTATACTTAATGTGAGAGGCCTAGGCAAGATAACGACTCGCACACTGCACTTCAATGTACATACACAACATCATGTTTACAATCATATTCTATGCTTATTTTTATGTGATTACTACTTTAGGTTTTAGTAGAATTTTTATTATTATTTTATAAATGTTTTAACTGTTATTATTTGTACAGTTAGTTTGGATACCAGTAGTACTATTGATTTTAGGACAAGTAAGCCTATACAATTTTTATATTTGTATATATATTTTTACAAAATATTTTTATATATATTTTGCGTAGGTATACGGTTGTTCTCTATATTGTTATAAATTTATATGATAGCTGTTTTAAAGATAAGTATCAAATTAGAAGATGACCGGATCATATTTAAGCCTATATTTGTATTTAGCAAATCAACATTTGTACAGAAATATAAATATGATAGTTAAATACGGAAGTGTACATAAAGGTTAAACAGAAGCATTAGAAATTCCCGCAACCAAGCCAGGTGGAAGTAGAAATCCTCTGTCGCGCCGTGTTAGTTCCACCTGCCACAACTACCAGACATACAAGCACGTTTATCCAATCAAACAGTTATTTTTAAATAGATTTTTTTCAAACAAATTGCATTTGCTCAAGAATAAGATTGCACATTGGAATTCCTTCACAAATTCCTAATTAATTTTGTAGACAAAAATTAACAACATTTTTAGTTTTAAGTTTTTATTTTCATCTGTTTTTCAAAACTAGGCGTATGTATTCAAAATATCAAAAGCAAATCCGATGCGCAATACGATAGCATTTAAAATGATACCTCATACGCAACTTTTGGTCCATAAATAACAACAACAACAACAAAAATATGGACTAAAATAACATTGTTCTTATAGAAATAAAACCAACATGGCCGACATCCTCTGTATACTCTTAAGTCTGAAAGACTGCATTATTAAAACATATACATCAATAGTCATATGTTTTAATAAAAGGAATAGCTTTGTTTGATGCTATTTTTATTCTTTTTCACTGGCTATTTATAATAATATAACAAAAATGTTCTTTAAGTAACAAATTCTACCTCATCACATTAAACAATAGGTGTCAATTTAATTGATGACCTGATAAATGCTGGCCAAATCCCTGAGATTGAATATGTAGTGAAACCTGACAGCAGTGGGAAGGAAGACTGAAGACATCTTAGAGTGCATGGTGAGGGCCAGCTGGGTAATGAGGTCAGCACTCTTGATCACAGCAGTTGAAAACTTGAGGGTGGAGCTGCTTAAGTGCTGAGACAGGATATTGTTGTATATGTGAAACAGCGCTTCTTGCCCAGGGAAACTAAAAAATCCACACAGAGTTAGAAAATAAAGATAAAAAAACAGATAGGCTTATATTGAACTTAATAGAAAGCAAATGATAATTATTTAATTGTATTATTCATTACATTTATTATAATAATAATAAATACATTACATTGTATTTATTATTATTATTCATTACAATTGTATAATCATTAGTAGGATGCCTTTCCTCAAGATATGGGCTAATATGAGGGGCAAATGAGTATGATGAATGAGTGTAGTCATTGTTACTAACTGAGGTCGAATGTTCCTCAGAAAGAGCTATTTATTAATAATCACCTGAGAGCAAAGACAGAGAAGTGTCGCTGTAATCGAGGATCAATAGTGAAGCTCCCAGCAGTAGGATTCATGCAAGAGAAGAAGATGATGTTATGAATGTCCTTGAGGGACAGTTTGGTGCGATCATACCAGTGTTGGTAGTCCATCCACTGTCTGATGAGTGTATGGGGCTGTACTGTGCCATACTTGTCTACCTGTATACAATATATAACACTGTCATATTAGTTAACTGTTATAAACCAAGTTACAAAAAAGATGTATAATTAAAGAAATCGGCTTGTTGCCTTACTTATGCAATCAATAATAAAATATTGAACATTTTTTATTATAGCTCCTGTACTCATTGCTTATTACAAGAATAGTTTATTGATTTTTTTCAAGTTAGCTAAATAAAAATATGACTAAAATGGGGTCAAGATTAAATAACATTGACTTAAATTATTTTACTAAATACCAGGCTCAGAAATTTGCTTGTCAAAATCACGTTAACTTTACATTATATCTTTTGAAGTGAAATTTAATTGTTCTATTTAAGTTAGTTTATAGGGCATTATAACAAAGTTTCTTTCAAAAAAAATAGTGGGAAATAATCAAACATACTGAAGAAGTTAAGCCCAGTGAGCAGAAATTTATGTTTGACACCACAAAACCTTTGTTAGGATAGAATAGAAGCTCTCATTACAAATATCAAGGTTTTCGACAAAACTGGAACATTGTGCATCAAATTATCAATTCAGTACTAAACTAACACTCACCTCTGGCATATTCATGTCATCAAGGAAATAAATCATAACTTTACTGCCTGGAGGTCCATAATTTCTTCCTGCCTTCTTTTCCAAAGGTTTTTCCAATATTTTCTGCAGCAATTCTGGATGCAGCAAAGAATAACAGCAGAGTTAATTTTACACAACTTAAACTTGTCATTTCTCAAAAAGTTTAGTTGTAATGACAACATTAAAAAATTAATAAGATTATAAATTAGAAAATAATTTTTTTAAAGTTTGTTTTTACAATAATTAATTAATATTTACATTTGAACTAAACTATTATTATAGTAATTTGAATTAATTAGGGTTCTATCAACCTCAGGTGACTTACAAACAACATTTCAATATTAAATAATGATAAAAGAAGAAAAATCTTTTAAAACAGTGGTCAAACTCAACAAAATAAAACTTTGAATAATAAAATAAAACTAGTTTACTTTTGGGAAATGATTTATTGATAAACAATTGGACCATACTTGACTCACTTTTTTGGTTCATATTTTAAACTGGTTGTGTAAATTTCAAATCTAATAAAACTTTCACGTTGAATAATTAAATTTTCTTCATTTTTGTCTTTTGCCTATTCTCTGTCCAAATTCGTTAATTCAATATGATTAAAAAGAAGAGCTTAGAAGAGCTACCACTTTTTAATAAAAGGCTGATATTTCAAATTAAAAGCAAATTCAACTGCATTACATACGTAGCTCTGCCTTTGTATGTAGTAACTACAAACCAAATATCAAATGATCAGTCAACACATTTGGCTGGAATTTTGCAAGGATAAATTAACAAGCAGATGATATATAATCAATCATTATCGTCTTCACATTTACATTATGAGATGTAAGTTTTCACAAAATAAGGTAAATGTCTGAATGACTTGAATTAGGAAAGCAGATTTATTTACCTTTATAAAAATTCATTTAAAAGTGATACACAAACAAAAAGGTATATATACACATGAAAAATTAAAACAATAAAATACTCATGGAGATATTTCAAGGCCACTAGCCTTATCATCAGTCTATCATTGAAGAGGGTTAATAAAAGAATTTAAAAAAATGCTGCTTTAAATACATAGTTTTTAATTGCCTGATCCAGGATTTAGAGAGATTCATGATGATGAAGTAGTAAAGGAGTAAAGGTCTTAAGAACAACAAATTAAAAAGGAAAAGGAGTGGCTATATTTAGTCTACACACACTCTTTTTTTTTTTTTTTTTTTTTTTTTTTTTTGATGGACTGAAGATAGGGTCAGAGGCCTAGAAATATATAATGAGTTATTTATTATTTCTATTTTACCTTTTGTTTTACCTTTTTGGCAATGTGTCACTTTCAAAGTATTTACTAAAAAAAGTTTTAAAGAGATAAGTCTGCTTTCCTGTCACAAACAAAATTCAACCAATATAAGATAAATTTTAATATAATCATATGTTTTACAGTATAATGTTCAAAATTACATTTTCTAAACACAGTATTAATTATTTTTTATTGAATGATTTAAGAACTTTGATTTATAACGGTTTCTTATGATTGGATGTAAGTCTAGCAATTACCAGAAGTGGTGTAGAAGTTGAATGGTACATTGGTGACAGCAAAGTTATCAGTAAGGCTGTTGAGCTTCTCTCCAATTAATACAGACTTCCCCGAGCCAGCACCACCTATAAGCATCACTGGTTTGCGCTTGTCAATCAGCAGGTCCAAGAAGTAACGCACTCTGGTGGTTTCTGCCGTGTGTACCAGTGTAGACTGCACAACAATTTTCATTAAAATTACGTTCATACATATGCTCTTCATCGTTGATTTTATAAACAGTAGCTAGTAGGTTAGTTTACGATTTGTATTCCATAATAAATTTACAACTTAAACTATCACTATTATTGTTTAAAAATTCTTTGGCTAAGCACTTGATAATAATTAAGTAGACAAGATGAATAATAATATAGTAACATAATCAGGAGAAGTACAAAAATGAGATGAAAAACATGTGAAATTGACGATTAAACACTTAAAGTATTGAACATGACATTGAGCACTGGAACATAATTCATAAATTTTGAACTCTATTCCACATACAGTAGAATGTCAATAATCCGGATTAATTGGGACCGGGCCCCATCCGGATTATCAAATTGTCCTGATTATCGAAATTACCTTAAAAATGCCAGTATACACGATTAAAGTAAACAAACATTTTAAAATTTTATATTTTCTCTAATACAATAAAGGGTTTAGAGGTGAAATTAATCAAAAACATATTTTATGTTCAAACACTGTATTGTAATTTGTTAGTAGCAACATGTGTACAGTAAAAACATCAAACACTATTTGAGCTTTTAAAAAATGTGTACTGTAATAGGTTTTTGAACTGCAGTAGTGGTTCGTTTTTTCACAACTATGTCCTTAATTCGTTTTAAAAGAATCAGCTGAGTGGGTGATCTGTCGTTTTGTTTCTCTAGCCATGACAACAGTGTCTCCGCTGCTACAAACGCTTCAGAATGTATCGTTTCTTCTGTCTCATGTTTTGGGTCGTCTCTATCAGATTACATTGTTTCTTTCCTCTGAAAGACATTGCTTAAATAAACAACCAAAAATAAATGCTTTCTTTTCCTGCCTTTACACAGTGTGTTACGTACAAAAGATTATCAATCAGAATGTTGGCAAAAAGAGCCATAATTTTTTGCTACAAGAACAAAACAGGGAATATTAATTTTAAAAAGCTAAATGTTTGAACGGATTAAAATCCGGTCATAACAGTTATGTAAAGTAAAAAATGTCAAAATCCATTTCCGTTTAAAAATTAATTTACATTTGAAACACAATTGGTGTGCAGTAATACGTAGATACAAATCCGGATTATTGACGGTCCGGATTTTTGACGTCCGAATTATCGACGTTCTACTGTACAAGCAAACAGACATAAATTGGGAATGTGCATATACAGGGTGGCGCAAAAATAACGCATGGATTTTAAAAGGCTATAAGTTGGTTAATTTTAATCACACCAAAATTTTAATTACACCAAAACAATCATCAAACAACCCAATTTGAGAGTTGGGTGTTAATAATTATAAGACAATTAACTAATTTTTAAAAATAACATCAGAAAGATGGCGTCCTTCTGCATGAATACAGATTGAAAGTCTCTCTTCAAAGTTTTCCATAACTTTGTTCAAAGTGTCCTGTGATACAGCGGCAATTTCTTCACTTATTGCAGCCTTCAATTCTTCGAGTGACCGAGGTTTACGACGATAAACTTTGAATTTCAGGTGTCCCCATAAAAAGAAGTCGCAAGGAGTCAAATCTGGCGAACGTGAATGGAGATCGCCGAAACGTGAAATCACGTGACCAGGAAACATTCTTCGAACGACAGCCATAGATTGATTACTCGTGTGGACTGTGGCTCCATCCTGTTGAAACCATGTTTGTTCCATATCGAGCCCCAAAGCTTCAAGATTTGGCTGCAAAAATGTGCGTAGCATTGTCACGTATCGTTCAGAATTAACAGTGACTGTTTGGTCACGCCCTTCAAAAAAATAAGGTCCAACGATGCCAATTTTAGAGACCCCACACCATACTGTAACTTTAGGACAATGCAGTGGTTTTTGATGCATTTCCTGTGGGTTGTGAGCTGCCCAATAGCGGCAATTCTGCTTGTTTACTGAGCCATTCAAGTGGACATGAGCTTCATCACTCAGCATTACAACATTATTGTCATTTCCAACGACATCAAGCATTCTCTCGCAAAAAACTCTTCGTTCGTGAAAATCACGTTCATGGAGCTTCTGAACAATCATTATCTTGTAAGGGTGGAATTGTAACTCACATGTCAGGATGCGCTGTAGCGATTGACGTGATATCCCCAAGGTCGGAGCACGCCGTCTAGTCGAGTGGTGAGAACTTTCAAGAACTGAGGCTCTTTCAACATTTTGCGGAGTTCGCGCCGTACGAGGGCGACCAATCGATTTACTCTTCAACACTGATCCTGTTGTACAAAACGAGTTAACCCAACGAAGTATCGAGTTGCGATCAGGTACCGAACCATTACGCGCAACATTAAACTGTAAACAAAATTTTCGTTGAACAGTGATGACAGATTCATTTGATTTGAAATAGTGTTCAACAGCGAACACGCGATGCTGCACGTTCCACTGCTCCATTGCTACTAAAACTGGACGCTTCAACCAACAAAATGGCGTCGTTCGGCGGTCACTGACCGCTCCCCTCCACTGGTACTACATTACTCAAATCCATGCGTTCTTTTTGCGCCACCCTGTATGTACCTATGTGTATACACATTCAATGAACAGTCAAATACTCATAAATGGTTATAAACCACAAAAAAGTCAAGTTTTTCAAATAAAGATTTCTACGATAAAAAGAAAGAAATAATAAATTTACTTGCAAATCAATTTAGATTCATCCCTATGAAGACAATTTTAAATTATTTGAATAAACTTTATCTCAATAATACATAATACAACCTGCATTAGTGAAGTATGTATATCCAATTGGTATGTTATCCAATTATATAAAACAGTTTTAACAAAGCAAATATAACTCCTCACAAACTAATCAAAATATGAGGTAAGAAAATCTTTGAAGCACTTATGTAACAGCTTGTGCATCAAGTAGGTAGCATGCCTTACAGAAACAAGTATAACAATTTAAGTATTATAATCCTTTAAAGTTTTATAGCTATCTATGAGGAATGTTTCTAAAGTAAGTACCATTTTATAATAAAACAAAATCCAGTAGAGTCTTATTAAGAAAATTATTTTAATATGAAAGCCTGAACCATAAACTATTTTTCAAAATAATTTCTGTCAATATTGCGGTACTTGTCATATCATAAAACCAGCTTTTGAAAATTTTCCTCAAACAAATCTACTGCCTGACTGAACAACCACTGCAGCACAGTAATTTTATTTGTTTATTCATTTGTTTGCACAAAAACATTACATATTTTGCTGCATAGCAGCTATAACAGGTGCATTGTTGATTATATACAGGGTGTCCCACAAAGAGGTTTACACGTTTGATTTTATATTATATTATTTGCCCATTTTTGCACCAAACATTTTCAAACTCTACACAATTCATTAAATATGGTTTAAAAATATTCTATTAAAATTACAGCTCTCTAGAAATTGTAGAAACAAAACGGTTGAATTATGAAAATTTACCATTCTGCTTCCAATGAAAATTAATTTCTTGTATTACCTGATTTGATTACTGCGTTGCAACAGCTGTTTAATAACACCAATTGTTGAAAACAACTGTTTTATTGAAGAATATTGCTTGTGCTAAAATCATAACCTAACCTCCTTCATTACATTTTTGCTGATATTGCTTCGAAAAATGGCTTTTAATGTTGAACAAAAAGTGAAGTGTTGTGCGTGGGCTATTGCTGTTGGCAACATTGCAGAAGCAATTAGGCAATTTCAGGTTGCCTACCCAGGAGTTGAACCAAATTGGTCGGTAGCGTAGTTGGTTCAATCCCAGCTTCATGTGCTAAAGGTTCTCAGTTCGATCCCAGAGTCAATACATTTTGAGAAGGATCAGCTGATAACCACCAGCTGTTCATTTGTTATTGGGCTATTAATTAATGACACTTTCTAAGTGGTAGTCAGCCTTAGTTTGTAACAATGACTACATTCGCTCATATACACTCATCACATTCATTCGAAATCCATATTCGCCCATATCTTGACGATCGGCGGTTCATGAGTAAATAAAAAAAAAAATAAATAAAAAATAATTAAGTGGAAAAATCTTTTGTTAAAAACTGGAAGTGTCGTAAAAAAGTACTCTAGAGAATTAAATGGGAAAGAGAAGTACTGGAATGCGCATCAATGCTCCACTCTCCAGGTAAACCGAAATCACTGAGGAAGGTTGAACTTAAAACTGGCGTTCCAAAGTCTTACAGTACAGAAATTAATTAAGAAAAACAAAATTAAATTTTACAAAAGTCACCTAGTCCATAATCTTTTCGAAGATGATCTGGACAGGAGAGTGGAATTTTGTTCTTGTTTAACTGAGTTTCATGAGCTAGATCCTGATTGGTATACTAAAATTGTTTTTTCAGACGAGTCCACTGTCTACCACTATGGTGTTGTAAATAGACACAATTGTACGATATAAAATCAAACATGTAAACCTCTTCGTGGGACACCCCGTATATTACATTTAAAATCTTAACACTTAGGCAATTTGTTAAAATGAGTTAATGATAATAAAGTAACAGTAATAATATTAAATAAATAAAATTAATATAAAATAAATAAAGACAAAATAAAGATACATATAATCTATTAGTTACAGATAAATATTCGTGTCATTTAAAAATTCATTAACAATGTAAAATGCTTTGTTTGTTAAAAATTGTTTAACTTAGTGACAAAATTGGGTGTATTAAACACCCAATTTTTTTGGGAATTTGTTATATATTCTTAAGCTATTGTAAAGTGGACTATTTTCAAACAATGTGAGCCTATGAATAGCATATTGTAATTGCGAGTATTATAACTATGGGTAGGTAAATAAATGGTTATGTAGGATGTTTTTTCCTGAACTAAGTAGGTAATACATTCATAAATAAATAAAGAAGGCAGAGTAAGAATGTTGAGATTTTGAAAAATAGGCTTGCAAAATCAATTATTTTGTTGTAGTTATAATTCTATCATAAATTACAGGTACTGTTAAAAGTTACAACTGAAATTTTGAATTTTTTTATATTTATAATTTTTGTTATAATTGTACATCTATAACTATAAAAGGCAAAACCCACTGACTCAGTCACTCATCGTTGTAACTAAAAAAGTACTAGGCCTACGAGGCTAAAATTTTGAAGATTCAAAGGTCTTATATATGTGCAATAAGAAGGTATTTTGAAAAATTCGCAGTAATTCAAATATGGCAGCCTTTTTAGTGCCAACAATTTTAAATGCCAAAAACAGCGTTTCTCTCATTGGATTGTAGCGGCTAAATGAACGGCTCTACAGCAAAATTAACACCATTTTCTGCATCTGATTTGAGACGATTTACAACTTTGGCCCTGTGACTCTTTGCTCTATCTCACCTTCTTCATCCTTAGGTAGAGCTAGATTTTCAATTTGTGCGTGTAAATCAAGTAGGTTAATTTACAGCCTCTAAGAGTAGACTTACAAATTTTTCTAGACTGTGAAACTTTGTTATCTAGGAAAACATACTGTATTCAATGAGAAAATATACAATTTAATCTGAACACATGTATAGTCAAGTCACAGGACATGGCTAGAAAGACGATACTTCAATGATTCAGAGTCAATTACCGTACTTTGCACTCTCTAAAAGTAGACTTACAAATTTTTCTAGACTATGAAACTTTTTTATCTAAGAGAACAAACTGATTTTAATAGGAAAATTTACAATTTAATTTGACCAAATGCATAGCCAGTTCACAGGATATAGCTAAATATGGCGAGAAACCCGATATTTCACTGATTCAGAGTCAACTACAGTAATTTGTGCCCTCTAAAAGTAGACTTACAGATTTGTCTAGACTTTGAAACTTTTTTATCTAAGAGAACAAACTGATTTCAATGATTCAAAACTGATTCAACATTTACCACTCATCACTATTTTTCCAAAACTATACGTCCAATTGACTTTAAATTTTGTACATAAGTTTATCTTGGCCCCTAGAGACTTACTAAGAAAGCATTTTCCTCTCCGACCTCAGAACTCTGTCCTGCTGGCCTCCGAAATTCCCATGTTATTCTTATGGAGCTATATAAATTGATTGACTTATTTGATTAACAGCTATTAAATAAAAAAATTGAATAAAATTGTGGTAGGCTAAACTTTTAAAATTAAAAATAGTTGAGTACAGTAGTAAATTATACATAATATCAGCTGTTCTAATTGTAAATTAGTCTAATTATTTGTTTTTTCAAAGTATTTAGTTTGAATTACTAAGTAATTTTGAATGTTCTTGAATTTGTTAGAATTTTTACTTATATTTTGATTGCAAGTCTTCAAACTCAATATTATGACCGGCGAAGTGGGCAGGTACAGCTAGTCTACAATAAAATAGAAGGTATGATTCCCAGTATACAGCAAACTGTACGTACTGTTTTGTATTTGGATTTGTTCTTGGGCTATCAACACGGAGCGTTAGCATTGCTAGCTGTCATATCACAAGCTTTTTATTGTTTCTATCAGTTGCTGCTGAGTTGCAAACATAAACACTTAAGGTTATAGTATGATTATGAATACGCAGAATACTGAATAGTGCTGAATAAATACTTTCTATTGTGACAATAAGCGTTATTAAACACTTTTTCATAAGGTATAAATCTGGTTTATTCATATGACCTTCCTACCTAGATGTTTATTATCAATTTCCAGACCATCTTAGTCACAAGAATAGCCAACAAAATGTGGGTTATTGGTATGAATTGAATCCTGTAGATTTAGCTTTTTGTCATTTACATAAAAACACTTACTTTGGTCAAGTTTAGCAATGGTAACATATTTTTATCGGGCTTCTTTCAGTTCCCGGAACATTCTCAGACAAATGAAGCAAGGCCGTCCCGGAACATTCTCAGACAAATGAAGCAAGGCCGGACTGTCCGCATGCTTCTGTGGTACATTGCCTATTATATCATGTACGCGCCTTTTACCGATATTTACCTAATTTTTATCTTGTATTTTTGTGTCCGGATTCATATGTATCCGGATCGGGATACCACCACATTAGTCCAGATAAAACGAGGTTTACTGTGGAAGGAAAAAATAGCTCATAAAATATTTATGTATGCCATAACCTGATAGGTTATTATTTTGTATGTAACTATTTTTATGGCTATAATTATTTAAATAACCTTATAATTTATTTATTTGATAAAGCATGTTTTAGCAGAATTTTACTATAAAAATGAATGAACTCTGTGGTGGTGTTTATGCTAAATTCTGTAAGAAATGTTTAAATATTACTGTTTCCATGGCAACAAATGATCAGCTGATGAAGTATTTGTGGTTATAAATTTACAGTACATTTATTTTTGCCTATATGATTTATAATGCATGTATTTACTGAAACTAGATGACATTTAGAATATTATGGCTATTTCAAATTTTTAATTTTATTATCATAACATTGTTTCTATGGATTATCCTTCCATTTTCATGATAGCAAATGTACATATATGTTACATACTAAAAAAAAATAAAGTTTTTTAGATATGATTCATCATATGATATCCTGCGTATTTATGAACATTTTGAAACCTAATAAGTAGGTGTATAATAAATTATTATTTTTTATGAATTTTATAGCAAACATCTGCATATTAGCCAAATATGGCCTGCCATTCTGAGAAAAAATAACTGCCAGTTCAAGGGTTAACCTGAGTGCTGTCGGTCGTCACAGTTTGTGACGACAGGATCGTTTTTGCAGTGTCGTTGTCACAATTTGTGACAATGTGCATATGCTAGCTATAATTGTTATAAATACACCAAACCTGGAAACTTAAGAATTTAAATAGCATATTATTTTAAAGCTTATGAATCAATACACATTTATTTGCATTCGGAAATTCCATAGTCTGTTTTCAGACATCGTAATAACATATTATATTGTTTTTGAAGTTAGTTAACTTCTACAGTGCTTGGATTAAGAGAGCAGGAACTCATCACTTAGCCTGAGATAGTATTCCTCTAAATAAAATCAAAATCACATAAACAGAGTGTAGTAAGACCCTAATGGTTTTGACTCCGTCATATGTTTATTTGCTTGTTGAATAATAATTAAAAACATAAAATAGCTTAACACGCTCATGAGGTTGTGCAGCCCTATACACAAGCATTTTTTTAAATGACATCATTTACCCATATGGGCGAACACCGTCTATTACTAAAGTGCGTCGTGTACACGGTGGGGTACACATTCATTCAGTGTTGCTTAGTCGTTTAATTTAAGTGCGGCTATTCTGGGGACTTCAAAATAAAGCAACAACATCTCACGAAGTTGATGGTATTCTTTATTTTACACTATTTAAAACAAAAAGTGGTGTGAACTGAGCGTAATGGTGGAAAGTGCAACAGGTGACGTGGTAAAGGTACGATCATCTGCTAGCACGATGCGTAAAAGGAATGTATTGTAACAAATAGGCGCCGTGCGCCTATGGGGTACATATAAAAAATAACAAACAACTTTTAAAACAAGCCTTATTTTTTTAAAATTACTATTATTTAATGTTTCTATAGTAGTATATTATGTAAAAAAAAAAAAACAAGAAAAAAATATTGATTTTCTTTAAAGTTTGTAGGCAAATGGATATGTCATACTGAAATTATTAGGAACTCTACGATGTCATGAACATATTAAACTACTTAGAGAAGTAAAGCTTACAAGCTCAGATTATAAAAGCTTCTAGAAAAATAATGAATAAGATTTAACCATGCTACCTGAAGAGGTATTTCAGTATCCAAATCAAATTTTGGCACTTTATCTGTCCATGGCAGGAATCGCTTGGTCTCAGGGTCAATGTAGTAGTTAAAGACATGTCCTGCAGTTGGGAACTTGACAGCTTTAAACTCATTACACCACCATTTAGTGAACTCACTTCGCCAATCCATCAGCTAAAACAAACAGTTTTTTACCAATACAGTATTTTAAATGATCGTATATTCTTAAATCATGAAATCAGTTATTTGTAAACAATTTGATTAATTTATTGTGTAACGAAGAGTACAAGATGTTAAGACAATTACTACACATTTTTTCCTAATAATCATAAACAGTAATATAACTACAGCATGTACATTTGTTGTTGTTATTAATTATAATTACTCATAAAGTAATTTGCAAAAGATTTATATAAAAAAAGTTAAATTATTTTTTTCAATTGTTAATATTATAATAATATTAATTGTATACAAACAGAATTAATAAGTTTCTATTTAATAATTTTATTGAGTAAGGCAGGGTTATGCCTTTTCTATTGAATGCAGTGATTAAAAACTTAATTATACTTCCCTAAACATATTTCTGGGATGGTAGGATGTACATTAAAATATTGTTTAAACCAAAAATAGACTAATTACATACAATGAAAATGGTATTTATAGATGAAGAATGGAAGAAAAGATACAAGCAAATGAAGATCTATTGGGCCATTAGGGAAGAAAACGTTTAGAACAAGACTACAAAAGCATTTAAAACGCCATTTTATTGTGTTGTTATTGATACAACAACATTTTCACCAGTTTAACCTAGATCGTGCAGGTAAAATTTCCTTTAATGGCAAGGAGTTTGCAAGCACGTTTTTTAAAAATTGAAAAATGCAAATATATCATTCATAGGGATATATTAGATAGTTATTTATTTAAATGTCAGTAGTATAATCTAAAATTTTAACTTAAAAAAAAAATCATTTTACTATTCACATACATAAAACAAGGAGGAATGCACTTCGAACATGTTTACAATATGGTGCAAATAGACTTTGAAGAAAGGCAAAAGTTTCTGAATTGTATCTAGGTTTAGAAAGTGTAAAGTTGTCTAGTTTACATACCTATAATAATAGTAGTAGTACCATCGTTAGTCAAATAACAATAACAATGTAGATGCCAAATTTTGTTTTACTCTTTTCCAACAAATTATTTTAAAACGTGTTTTTGTTATAAATGTAGTTGTCTTACATGTCAATATTTAGAAATGTCTAGAGAGCAACTTACAACACAAAACTTAATTTGTTAGGTTGAATTTTCTTATTTTTTAAGAGCGGTTCTCACAAAATAAGTTTTTAAAAATTTATCTATTTCACGGATACAGATTTTTTAACTAACATGGAAATCCCAACCATTATCATGGGAAATATTAATGTGGACAGATTAAATTTAGACAACAAAAAATATAAACTTGAATACATGCTCGGCAGGCACAACATACATAGACTAAACCTCCCGCCCACAAGAATAACTAGCCACTCTAAGAATTCAATCAATTTTGCATGCTCAAACCTCAAACTATGTGAACTAACAACTAAAGTATAATCTACATTTTCCGATGACAACCGCGTCAAGGTACTATCTACAATATTTACAAGATAACCAGACGTTTTGCCCATTCTGTGATATGACATGCTCAGTGGTTTCTCTGAGACTGCCGCTGAGGATGCCACATCACAGTATGGGCGAAACGTCTGGTTATCTTGTAAATATTGTAGATAGTACCTTGACGTGGTTGTCACCGGAAAATGTAGATTCTAGTTATGATACAGACCGCTTAAGCCTAAGTTCTAAGATAACAACAAAAGTCATTGGCACCAGCCTGTCAGATCACAGCCCTCATCTCTGCACAGTCAACGTACAAAGCAAAAAAACCCCACTCCCTTCATCACGTAGATGCTTCACTACTGACAACTTGCACAACTTCAAATACACATTAAGTTTCGAAACGTGGCAAACAGTTTATGAATCCCATAGAGTCAATGAAGCTCACAATAATTTTAACCTCCTCACCAATGCTCTCAACGCAACATGTTCACAAAAAGCATCCCATCCAAAGCCGAAATCTAGATTAAAAACCACAGATGCCAAATGTAATCGACTTAGAGAAGTCTTCTTTCAAGCTTTTGAGGTGAAAAGAATCTCTGGGAAGGATGAAGACAAAGCACAAACAGCCACTAAGAAAAAAGACTATGACCTATACTTAAAGAAGCTTAGAAAAAAATCAACATTCTCATTACATAAACAATCCCGAAAACAAGTAAAAAGCGGTGTGGAAAGTAATTAATTATGAAAGATGCAGTAACAAGAGTAAAATTGAGCCATTAAAACTGCAAATAAACATGTTAATTGAAGACTCCTATACTGTTGCAGAACATCAAACAAACACTTCATCTAACTGGCTGAAAATGCTGTAAAATCATTGATCATCGCCAACTAACAACCAGGTCAGATTATGGGAACATTCCAGCAACAAAATCGCTGAAAACATTGTCATTCATTAAGTCCAAACCTTCAGCAGGTGTAAATGAATCCTCTTCATTGCTCTTAAAACACTGTAAAGAAGACATAATCCCTCCCTTAACCCATATAATTAACTTATCACTTTCTCAACGTATTTTTACTCAGATAAACTCAAAATTGCTAAAGTAATTACCCAAAATTTAAAAAAGGCATCAGTACATCAGTCGAAAACTACAGACCAATCTCCATCCTCTCAACACTTTCTAAAATAATTGAACTCACCTTACATATTAAACAGACTTATTGAGCACCTGACAAACCACAATATATTAACAAACCAGCAACATGGTTTCCTCAGAGAATAATCTACCACCACTGCAATAGCACAACTAACAGAGCGCATAGATGGGTTGACTGTAACTACTCTGCTGTTAGATTTTAGCAACGCTTTCGATTGCCTTGGCCACAAAATTCTTATTGAAAAGACAGAAAGTATGAGAATCCGAGGCACCTCTAGGCAACGGCTGTCTAGCTACCTTAAAAACCGTAAACAACAAGTTGAAGTCACTATACAAAGCAAGAATTTAATATCAAGAGTTAGATCATCTCCACTCATCTTAACAAGAGGCATACCCCAAAGATCAGTCCTTGGACCAATTCTTTTCATCCTCATGACTAATGATATTCCAAATATCTTCAAAACTTTGTCCAGACTACACTTCATGCTGATGGCACATCCCCGCTTATCGCCAACAAAGATCCATACATCACTGAAGTTGACTCATATGTAGCTCTTTGTCAAACAATATTGTCAGCAAAATTACCTAATTTTAAATGAGAACAAAACCCAACAACTGATTTGGACAGGAAGAAGAGCTTATGAGCTACTACTCGACTTATGGACTACCCGACATGTAGATTCATATAGACATTAAAGCCAAATACTTTGGAATCACCATAGACAATAGACTATCCTGGGTTACCCACATTTACAACCTTTGCAGTAAACTCAACTCCAGCTTGTATGCACTAAAGCAAATAAACAGCACATGTGACTTGCACACATCAAGAACTGCTTATTTTTCCATCTTTAAATCTTATCTTCGCTATGGAATAATAAAATGAGGAAACTCTCTGAGCAGAACCAACAGAGAGTGCTAGTACTAGAAAGAAAAGCCATAAGAACACTGGCTGGACTGAACCCACAAAACTCCTGTCACCAGGCCTTCAAAGAACAAAACGTACTTACTGTTGTATCCCTATACAAAATGGATACAATATGTTTCACAATATTACGTAAGCCTGATCATCTTGGGGAAGCCCACTCATAACACACAAAACATGCTTATGACTTTGCTCTTCCTGCTTATCATATAACTCTTTTTGAAAAAAAAACCATCTACATTAAAAGCAAATTATTCAACCTCAATTATAACTTTTTTTAGCAACGATTTTTTCTTTGATTTAGCTGCAAAGAGATTCCCGGTCAACCTGAAGAAACTAAAGGTGACAGACAACTCAAGATCAAACTGAAAACCTGGCTTCTAAACCAAACATACAACACGATGGAAGAATTCTTTACCTGGAGAAACACCGGACCATACCTATAAGGTCAAATAATTGTTTATTCATGTAAAAAGATTGTTTATATCTATTGTATATTGTGACACTACTCTGTACTCCATGAATCATGAAACTAATTACTTATACTCATTTTTCAACTAACTACAACGCCAATGATTGAAATTGAAACAAACCAAACATAAAATATATAAAACAGTTAAGCTATCAACAGCTGTCCTAACAATAACTGATGTCTAACAACAATACATGGATGCAACAAAATTATGCAGATACAATTTTTCCGTCAGGTCTGCAAAAATTACATGGTAAAATTAACAATCAATCCATGTATATTTTCTTTTTCAAAAGGTATAAATATCAGGTCAATATCAGTAACTCATATATCATAAGTTCAATATTGATTATCTGCATCATTGCCCGTATTTCAGGTGCTGCCAATTTTAGATCATTAACTGTTACCAAATTCCTGGCTATGTCAGAGTTAGGGTTAAGAATATTTTTATAATAACAACAATGTTAGAGTGATCAAGCAAATGTTTTATGTTTAGTGACAAATTGTTTTTTGTATTTGTTCTTTGTTAAATAATACAAAAAAGTTTATTGATAAAATTTACATTTTTAGCTATATTTATTTTCTACTTGTTATTTTGAAAAATAAATAAAGCTAGTGTCAACAGCCAAGTCTTTTTGAGGACAAATATATTTGCTGCATGAAATGTTAACATTTGTTTTTTTTTTTTTTATTGATAGGATCTATTTGAAATTTTATTACTAATAATACCACAATATTTGTATATTTTGTACTTATTGTTATGACTTTGTGTTGTATGACTTTCACTTGTATTGTACTAATAATAACAAATACACTAATTATAATTTGAAATATTTGTTTTAGTAGTTTTACTGACCTGATCCTGGAAAGTGCATGAACCAAAAGCCCATACACAGGCAAACACAAAGTAAATCTCATACCACTCCTTGGGACATTCGGGAGGCACATTTACTGGGGTCAGCAAAGACTCAAGTAGAGTGCACAGCATCTGCACATGAGCAATATCGGGTATAGGAGTGATCTTCTTAAATTTTGAGCGTGATGCCTCCAGCACAGGTGGGATGTATTTGTCAAATAACACAATTAAGCTGCCTTTCTCATTTTCATTTTCTCTCGTCTCGATCCAGCTTGTTACGTATCTGCATTTGAATGGTAAAAAATAATTAATTAGTAAACATCTAAAGTTATCTAAAATATTCATACAATAGTTGCAATAACCTGTTTTATTTAGGAATTAAAAATATATAATAAATAAAATGACTAATCACAAATACTCTCAGATAAGACAAGTATTTGTGTTCACTTTTAAAATGGAGTAATATAAAATAAAATATTTGGTACTAGTGCAGCAGTGCTGTAACTCAGCTACTTGAGGACAAAGTAAAGTGTTGTGAAGATTGTAGGCAATAGGTTCTATGCTCAATCCTCTCAATACCAACATGGCATTTGCTCAATTATCGCTATCAAAATGGACACTAATAGAGAATTCTAGGCTCTCCATATCCTGGATGTTGTATAGGGGAGAGAAACAGGCTTCACAGGCTTGTCAATTAGCTGAAAATCAGACGAATAATACTATTTGGTTTATATTCCATGTGAGCTGTAGGTACTTTAGTTGCCCTGACTAATGGGCTATCAACAAATGGCCCTTTCTGAGGATAACCAGACTACACAGATCATCTACAAACATATATTCATTCATATTTGCCTTAAAATACGCACAAAGTTGTGTTGGCATCTCATTAGAATAAAATTATGAAAGGAATAATGCCTTTTAGGAATGTCTCTGGAATAAACTTGACAATAAATGTCTACCATTCCATATTGCTCCACAGAATACATTGGTACAAAATAGTTTCAGTACAAAGCAATATATTCTAAAAAGGGTATTAAATGAACCTCATAAATGTTTAGTCATATATATATAGAGGACGATGTGATGAGGGAGGTAAGAGGACCAAAGATGTACAGAGATGGCCTACCTCAGTTCTATAAAGTTAACCTCCCACTAATATACCAGAAAGTGTACATCAACTTGTGTGTTTAGCTCTTATACATAAACCTACCTGTGACTCATCACATTATATGGAAATGCTTTTATATATGTTATCACTCCTAGCCTTTTAATCACTAATTGTGTTCAAGGTATTAAAATATATCAAAATATAATTTTACTTTCTACCATATGCGTTGGTCTAAAAAACCATTTTAGGGTCCCTTGAACCCAAAAAAGTGGTTTTTTAGAAAAAAAAATGTTGATGTCTGTCCGTATATGTGTCTGCCTGTATGTGCACTTCACTGGAAACCAAACGGACGGATCAATTTTTATAAAATTTGGTAAGTAGGTGTATTTAACCAATATCTCCAGACAATGTTTTCACTTTTTTGAAATCTTATTTATTTTTTTTATTTTATAGGCAAAAAACATATAAAAATGAAATTTTCTCACAAACGGCTCTATGATTTTAAAGGGGGTTAAAAGGCAATAACTGTGGCAGAGTATAAAAGTGACAAAGTGATTAAAGTTAACACATTAATGGCATTAATAAATCATACTGCACTTAGAGTAGCGTACACATACAGAGGTATTGACCCACCCACCCACCCATACACGTACAGTTGTATTAACCCACCCGCCCACCCATACACGTACAGTGGTATTAACCCATCCGCCCACCCATACACGTACAGTGGTATTAATATATCATTTACCCACCCGCCCGCCCACACACGAACATTGATACTGACCCACGCCCGCCCACACACAAACATTGGTATTGACCCACCCGCCCGCCCATACACGAACATTGACCCCCTGTTTGTGTATGGGCGGGCGGGTGGGTCAATACCCCTGTTTGTGTATGGGCGGGCGGGTGGATCAATACCCCTGTTTGTGTATGGGTGGGCGGGTGGGTCAATACCACTGTTAGAGTATGGGGGGCGGGTGGGTCAATACCACTGTTTGTGTATGGGCGGGCGGGTGGGTCAATACCCCTGTTTGTGTATGGGCGGGTGGGTGGGTCAATACCCCTGTTTGTGTATGGGCGGGCGGGTGGGTCAATACCCCTGTTAGTGTATGGGCGGGCGGGGCGGGTCAATACCACTGTTTGTGTATGGGGGGGTGGGTGGGTCAATACCCCTGTTTGTGTATGGGCGGGCGGGTGGGTCAATACCACTGTTTGTGTATGGGCGGGCGGTTGGGTCAATAGCGCTGTTTGTATATGGGCGGGCGTGTGGGTAAATACCCCTGTTTGTGTATGGGCGGGCGGGTGGGTCAATACCCCTGTTTGTGTATGGGCGGGCGGGTGGGTCAATACCACTGTTTGGAGGAGAGAGAGTAAATTACATTATTGCGGCGTTCATGGCAATGTCTTATCAGTTTTATCTTCTTACTTGTCTGACCACTATCAATTTAAAAAGCTGAGTCACAAACAGTGGTTATTAAATTATCAGAGAAGATGTGAATTACAATTTAAAATATTTTAGTAAACACTGCATGTCTCTAACTTGATTAGGTTTTTAATTGTGACAAAAAAATATTTGGGAATCAAACTGGTAATTTTTAAAGTTTTTATCTTTTACTGTTTAATATGGTGAAAAGTGTGTGTCAATTCTTTGGTACCATTTATTTATATTAAATATTTATCAATATATATTGCTTTATTCTACCAATAACATAACTCCAATGTGAATCAGTTTGACCAAATGTTTCCCACTCTTTTCGGATATATTTTAATAAAACAGTTACTTCTTGTGGTACAGCAAACAGTGTAGCAATGGGAGTGATCCTTGATAGCTACCATGAAAAGATTTGGGCACAGAATTTTTCAACTTCAAAATTTTCATTATGGCACTAAAAGGGTTAAGGATAGTAAGTTTTAGATACATGATAAAAAAAGTGGCTTTACATCACAATATCAAAGCATTAAGTCATTTTCTGAATATACATCATTTATTACATCTATAAGAGGTTAATGGCTAAAGAACTTTAAATGTAAAACATTAAATTACCTCTAGAAATTAAAAATCACAAATTACATGAGCTGCTCTTATTTCCATTATTTATTCACAAATCTACACATATATACAGTATATAGTCAAATGACGTAAATAAAAGAACTCAACTTTCAAAAATACATCGACATCTTAATAATGAATAATTTAACTTACAATGCCAACAAAAAAGCACTTGCCATTTACTTGTGGCCAAGACCTGATGAGCAATCTATCTATCTATATATATATATATAAGCCATTTACCACTCATCACTGTTTCTCCAAAACTATACGTCCAATTGATTTGAAATTTTGTACATAGGTTTATCTTGGCTTCTTGAGGCTCACTAATAAAGGATTATCCTATCCAACCTCAGGACTTCGTCCCACTGGCCTAAAAATTCTCATGGTATTCTTATGGAACTATTTAATTGATTAATTTATTTAACTGCTGTTAAATAAAAGCAAATTGAATAAAATTGTGGTAGGCTTAACTTTTAAAATTAAAAATTATTGAGTACAGTTGTAGTAAATTACCATAAGCTGTTTTAAATTGGTTATAGTGTAAACTGAAAGCTTGCTGCACATTTCGATTATATAATCAAACTCAATATTATGACTGGCGAAGCAGGCGGGTACAGCTAGTATTTAAAAGCCATTTACCACTCATCACGATTTCTCCAAAACCATATGTCCAATTGACTTGAAATGTTGTACATAGGTTTATATTGGCTCCTAGAGGCTCACTAAGAAAGAATTTTCCTCTCTGACCTCAGAACTCCGTCCCACTGGCCTCCAAAATTCCCATGGCATTCTTATGGAACTATATTAATTGCCTTAGGTAGAAATAAGGCATACTGTTTGGTCTATTGGTGTAGTGGTAGGATGAAACTGTGTGAAAAGGCTTGACCCTTGCCGCAATGAGCCACGCTATCAGTAGGTCAAAGTGCGACTGATAAGAAGTGTGAGTGAAGTGTACATGGCCATCCCTACTTGAAAAGATGGCTTAGACTATTTCCAGGCAAATTTTTTTCTTGTATATTGTATTATTGTAATTAATTGAGTAAATAAAACATCTATTATTAATTGATTTATCTATTTGATTAACAGCTGTTAAATCAAAACAAATTGAATAAAATCGTGGTATGCTAGGCTAAACCTTTTAAATTAAAAATAGTCGAGTACATTGGGAAGTAAATTTTACATAACATCAGCTGTTTCTAAGAAATCCATTAAAAATTATTTGAATATTAGTGGGAAAATACAGTGTAAACTGAAAGCTTGCTGCACATTTCAACTATATAATCAAACTCAATATTATGACCGTCGAAGCGGGCAGGTACAGCTAGTATTAGTATATTATCACCACAGAAAGCCGTAATAGTAGAACCAATGCTACAATTACAGCTAGTTTTATAATTTTTAAATGTAGATAGAATGGCTTTAAAAATAATGCTTACGGGTTCCATCCCAAATCTTGAGGATTTATGTAAAGGATACCTGCCCTGGAAACAGTGGCAGGTGTGGCGGTACGCAAGTTGGATATCTCAAAAAGCAGCCTCATTGCAGGCGTGAGGGCTATGCGTTCATTGCTGGCCAATGTTAACACCTGTCACCCATTATACATCTTAGATCATGGACTATAAACATTTATGATTAAATATCGCATAATATCAAGATAAAATAACAAATAGAACCTCTTGAAACTTAATAGAAAAACATACATTTTTTCCATAAATTTCTATTGAAAAATTACCATCAACAAAACCTTAGGTGTCACTTTTTTAATTTTCAATTTTCAGTCATCCTATAACATCACATTTATTCACATATTCATAAACAACACTAGTCATATTTAAATACTAACATATTTGACTAAAGATAAAACAAAAACAGGATCTATGCAATGAGAACAATTGGCTTTTATCTAATGAGTAAAGGAACTGTACAAGTTTTAAAAACACTTCTCCAATAGCCATAATTTCAGGGTCATTTTAAACATATCCAGGGGAGTAAGATTTTTAATCTTCACAGGTAATTTAGTAAAGATTTTCGGATCAAAATATCGGGGTGATCTTTCCAAAAATTTTAATCTATGAGCACGAAGTCTGAAATTATTTTTATATCTGGTATTGTAATAGTTGTATGAGTGTTGCTTCTCAATAAAATTGTTACAGTTTTGTTTCACCATTACTGAAAGCTGAAGAATAAATAGACTATACATAATTAAAATACTATGCTTGATAAAATAATTTCTGTATGAAACTGTTTTTGGTAGGTTAAAAATTACTTTTGAAGCTTTTTTGTAACCGGAGAATTTGGATTGATGATGATCAACTGCCCCAAAAAATTAAACCATAGTTCATTTTTGATACAAAATAGGCATGGTAAACCATCAACTGTGTTGATAGGTTAGTGGTTTTACTTAAAACTTGAAGTAAGTAAATTGCAGAATGAAGTTTCCTTATTGCATTTTAAATTTGGTTATTCCATTGAAAATGTTTGTCTAATGAAAGACCAAGAAATTTCACTGGCTGTTGAACATCAAAAACAGAATTATTTATATAAACATTAGATGTGACATGTCTATGAGATGCTGAAAGTTCAATTATTTATGTTTTACTAAAATTCAAAGACAACCCATTATTTTTAAACCAATCATTAAAGGATTTCATCTCATCCTTCACAGTCAACCAAAGAGAGTGTCTATCTAAGTGTGTACAGACAATGGTAGTACAGTATGTCATGGGCATCAAACTAATTACAGTAATTACAACAATTATACAACTACAAAAAAGGAGAAAAAAGTCCAAATAGAAAGTGACAAGGTATTAATGAAATAAGATAAAAAAGGTTAATACATATTCTGATGCTACTATACTGTAAACATTAGATCTACTATCTAGAAAAACATCATGTGCAGTTCATTTACAGTTTATTTCTAATAAGAACATATTCTAATTAGTATAATGTAATTAAATAAATGAAAGTTGACAAATACAAATAAGCAATTTTGTTTTTTTACCTTGTTGTCATCCATAACAGTGTTCAAAGATTCAATCCACATAGGATCAATGTCCCCATCCAGTACCATCCATTTTGGGCCATCACCACCCATGTTGGCTTGCTCTCGGATTAGCACAGAAAACAAACCTGTAATTGCACTAAGTCATTTTATTAATAATAATAAGTCTACAGTCAACTAAAACATAGTCAACCTGTTTCCTTGTGATACCATTAGATGATTTTCATGTAACTTTGTGTATGTCTTTTCTGGGGACGTGCTCATCACTTTCATAACTCCTACCACCACAAGGCGCAGTATCTGTATTACATTATCATTGCTTTTTTTTATAAAGGATTTCTGTTCCTGCAAGCTCCTTCCAGATACATTATCTTCCTATTCTCACATTAAAGTCCCTCTAAAGTATCTTAGTATTAGAGTTTGGTAATTATTTCCATTCCTCTTCCAAAAGTTCATACAAGTTGTCCTTTTCCTCATTGTCTGCATCTTATGTTTTTTACAATGAATAATATACATTTTAAATAAAATTATTCAAAACTCATATCTCACAGTGCAGTTGATTTGGATCCAATGTATGAAAAGCTGGTAAATTCAAATGGATGTTTTGCTCTATTTATATTTCAATAAAAATGTCATAAACAGTTGTACCGCACCTTGGATACAAAGTACTAGGTTAAAATAGAAAAGAGTATGGATAACCTGAGTAAACTTGTAAGGGGTCCGAAATAATGAATATTCAGATTAAACCAAGGCACATATTGCCATTCTATTCTTTAGTAAGTTTTTAAAAAATAATGACGATAAATATTATATAAACAAAACTGATTTTTATTATTTTTATTATTAAGCATTTGTTTCATGTACACAATCTAAACGCCCAACAATGAAAACAAGAAGTACATACTCTCAAGTATTTTCAACATATCTCTGAATAAAGAAAATGATGGTGGCAGTGCCACTAACCTCTGCCAGTACTCCTGGCTGCTTCATGCACGCCTGGTCTTGCTTTATGAAGTTTAAGGGGTGAAGAATTATTGTTTGATAATTTGCAGTTATAACTAGTATATTTTGTGGTCAGGTAAAAGCTAAACCATTTTCTATGATATTAACTAGTAAAATTATAAATAAATAGAATTTTACATCGCAATATTACTTCAGTTTGAAAGTAATTTAAATGCCCTAGGATTACAAGCCATATTTATACTATCTTTTTTATTCACTGTTTATTCAAGTGGACCTTCCTTGATTAAGCTGAAAACTATGTTCATTAGACTTGAATATACTAGTCTATACAGTATATACGTTAAAATCTAAACAAACACATTTTTGAGATAGAGCTTAGAACAGTAGCTTTAGACAAAAGATAAACAGAAGTTATGTTACCATCTTTCCACTCTCTTGTAGCTGGGTTAATGATGCCAAACAATTCATCATTTGTAACAGCCTTAGGTTCTAGATCGTTGTAGAATGGTTTCCTCTTCTGATTGTAGTAGGTGCGGTACAATGTCTTCCACACTTGTGATTTGCCTGTTCCAGCATTGCCAATTATAAACACCGAATGCCTCACAGCGAACAACTCTTGCAGTTGTACCACCTGTAAATTTATAAAAAGCAAAGCACAATATATTGCTTACATTCCAAATCCTTTTAACACGTTCACTGCGGATGTAACACCCGTGTTACATGTCAGGTTGCATCCTGGTGCGTGTGTAACACTGGTGTAACATTCATTCACTCATTGTAGAAATGCTTTTAGTGAGATTATGTTTTCTTTCAGCAGCTAACTATTGCCATCCCTGAGTTTGGCACGAAGTGGTGGGAGGTGACCTTGTCTCCGTTCCTGCTCAACATAACTCAGCATGAATGTATCACCCTAGATACATCAATGTGTCCTTCAACCCCGCGCTACCTGTCATTGTGTTCTCAGTGCGGATGTTTCTCTCATGTTTTCGCCGTGTTGTCTTGTATTTGCATTAGTTTTTTACATTGTTTTAAATACAGGTAACTGTTTATGGTTTAATCATGTTATTTCTAGTGCGGTCTTGCCATTTTGACATAGTTGTTTAGTGTAGTGCTCTAAAATGGATGATGCTCAACTAGGCACCTCAACAATGAATCTCTCTGATAATGGCTCCACAGATACCACACCTAGTCAGAGTGACGATGAGATTGAACGATACATGAGGGACTATATCAGTGACAGTGAGGAGGAAATTGATTTTGGTGACGAAGAAATAATTGCGAACCCCACTTGGAGCTCAGCAACTGCAGGCCTTAGAGAAATACCCTTTACTAAGGAAAACAAGTTTTTGTGTCCAATACCTGGTGATAAAAAACCAATTGATTTCTTCAATTTAGTATTTTACGAAATCTTAGTTGAAACACTTGTTCAGCACACAAACAAAAAGGCAGAAAAAGTATTTTTAGATCGTGGCCATTTTGGAAAGAGCTAGGATTACAGATTGGAAACCAGTTACAGTTGCTGAAATGAAAACATTCATAGGCCTAATGATGCATACTGGTACTATACAACTAAACAAAATTAATGACTATTGGAAAACCCAATGGCTCTTTGCCTTGGAGGATTTCAACAGTATATGAGTAGAAACAGGTACCTCAATATTGTATAATTTTTCACATTTTATGAAGAGGCTCGTAATGAGACAGAAAAAGGACCGCTTTTCAAAGTGAGACAACTAGTGAACTACTTCAACATAAAAATGGATCACGTGTATTATCCAAGCAAGGAGCTGTCAATTGACGAGTCAATGATTCTCTGGAGTAGTCATTGTCTCATAAATAGTGTCTCATATTTAGGCAATATTTGAAAGGAAAAAAACAAAAATATGGAATAAAGCTATATACATTATCTGAACCAGAAGGCTTGTTGCTAAGGTTCTTTGTTTATGGTGGAAGAGGGGATGTGACTTCAGGAAAGGGGCACGCTGAGAAAGTTATTTTAGAACTTATGAAAGGAAAGTTAAAGTTAAAAAAAGTTAAAGATGGTCTTATTTAACCAGGCAAAGTTAGGGCTAAGGAGCTCTTTCTAACACTTAACCTGGGTAAGTAAAGTTGGGAGTAGGCCACTCTATATACATAGATAACTTCTGTGACAGCTTTTATTTAGCGTTAGTTCTCCTATCACAAAAAACCTACTGCACTGGAACACTCAAGCAAGATTGAGTGGACACTCCTCCTGAGGTTAGGCAGCAAAGCCAAAAAAGGATGAGACAATCGCTCGTTACAGTGACGGAGTAATGATTGGTATTTGGAAAAACATGCACAAAGTTTTCTACATTTCAACGGAGTTTGAAAACACAATGGCTACAAGTATAAACAGATGGAACCAAGAACGGCAGAAACCATTGCCAATAGTCAAATACAATTTGCATATAAAGGGTTATATATGCTGACCAAGAGTAGTATGCCGACCAACTTCAAGCATACTACTCTTGTGAGTGAAAAACTGTCCGTTGGTATATGAAAGTTTTTGAACATACCCTTGGGTTTATTATGATCAATGCAACTGCATAATATCAATTACAGGGATCATAATATGAATCTGTATGACTTCTGTTTGTCAGTTTTGGAACAATTACTTTCTCGACCACCAAGTCCAGGGCGTACACTTCAATAAGCAGGAAGACACACAATAGAAATAAGTGACACAAGGGGCAATGATGGATGAGTGAAGCGAAAGAGATGCAAGTTTGCCACAGCGAGAAGAAAGTGAAACTCACGCCATACTTTTGTCCTCAGTGTCCAAACCAACCTGGCTTGTGCCCTACAGGTTTTTTTGACCTTTACCATTATCAGCAATAAAGTAAAAAACAATGGAAGGAGGTGGTATTGTATATATGTACATAATTTGTATAAAACTGTGAATTTTATCTCTATGTGATCTGCGTGTGGATGTATCACGTATGATACAAATAACAATGTGTGCGTGTGTAACACTAGTGAATAATTGGAAACACAAATTTGATAGCTATTACCTGAAAATAAGCCAGTCTAAAACAGTACAATTGATTTTAAGTAGAAGAGGAAATAGTACAAACTTAATGTTAAATGAAGTTAAAGTTTAATTACTTAGGAAGTATATTTACAAGTAAAAATATTCAAGAGATATTAAATAATAAATAGGAAAGAGGTACTAAATAAGACCAAAAAGGCAACAGACTTCTATAATATGATACAGAATTTACTATGGGATAGTGGAATCCCTAAGAAATCCAAAAAGACCCTCTACAATGCCTATTTTGTACCTATCTTGACATATGGGATTGAGATATGCACTTTACGTAAAAGGGATATAAATTCAGGCCACAGAATTGAAGTTTATGAACTTAAAACAAGATTAGACAGAATAAGAAATCAAACAAGTAGAGAAGAAGCAGGATTGGAGGTAGCTTTGTTGAAACAGATAGGAAGGTATAAGCTAAGGTGGTATGGACATTTAATGAGGATGGATGGGACAAGAACGGCAAGAAAATGTTTCGTGCAGGAAATGCTTGGGACACAACCGATACCAAGGCCAAGAAAAAGATGGTTAGATTCAATCAAAGAAGAAGTAGAAGGAAGAGAAGCTAACTGGGATAAAATACACATGAGCCAGTGCTATGCAGACAGGACGAGATGGAGAAGGCTTGTTAACCACACCCAAGAAACTGGAATCGGAGACGGATAAGAATTATTTTTTTTGTATGAATGGTATTCAACTAACATGTTTATGACGTCTTTTTGATTTCATTCTTTTGACTATATCTTAATTCAACTTAAACAACAAGGGAGCTGCGCTAACAAGAAGCCTTACATGACTTCCTAGTAAACAAGCCAGTCTACACCCTACAAGAATTTACAACCGAGTAACAACAGGATTCAAGACAATAGTGGAAGGACAACTACAAACCACTGATAACCTCATTTATATGTTTTAACAATATGACCCTATCACTGTTCTATTTGAATACGTTATAAAGAAAATTGTCTATTGTCTATTGACTTCAACATTTTAAAATCAAGATCAATATATTGCAGCAAAAACAATATATTTTAAATCAGCCAGTGATATAAATTGTTAAGTAAGATTTAATTATAGTGTTATTAACTATATTAAGACTTAATAATATTCATTAACAAGTAAATTTAATAATAAAAAGTAATTTCCCAATTGGGTAGCATTATTTCATATTTTTTTATTCTTGTTCCATTCACCACCCAGCCAGCAATGGTAACATTTAAATAAATGTAGAGAAAAACTTATTGACCTAAAACCTCAGTCCATTTTAAGTATTATGAATGCTCTCGTGACCTAGCATGCTTATTCATAATAGATGCTTATCCAAGCACACAAAAGGCAGCACTGAAAATACTGCTTAATTTGTTGCCACTCAACCTTCATCTTGAGATGATTCAGGAATCATATTCAATATTATTTAAAATAATTATATCCTCAAAATGTCAAAAATTGTCACTTCATAATTTATCAAATATTCATTTAAACTTTCAAACCAAATAATTTACTAAATCATATTAAGTATAATATAATTTAAGATAATAATAAATTTCATTTTATCAAAGCCTCAATAGTTGGAAGTTATTTAATTTTCCCTTTATTCCAAAATAGTTAATATTGATCATACTTGGAATTAACGATTAAAAATAATTAACCATTAAATTTAATCGTTACTTTTTCTATTAACTTTTTAACTTATTCGTTAGTTTTGGTAATGTTTAACTTCGAACTTTAACTAGTTGATATTTTGGCTAACGGTTAAAGTAACTCAGTTAGTTTTTCAAATGTGATAAAAGGTGCCATTTGGTCCGAGGAATGTGGACTGGGGAGAAAGTATCTAAAACTCAGGTCAAAGACCGATTGTTTTCCTCATCCCCCAATTGTCACCGACAAGCAAGGTCACTGTTTTGAAGACGCACCCCCTCCCCTTTACTCACCTTTTACTGCCTTATAAATGAAAAAAGGCGGACCAAACGAGTATACCATTGTTGTGGGATTGACTTGTGTCCCTGGGGTGATCATTTCACTTGACTAGTTTATGTTCAGGGATAAAGTTGAGATAGTCATTTAGTTATATTTTTTCAAATCAACGTGTTGGGCCTAAGCTTGTTTATCTTTCATAAACTCTAATACTGTAAACCTGTTAACCCATCTATCTGTATAATTAATTAGGAAAATCAGTTGCATTTTGATGTTAATGCTGTCAATACTTGATTAATTGATCATACAAAATTACATATCTAAATTGTCCTGTTCAAAAGTAATCGGGAAAAACTATTTAAATGGTTAATCAAACCAAAATTTCCTCAAACGTTTACTTTATTTTAAATTAGGCTTACTAGGTAAAATCAATCCATTATATCATACCACGCAACAGAATAAACTATCTTGAAGATTGCAGAACATATTTCAAGTAACAATTGCTATATTTCGTTCAGTTTTCATTATTTTGCTATCGGCACCATCGAAAAGAAAAGATAATGATAATGCTATCTTTAATATTAACAATATTATCAATGGTAATTAGTTTTGTAATTTTTTAATGATTTAGATAGTTTTCATTATTTTTAATTAACTTATTTCAGTAAGAATAAAACATGCACTCAGAACGGCAAATTCTTAAACATCTAATAAACATAATTGCTTATCGAAAATAGTATGAATAGATCTGCTTTCACTCACTTATAGAGTGAGTATATTTTGTTCAGTTTTTGTTTACCACTAATGGGCCCATACTTTCTTATCAGTGACCCTTCCTTATCATCTCCAGCATGATAAAAATCACCTGGACTCAACATGTCACGATATTATTTGGGCTTTCTCATTATCTGCGCCAATTTAAAAAAAATGTTTTGCTATGGTGAATTTCCTATAAGATAGTTATTGATTTTTAAAGTATGGCTTAGAAATGTAAAACTTGAATTTCAAAGACTAAAGTCATATTTTGTTCACAATTTTAGAAATCAAATTAAATATTTAATTTTTAAGATTTCAGACGGTTATATAAGAAAAGTTACTGTAGAAATTGCTATAGTTTAATTAATATTATTGTATAATAATGTATTATAAATTGGCCTATTTATCTAAGATATTATAGACTCTCTAAAAGAGAAGAAGAAGACTAAGAAAACTCTATAAAACTTATTAAATCATACCTTTCCAATAGGCTTCAATTTGTTTCAATTAAAAATAAGTGCTCTGAAATGAAAGAAGTAATAACCGGTGTGCCGCAAGGCTCCATTCTTGGGCCTTTTTTCTTCATAATTTACATAAACAATCTCCCTAAAAACCTCAATATTCATTCAGTAATTTATGCAGATGATACTACTTTATTTGCTAACCATCATAACTTAAATTGTCTTAAAGAAATTATTCAACAAGCAGAAACTACAGCGTATGAATGGTTCTCCACAAATAAGTTATCCTGCAATCCCCAAAAAACTCAGTATATTACTTTAAGCCTTAAACAAGAAATTAATCTAGAATCTGTTAAGCTCTTGGGAATAAATATTGATTCGAAATTAAATTGGACATCTCATATTGAAACTGTATGTAACAAACTCTCTAGGGTAAATTATCTGCTTTGGAAGCTTAAACATTTTGTTAGTCCAGAATATTTGAGACTCGCATATTTCGGACTCTTTCAGTCACATTTACTATATGGTTTACTTGCTTGGGGTCACTCTCCTCACGTTCACGACATCCTTTTACTACAGAAGAGGGCTGTACGTTGCATTGCAGGAGCTGATCCCCTTGCACACTGTCAGCCTCTTTTTGTAGACCTTAAAATTCCCACCATAGTCAATCTTTATATTTTCCAAGTTTTGTTGCACACAAAATCAAATTTACATCAATTTCCTGTTAGACAGGAAATTCATCATTATTCTACTAGAGGGAGGAATAAGATTGATATACTTCCACACAGGTTATCTAAAACGGCAAATTCTTACAAATTAAACTGTATTTATTTTTTCAATAAGCTGCCCGAAGTTGCAAGAATAGTGAGTTTTAATAATTTTAGAAGAAAACTATACAATTGGTTAGAAAAAAATCCCTTTTATAAAATTGATGAATTTTTAGATTGTCAAGTTGATATCATATTTTGATATATCTCTTGTTAGAGATGTGACATAAGGTAATTTTTTTTTCTTTTTTCTATAATTTTACATTACTGAAAACTGTTTTATGGCAATTCTTTGTATTACTAATTTATTGTTTTTTTTTTTTTTACAATAGTAATTAATTGTCATAACTGTTTATATATAAGTTTACAGAAATGTATACACTGTAAGTATGCTTATGTATGATTTGACTTGTCCTATTTCTGTAAATCAGATCAATGGAATAAATGAATTCTTATTCTTATTCTTATAAATAATAAAAGATCATACAGGTTAAGTATTTGTTTATGTATATTTTACTGCACCAAAACTAACTTTCAATTTCAGTTAATTTTCTAATACTTTAACTTTAATCAGTTAGTTTCAATCCATCCTAACTTTTAACTTCAATTAGTTACTTTTTAGAGTATTAACTTTATTCAGTTAAAAAAATTACTACCTTTCCCAAGTATGATATTGATTTAATTTAATTAATATCATTTCATATAATAATAATAATAATTTATTATTCAAAATCACATGACAACACAATTTCTATCAAGTGTCCAGTTTAATTAACAACAGTGATGTTTTAATAATAATGAGAACCAAGAAATATCTTTGTTTTAACAAGCTGAAAGAAAACAACATGAAGAGGTGATGATGAACAGTAAACATTTTTACTATGAACATTTTATTTTGAAAATATAACTATCCTTACTTAAAAAGTTTCTCTGATTTTTTGAACAGAGCCTTTTCAAATATAACACTCCAAAAATGTTGTATCCCCTTAAATTGTTTAACTTAAAGATGAGTGATGAAGTATTTACAGCTGGATGAGACATATCTAATTGCTCTACTTGGACAGTAATTCAATTAACATTTTCATCTACTTCCTTTTTTAAAAACATAATCGGACTAAATCAGACTCATTTACTAATTTGACCAAACTCCATAAGTCTTGAAAAGTCAGCATGAATTCCCCCTGAGATATCTATTATTCTAATAATCATATTATGAAAGCCGATGCAGAACCTGAACTTTAGAATTTATTATAAATTTAGAAAACCCTGGACTAATCAATTATAAATTAGAAACCCCTGAAAGAGAGTTCTAAAGGGAATACAGTGTGATAAATGTAATTTCTGGATACGAAGTGTGCTCAAATTGACATAGCTGTCTTAAATGAGGAAGAAACTTGGTTTTGTCATGCTTGCATCATCAGTCAAAAGGACGCTGAGACTGCCACCATTATCTCAAGTAAGGACGCCATGATTTCACAGCTAAACAAGGTCATAAGTGAGCTTAGGCTAGTAAATGAACAGTTGAATAACGATAAGAAACTTTTAGAAATTAAGCTCAATGAGTTTTATTTAAAGTTGCAAGAGCCACATGAAACATGTACTAGTACACCTAGGCCTAACCCAGCTAGAGGCTCAGAATCTGTTCATCACTCTAAGAGACACAATCAAGGTAGGCACACACCTCATCTACCAACTGTATCTGTTAATGATAATGTTTACTTTCCACCTCTTCGCAATAGATTTTCATCCCTCTCAAATTGAACCTGATTCAAACAGCACATCATATAGGCATACACCTAGGCTCTCTAAGCCTAGACCTGCCCCTAAGAGAACTTCTGTTCAAACCATTCCCAAGAAGCAAACATGTGTTCCAAAACTTACTTCTCAAGTAGGACCAAAAGTACTGTTATACACTGACAGCTATGGCAGGAGAATATCTTCTCATCTACAAGCAAATCTTAATAGTACAACGTTCAATGTATCTGGCTTTGTAAAGCCCAGTGCAAACATCAGACAAGTTCTAGGTCCAAGCAGTAATAATTTGCCTAAACTGTCCAATAAAGACTTTCTTATTATAATGGCTGGAGCGAATGATGTTGCTCGTGAATCACCCTAGGATGCCATCACCATGCTTAGCAGTATGCTTGAAGGACTGACAGACCAATAAAATTGTCATCTCCCTCACCGACATGTTCTCACAACCGAGTATCCTATGAACACCATTGTGCAAGAGACCAAAATGCATCTGAAGTCCATTTGCCAGCCCTAAAAAACTGTGTGTATGGTAAACACCTTCTACCCTTTTTTAATTACAATAAGCGCGAGAATCACTCTCACCATGGGCATCACTTTAGTTACCTAGGTAAATTAAACTTAGCTAAAACTCTAAGTCAAATAATTAAAGCTTGTTTGAATGAATGAAATTTAACAATTAAGTCAAATGAAATATGTAGGCCTATGCAACTAGATACTGGGTCTGTTCAAGGAAACAGCCTTGTCAGACCGAGCCTCTAGTTGAAATCACAGGCACCTGGTTAGAATTGAGCTCTAAGTCACCAGTTGAGAACCTGTATCAGGGTATAGTTAAAACGCCAATAAATAAGTTACATAGTATTGAACATAATTCAAAATTGTCAGTAAAAGTGTGCTATCTAAATATACAAGGCCTAAAAGGGAAAGAACTAGTCTAAAGTGACTTTGCACTTGACAACCAATGCAATGTCATATGTTTAAGCGAACACTGGTATGTTGAATCAGCCATGCCCTTTGCTAGAATTGATAACTTTAGCTTAATCAATTGTTACTTAGGAAGCAACATATTCGGGCTGGAGTAGATATATACTTGTGTGATTCGCTTGAACTAACTTATAGTAAGATAGATTTATAATAATTTTCGATGTGAGGAGTTTCATTTTGAGGCCACTGGAATTGTAATTCGTGACTATAAGTTAATTATTGTATCACTATACAGATCACCCGATGGTGACTGTAATATTTTCCTGGATAAAATGGTGAACCTGTTAATTTTTTGAAGTAGGCCAATTTACAATAAATTCAAAATTGTTTATTATAGAGGGTGATTTAAACTCTCAATTTGATATCACAACTGACAAAAGAAGTGTTAGGGAACTGAATTATTTATTGAGACAGTTTAATTTAAAATACAGCAACTAGAGGTACAGCCTGTCTTGACAATGTAAATTTTAGCCCTGAATCAACTACAGTAATGGATTTTTATTTTTTAGACCATAAGTCAATGTTTTCAATATTATGAGTAATAATGAACATTGAAAGAAACTGAAAACTGGTAACTCAAAGGTGGTGTTTACCAAGCCAATGACCAAGTTGACAAATTTTACAAATTCTCTCGCTGCATTTGACTGGTTTACAATATTAAACAGACCTGATCAAAAATCAATTATTGCTTTTGAACATTCCTTTCACAGTTTTTTGTACACTTTCAATTTATGCGTTACGCTGAGATGTTGCAAAGTTAATAATCACTTATGTAAAAATAAGAAAAATGCAGATACACAATGGTACACACCTCATCTTGCTTCCGTGAAAAAGAATTTGTTAACTACGTTAGATATAAGCAATAGATTTAAGACTGATATTTCTAGGGTAGCCTATGTTAGGTGTAGAAATATATATAAGGCTGCACTTTTGGAAGCTAAGAAAACCTACAATTCTAAACAAATTGAAGAGTCTAGCAATAAATTTAAAACTGCTTGGAATTTAATTAATAATGATGCTAACAATGGTAAGCCCAGTAAGTTTTCTATTGAACCTGATGTCATGAATAATTATTTTATAAACAGTGTTGATAAAATTTGTAACTCTATCAATACTCCCAATGTCAAAGCCATTGACTTACTGAAACAATACTTTCTCGTAACCATCAACAACCCTGTGCAATATTTTAATTTTATAGAAGTTTCTACCGAAACCATTGTAGACATTGTAAAAGTTTTAAACCTTCTGAAAGTTTAGACATTTATGATCTATCAAGTAACATTTTAAAGAAAATATTACAAAGTATTGCCGAGCCGCTAACTTTTTGTATTAACAAATGTTTTATGGGAGGGGTTTTTCTAGCTGAACTAACAATATCCAGAGTAGTCACTGTATATAAAAAGGGAGAACAAAGTTTACCATCTTCATACAGGCCAATCTCAATTATACCTGTGTTTGCTAAAATCTTTGAAGTAGTTATGTATTCTCAACTTTACAATTATTTTGAGTATCATAAATTGTTAAATGATTCACAATATGGGTTTAGAAAAAATAGATGCTATTGATGACATAAATAGCCTTATTTATAATGTGTTTGAAAATAAGGACTTTGATAATGCTTCATTCTGTGACCTGAACAAGTTATTTGACTGTGTTGACCATGAAATTCTCTTAAACAAGTTGGATCATTATGGCATAAAAAATACTAGTTTAAAACTTATGAGATCATACATGTCAGACCGTTAACAAATTGTTTATGTTGGAATAGACAAGTCAAAACAGGTGTCCACAAGAATCTGTCTTTGGGCCTTTTTTGTTGATCAACAACCTCCCAAAATGTTTAGGATCTCATGTTGTATTTTATGCTGATGATACCACATTTTTAAAAATCCATAGTAATTTCAATAATCTTAAAACGCTTACCAACAATACAATGACCAAAGCATCCGAATGGTTTAAGGCAAACAGATTTTTATTCAATGAAAATAAAACACAACAGCTTCATTTTAGCCTGAAAAATTTCACTGATCAAACTTTACCCCCTACACAAAGTGTAAAATTTTTCGGAGTTCACATTGATTCCAAGCTGACATGGAAAAATCATATTGTGTTTATTAGCTGTAAGTTGTCTAGTATAATTTATTTGTTAAAAAGTTTCAAATTCTGTGTACTAGATACATATGTTAGATCTTCCTACTTTGCATTTTCCTAGGTATAATTCTTTGGGGCAATTCAAGTCTAGTGAATACCATTTTAATCATACAAAAAAAAAAGCAATTAGGGCTATCACTGGTTCTTCTTATAAAGCTCATTGTAAACCTTTGTTTTTGCTACTTAAAATATTAAATGTAATTAATTTGTATATTTACACAGTGTTAGTACATACTAAAACGAAACTATCAGAAATGCAGTTAGGAAATAATATACACTTACATAATACCATATTGAAAAACCAAATTTACATACCATATTACCGACTAACCAAATCTTTATAAATAGTTCTGAAGTTATTGAACGGAAACTATTCATTAAATTACCAACATCATTTCAGAACTTACCACTAAATATCTTCAAGACAAATTTGTGTGCTTGGTTGGCTTCTTATCCCTTTTATAATCTAGGAGAATTTTTTGTATGTAATTTAGTAAAATAGCTTATAATTAATTGCCATATTTCATATGTATTAGTCGCTGTTATTCTGTATGTCCTTTATACTGTATAATAGCTCCACTCAGTATTTTATTTTGTTATTACAACTGTTTTATTTCCTATATATATATATATATTATTACACATTCATTAAACAACATATATTTTGTATCTCAACTTGTATGTGTCTCATTTAATATTATTTATTATTAAGTTATATTTCCAATAACAAAATTCCATCAAAATTTATAATCTCACAGTGAAGGTTATAAGCTGAGTAGTTCAGGTAATAATATATATATATATATATATATATATATATATATATATATATATATATATATTATAATGTATTTCATGTAACCTGTATTATATTTTCTTTTATTACTCCAACTTTTGTAATTCATGTGTTTATTATATTAGTATGTACTTTATGTGTATTATAATAGAATTTTTTTACATTATACCATTGTTCTATACTTTTTTTATAATTTTGACATTGTCTATTGCTTTTGCTGGCTTAACAACAATAAAATCTTATTTATTTATTTTATTTTTCTAACTCCATAATAGTTTATATATTTTAACATATGTTAACCTTATTCATTCATTAAACAACATATATTTTGTATCTCAACTTGTATGTGTCTCATTTAATATTATTTATTATTAAGCTATATTTCCAATAACAAAATTCCATCAAAATTTATAATCTCACAGTGAAGGTTATAAGCTGAGTAGTTCAGGTAAGCTCAAAAATAACAAATCTACATCTGGCCAATCATGAACTTGTTACTTTTCTGCATAGCAGAACATTGAACACGGTACCTCATGTCATCGATGTCAAATTCACCTTCTCCAGACACTATGTAGTTGACACTAAATTTAGAGAGGACTGGAGACTAAGGAAAACAATAATCCCACCACCAAAAGGAATTGCCTGGTACAAGGACGAGTCTACCATGAAGGGTGAAGGGACTCTCCTTTCAAGCAGTATATCGAGGTGGTGTATGATCTAGTAAACTGAGATCTTTGCTATCCTTATTTATTTGCACTCAACTAGAGCGTCTGCAAAACAACTCAATTCATAAAGCCAAAACCAGCATGTGGGATTGGATTTACAACTGCCAAAACTAACATACTCACCCTGATGAGAAATCGTAATCAGGAAAGATAGTAACGATTTCATGGCCAAGTGTGTTGTAAAGTGATTTGCGTTGTTAGATTTTTTGCAAAAAAACTTCAATTCTTCCAATGGTCCCCCCTTTGGCACTTTTTTGATGAAAAGCTGAATTGTTTAAAGTGAAACTATAACTATACGATCTTGTTCAGAAGGTTACACTAGTCAAGGCATTGCGTCAGAACGGTCCATGAGACGTCGAGAAGACGAGATAATTAGACACAAAGTTTGTTAGCAATTGCGTCCTGAACATGCGCGTTAAATTGCCTCTGGAACCCTCCAGAGGGTTTTATAAACCCTTATTAAAAGAGTTGCACCAACACGAAAGACATTTCCTGATTTTTTAATACCAAAACACTGGTGAGTGGAGCAAACCCTATGCTAACAAAATCATTCACTAGCATGAACCATAATGAAATTGAAGTGGTGAATGCTTATGTGACTAGACATGGCCACCTCAGGAAATATTTAGCAATAATAGGGATATATATAGAGAAGACAACGGTTGCAAGCTCTATGGGGAAATATTAGAGTCTACTAAACACTTATTGACAGAATGTAAAGCTCTGAAACCGAAAACAATTTTCGGTGCAGAATTTCCAGATTAACAATTTTGGAAACTAGTCATAGTTAACATTTAGAGAGAAATAAGAACTGGTCAAACTGCTTGGAATTTGTAAGAAGCCCATTCTATTAGACTACAGAAGATATCAATAAAACTAAATTTGATTAGTAATTAGGGAAGACCTCAGAATAAATATAACTAACAGTTCATTTCAAAATGGCATTTCCACCGTACAAGTATGGGTGGGTGTATGAGTCATTGACACTGTATGTTTACCATCCACCCTCTCTTATAAACACGTACAGATGGTACTAACCCACCCATCCTTCTATAAAACCCGCCCACCAGCACGAAGGTATACAGGTATTTTAAGGACAACCCGCCGACTGACACATGTGCAGTGGTAGAGACCCACCCATATACACATGGGTGATATTACCATCGATGTATACTACTCTAACTGGATCGCACACTCCGTTCCGTGAACGTGAACCGGCTCACTGCTCTACCCTCACCACAGTAATGGTGCCCATCGCTGCCCAACTGCCTAGTCTTCAATTCAACACTGGAACTGTTTCAAATGTTAAGTTAAACTGATTTTGCTAATATAAGTACGTCAGTAATTAAGTGTACCGTTTATTAACCCCTCAGAACAGTTTATGATCCATAAATAATTAATTACGGAGGCCCCAAAGAGGGCATTGCATCATAAAACCTACAGTAAATATGTTATTGATTTTCGAAAAAAAAATGTCTTAAACGGTTTCATAAAATAAAATTTGTTAATCTTGTAAAATATATTTGTTCTACATTTGAATTCATATATTACTTGTTCAATATTACGTAACAGGATGATTGGCAAGAAAATCATAAAATAAAAAAACACACCTATCTAAAAATCTGTAAATTTAAACAATCTACTAATATAGCATATCACTATTTATTAAGAAAAATACTACAAAGGTACACATCAAAATTACTCTATCTAGTATATTCTAGTTCTATACATTAAATTATAATTTAATTAGACAATAAAATAATTTCAATACATATTTTTTTACTAACATACTACTACTTTAACCCTTTTTAGGAGCTATTAGTAATTTCAAAACTAACACGATAAGAAACCAAAATATTTGGATAAAGTGTTTAACAGTTTTAGAAATGTATTAACTCTCGGAATTCACAGTAACTCGCAAAAGAAAATATATAATTATTAATCCTTAATAATACAATCTATCTTCACGTTAAATTTATACATAACTAGTTATGTATAAATTTAATATTTAATATTTAATTTTTGTTAAAATAAATTTAAAATTAGAGGACTCCAATTAAATCAACTCAGATGTCCTGTAAATTGTTTTTAAAATGCTTTGATTGAATCCTGCATAAATCAAAATGTTTCCTCATATCATCATAATCCATCATGACAAACAAGGTCATGTGCATAGCTATGCCTTTGTGATTATCTCGGACTGGAAGTTTAATGTCAGATGTGAATACACCTATTCTTAAATCCTTCCATGGAAAAAAATACAAAACATCCCAAACTTTCATGACAATCGGATGAATTTTTAGCAATAAATAAAGAATAAACAGACAGAAACATAGGCATATATACATTCATTTTACATATACACCTATAGATTTTATTTACATATGAAAAAATAAGCCACTTCCTTTTGTAAAAGAAATGTTGCAATTAATTGTAAGCTGCACAATACAGAGGCATATTCGTTAACTATTTCACTCATTAACAACCATTTCATGGAACTATGACTAAAAAGGTAGGAATGCCATTTCATCCATGACAGTGGCATTGCAGTGTCTGTGAGTACAATGCTCTTCTGGTGGGGGAACATTCCCCTTACCCCTGAAACCGTTCTGCGCTCCGTTTCATCCGCTTCGTGAGCGATGCAGTTAGAGTAGTATACATTGATGGGTATTACTCACCCACCCACTCCTACACGAAATGCTGTTAACACATTGGCAACAACGGAATAAACTCTGTGTTTTTAAGAGGGCGTGAAAAAAACATATGACAATACAAAAATGTGTAACTTTTTAAATTTGATAAAAATCTGTATTCATGTCCTAAAAGTATCACAATGTGGTCATATTGTAAGTTATTTCATTTCATAATTCCATTATTTCATTAAGGGTCATCAGTATTCAATATTTCCGCACTTTAAATTAAATACAATTTGCACACAGCCAAGTTTTAATACAGTAACATATACTTGTTTTATCATTTACTACAAGTCTAATTCTGGTCTAATGGACAATGCTTCTGCCTCTCCAACTCAACATTGCAGGTTCAATTTCTCATTCACTGCCCTCACTTTTTGCATAATAAATAAATAACAGCTTTATTATACGAGGGCGGTTCAATAAGTCCTTAGAAAATACAAGATAAGTCGCAAAAAGTATCAATATTGTTTTATTTTTATTTACTATCATCTGTTGCTTGACAACTGTGAAAGTTTCAGTTGATTTCATCAGCTGATTTCATTGTTGTCGTTGATTGAATCAGGAAAGGTTTGTTTATTTAGAATGATGGACACAAGTGAGTTTCGTGCTGTGATTAAACACTTTCATTTGAAAGGCTTAACACCGAAGGAAATCAAAGTTGAGTTGGATGATGTTCATGGTACATCTGCTCCTGTGTTGGCAACTGTTTGTATCTGGGTAAACGAGTTTAAACGTGGCCGTACATCCACAAAAGATGAACATCGTTCAGGGCGCCCAGTGGAAGTGACAACCCCAGAAATGGTTGACAAAATCCACGATATGGTTTTGAGTGATCGGCGAATCAAAGTGCGTGAAATAGTTGAAGCTACAGGCATATCACAAGGCACAGTGTTCACAATTTTGCATGAAAAATTAAATGTGAAAAAACTCTCTGCAAGATGGGTGCCGCGCTTGCTCACAGAGGAGAATAAACGCATTCGTGTGGTTGATTCTAAGGCTGTCTTGACAGTATTACGTCGCAATCATGGTGAGTTTCTGCGTCGATACATAACTGTAGATGAAACATGGATCCACCACTACACTCCAGAGTCAAAGGAACAGTCGAAACAGTGGGTTTTTGATGACGAACGGGCTCCAAAGAAGGCAAAGACAGTGAAATCCGCCGGCAAAGTTATGGCCACAGTTTTTTGGGATGCACAAGGAGTAATCTGCATTGATTACTTGGAAAAGGGAAAAACGATAACTGGAGAATATTATGCATCGTTATTGGACCGACTAAATGAAGAAATCAAGACAAAACGTCCGCACTTGAAAAAGAAAAAAATTTCTTCTGCATCAAGACAATGCACGTGTACACACACACCTGCGCAGTTGCCATGGCAAAAATAATGGAATTAAAGTATGAGTTGTTACCACATCCACCTTATTCACCAGATTTAGCCCCCAGTGACTTTTTCTTATTTCCAAACTTGAAAAAATGGCTCGGTGGACAAAGTTTTATGTCAAACGAAGAAGTGATTGCCCAAACGGATGCCTATTTTGAGGAATTGCCAAAATCCTACTTTTTAAATGGCTTATCCATGTTAGAGAAACGCCTAATGAAGTGTATAGAGCTAAAAGGAGATTATGTTGAAAATAAACAATAGTTTACCCGAAAAAATGTCTTTTTCTATCTTATTCTAAGGACTTATTGAACCGCCCTCGTATCTAGTTCATTTTGTATCTAAATTAAGTTTTTATTTATTTTTACTGTTAATTTCAATTTTGTTACATTAAATGTTACATATTTTAATTCAATTATTTTTCTTTATGTTATTTTAAGTGCCATACAATTTCATGATAATAAATGTTTACCAATATGCATTTTAACTGCCGTAGATAGACAATAGACAATAGATAATAGACAAAAATTCTTTATTTGTTGAGTACAAACTAGTACATTAAATAGTGTCAGTCTTACTACTAATTACATAAGGATCCTTATGTTAAAAAAAACTAGAGTTTGATAATAACTAAGTTAAATATCAAACACAACAGGTTAGAAATTCTGATAAAGCATAGTGGGGATTTGTCACCAGGAATGTTCTTAGATTCTTCTTAAATTTTTTAATTTCTGGTTCCTTTTTAATATCAATAGGCAAAGCTGTAAAGAATTTACTTCCCATTTGAGAGGGCTTTTTGTTAAAGAAAGCTAAATTGTGTTTAGATATATTGATATCATTTTTCCCCCTTGTGTTATAGGAATGTATATCTGATTTAAAAATTAAATCATTAGGGTTGTTCTTTATGTACAATATACAGTCAAATATGTATTGGTCATAAACTGTTAGAATTTCAAGTGAGGTAAAATGCTTTCTTACATGATCATCATGTTTAAGTTTTAACATTATCCTTATAGCTTGTTTTTGTAATAATAGTAATTTGTTCAAGTTATAATTACATGTTCCCCCATACACACACAAACCATAAGCTAAGTGAGCATGAATTTGAGCGTAGTAAATAGATTTTAAAGTAGGGAGATTGCATAAAAATGACATATGTTTAAGGGTATACAGTCCTGAGTGTATTTTTGTAAGTATTTTTTTTATATGACCGTTCCAACTTAAATGTTTATCAATCTCTAGACCCAAAAAGTTTGTGTTAACTATATTACTAATATTTGTATCACCTACTTTAATGTTTGGGGAAAAAATGTTTTTGTTCTGTCTCGTTTGAAAAGAAATAAAATTTGTTTTGTCAATGTTTAAATACAATGAATTATTTTGAAAAAATTCTTGAATTTTTGAAAGGTGCATTAGACTTGCAGATTCTATATCACTTTGATTTTTACCTGAAACGATTAAATTTGAATCGTCGGCATAGAGTACAATTTTACTTTTGGTATAAGAAATTTTCTCTATTAAGATTTAAAATGTTTGAATCATTGATATTGAATGACTATATTGAATGAATGAATATTGATATATATTGAATGAATGATATTGAATGACTATATTGATATTGAATGAAGTCCTACTTTTTAAATGGCTTATCCATGTTAGAGAAACGCCTAATGAAGTGTATAGAGCTAAAAGGAGATTATGTTGAAAATAAACAATAGTTTACCCGAAAAAATAATTCATGATAATAAATGTTTACCAATATGCATTTTAACTGCCGTAGATTTAAAATGTTTGAATCATTGATATTGAATGACTACAGTATATAGTAATGTAAAGTAATATAATAGGATAATGTATTAGGATCGTTTGTTTTTTAAACATTGTCACAATAAATTTATTATTTTTGTTGTAAAAGCTAGACCTAAATTATTGTTTATATAGTACTGTAGTGTAAATCCTTAGTAAAATTAATTTACTAGTAATATTTAGGTTTTTATTAACATTCCCTATTATGTAATGTAGTCGGGACCCATTTACAGCAGATAAATGAGGCTGTATTGTGTTAGTGAGTTGTGACCAGTCACTTTCATTCAAATCAACTTTAACTATACAGCCTAAAAGTCATTATTCATTCATTGTCTAAGTATTTAAGATATTTTTTTTTAATTTCATATACTTTATAGTAAAAAAAAAAAAAAAACAACCTTGAGGATAAAGTTCTCCTCTGGCTGAAGTTTGAGGTCAATGGCTGCTACCCGTACTTGTTTCTCAAAGTCCAGTTCCCGCTTACGAGGCACATCCAAGGCAGGGAATAGGTCACCGATTAGTCCCATGAAAATCGCTGTGTCATCTGTCACTATCTTGGGAACATTAAAATCTCTTAAGGCTCTCATTAACACTTGGTCTTCAGGCCGAAGTCTGTCTCCTCTCTGTTAAAATAGACATAACAAAAAGAATAAAAATCAAATAAAGAGAATATGAAGTGTGAGGCTTGGAGTGCTAAGATATTTAATGTACATAAAGATACATATTATAGAAAATAATTTAAAACTAAATAGATTCTAAGACAATACAGTCAGATATGTTTAATTTCAATCAAACTTGAAGACACCTCTAGTCTTAAGAAGCTATCACTAAAACAAAAATATCCCTCTAACATTTTATTATTACTGAAAGTTATCTTATATGTAGCTGCATTGAGTTCACTTACATAAATGTTGAGGAACTTCTCGGCGTCCTACCCCCATAAAGTGTATATTTGAATTGAAGCTCTCAGTCTGAAACCTCCAGGAAAATGCACAAAAGTTTTCTTTTTTCACTCATAAATAAGATGGCGGCCTTTTTAACCCCAAAACTGCCCTGATGTATTTCTTAAAGGAAAATCGCAAAAATTAGTTTTTATGATTTAGCTAGAGGAAAAGCTTGAGTAAAATTTTCAAATCTTCACAGTTATACATGCGTAACAAATGCGCCCCACATATATGAAATTTTCAGCTTAAAAATTTAAACTTTTGGGATATCGGGAGCCCAAAAACTGAAAATTTTGAAAATGTAATTTTTTAAAATATTGACATTATCCACTCAAAAGGGGTATCAAATTAAAGGTATTTTCTCCTGAGTTCAAATATATCACCATACTTTGACATGGGCAAATAATAAGGGGTATATGCCCTAAAAACAAAAAGAAATTCTGGAAACTAAAAAAAGGGGCAATACTAAAATAAAATGCCCAAGTGGGGTATTAAACTATAGGTATTTGTCTCCAAAATCACATCATATCATTGTATTTTGGAAGAGCCAAAGATTAAGGGCTCCCCCCCCCAAATATACTCCAAAACCCAAAATTGGGCAATTTTAAACTAATATACCCAAGTGGGGTATTAAGTTAAAGGTATTCTTCTCTTAATTACTAATATACCATCAGATTTTAGATGGTATACTATGTTTATGGGCTCCACTGCCCCAAAAACCAAAATTCATGGTCACACTGGTTAAGAATCCTGGTGAGGCAGTAGGCCTATCTTCCTCACGAGGCGTAATGCCGATCTCCACAAATGGGACTGTAGTAGAGTGTCTTGGTGAGGCCTTAGGCCGAACTTAGCCCCACAAGGCTGTTTTAGGGAGTTGAAAATAAATACTTTCCCATAAGAATAACATGGGCGACTCAGCCAGACAAAAAATGGTTTTGTTCCAAAGGTCGTTTAAGCAGGAAAACTAATTTCAAGGTACACATGTGGCATATCGATTATTACAGGAAGAAACTAGGATAAAAACAGTAGTATGTTATTACCTCATAGTTGAAAGAGATAATTTAAATAAGTGTTAAAATGAAAACCTCGTTTTAATTCATTAAAAAATTGTGACAAGAAATTTTCCAAGCAGCAAGGAAATTTTTATTTTTTGGTCAGGTAAGTTTGACCAGCTTAAACAAGTTTTGTAATTAACCAAAGTAATTAATGAATCAACCAGAAATTTTTACGTATTGTAGTTTCTTTGCATTAGGGCTTAAAAGCCAAAACTTTGCATTTTCAATGTATGGATTAAAAACTTTATTTTGTTTTTATTTTTCAGGCTGAACATATTTATGTTCTAAAGCCATAAAAAGTTGAAATATTTAGAATATGCCCCAAATAGAAATATTCCCCAAAAACCAAATAGACTAAACATTAGGGGGATTAGTTTGTGTTTCAAAACATCCTTAACTAGGATGCCAATTATTGAAAAGTATTTTGGTAATATTAATTTATATTTAAACAGTGGTGGATCCAGAGAGGGGCTAAGTGCGGCTATAGCTCCCTTATTGGGTGTCAAATTCACACTGGATAAAACAGTAGTTTACTACACAATTTTAATTTTTTAAATAAAATAATAATGATATTATGTTGTGAACAATCTGGATAAATTTGTAAAATATAAAATAAAAGTATTAATAAATATTTAGAAAATTATGACTTGTGGCCAACCCAGAAATAAATAGGTAGCCGTATTAAAATCTCAATACTCCTACCAGTCACAGACGACTAAGAGCAGACCCTTTCGAGGCCGTTTCGCTTCACGAAAAACGCCAAAAACATTGCATCTCAAAATTATCAAGGAGGAGTGACAGCACACAGTATGTTCAAGCTTCCGTTAAACATCGACACCGCTAACACTACATGGGGGTGACTGGAGGAAGTCAACTTGCCGAAATCATCAGGGCAGCAGAAGTCAACATCTTTGATGAGGTACTGATGGCATATAAAAAGATTATCCATATTTTAGATAAATCACTGCGTGATCTAATGCAGCGCAAATTCCATTCCATGCCAAAACTATCATCTTGCTTTGCTGGTGACTTTAGGCAAATCCCCCCAGTTATTGTTGGAGCAAGGTCTTTGAATGACGTGGTGTCAACATCGCTTCATTTTTCTCTATTATGGCCAATGATTAAAAAATTCAAACTAATTCAACCTCAGAGGACACATGATGACTCTTCGTATTCTGAGTTTTTGCATCAACTCGGAAACGAAATCTTGAGTGGCATAACATTAGGAGGAGGGGATAAGTCAGGGAAATTAATACCTTTGCCAGGAATCAAGTCGTATATATCAGAAATACGACAGCTGATTGACTTTGTTTTCCCATTAACTATATTGAATGACTCCAATGCATGTGCCAAGAGGGCTTTGCTCTGCGTCACAAACGATGGTCTTGACACAAAAAACCGCTGAAATTCTGAAAGAAATGCCTTGAGAACCTGTCCATCTTTACAGTGTTATCTATGTGGATAAAGCTAATGCGGATGACTTTTTTCTAAGTGCTGAGGCTCTTGCCAACGTCCATACCAAAGGTGTTCCTAATCATGACTTAGTTCTTAAAATTAATTCTGTATGAATGATCATAAGGAACTTACATTTTGACGATGGATTGTTGAATAGAACTAAAGTTATTATTGTTCACATATCCACAATGGTGGTGATAGTGCGCAAGCCTGGTGCTCAAGAACTTTACTCAACTCCTAGAATACCATTTCAGGCTTCCGTTGAGTGAGGCAGTCCTCTCAAGATGTATTGGTGACAATTCCCTCTTCGCTTAAGTTATGCGATTACTATAAATAAGGCACAAGGTCAAACAATAGAGGTGATTGGAATAGATTTACAAAGTGATGTTTTCTGTCATGGGCAGGCTCGAGTGAGTTCCAGGGATTCAGTCCTTGTTCTTATAAATTATGAAAGAGTGGACAACGGTTTTGCTCATGTCAGAAATGTCGTATATAATGATTTACTTCATGATTGTAATGGTGATGGCAGTTAGCTGGTGTGTCTGTAAACAAAATAACGTCTTGATCTACCTGGAATTTTGGCTAGGGGATATGCCATAGAAAAAATCCCCGATTACTGTAAATATCTCATCAGTTGTAGTGGCAGTGATGATAATGATGGTTTATTGTCACATGATTAGTGTTACATTTGTGTATTACAAAAAATCTGCTGTAAACTGGTGACTTGTCATAATTAATTCTAATTTTCCAGCCTACAAACAAATAAATTATTCTACCAACTATCTAATGTGGGCATATTCATATACATTATATATGTATCTTTTTTTATCTTATTTCCTTTGGTACTAAAATATGACGACTTCATCCTGCAAATAGTCGCAGACTGAGTAGTAGCTTCGGTTGACGAGAAACTGCCTGAACTTCCAATGGAGCAGGTTGGCATTCCAAACCTTTTGTGCTCCTGTGGTATTTCATTAAATATTTGTATTATACTGTGAAGTGATCTGCCTTATCCAAACTCCTCGACATCTGTTAATATTTAAGAGTGATCCATCTATATATATATATGTAAATATGGTCTCTTGTTTGCTGGCCTCCCCGTGGCAAGACTGGATACGCTATGTTAAATTAAATAACATTGGCTAACTAATGGGCGAACGTTTTAATACAGTTCAGTGCCATTTTTTTATTTTTTTAATTTTTTTACTGTCTACTTCAGTACAGTTTTGATATTGTATTCAAACACAGTTGTTTAGGGACAATCCAAACACATATGGCAAATTAAAGTGGACCTCTCGGTAGTGTTTCCCGGGATGTTGAAGTGCTAACCACTAGGCTAGCAAGAGGCCTGAAAAGTTACCATAATATTTGTTCAATGCATGAAACAGTCAAATTTGCCAGCTTAAAAGTATTGTAAATAACCAGTGATCAGATCAGGTAGCCACCCATGATCTACATGGGTAAGCAACCGTGATAAACTAGGGTACCCATGTACCATGTGGAACACATTACACGAGGGCAATAGTACACACTACACGAGGGTTTCAGAACACACTACACGAGAGTTATAGTACACACTACACGAGGGTTACAGTACACACTACACAAGGGCTACAGTACACACTACACGAGTGCTACACTACACACTACACGAGGGTTTCAGTGCACACTGCATGAGAGCTCCAGCCATGGATAAACCATATAGCATACGTGTGGTTAGTCAACATTGGCAAATTGAAGGCCTATGAGATATATAATGCTCTTCACATTGAACCCTAATGTTTATTTTCAAATACAATTTACACACACATATGTACTATTCGATTCACAAACGTTATATGTGCGTCATAAGAATTCTGACTCCCTATTACACAATGCATTTTTCATATGAATACCTGGCCTCTGGCCATAGTGTTCAATACGTGTGTGTGTGTGTGTGTGTGTGCGTGCGTGCGTGCGTGCGTGTGTTTGCCCATATGCACTTGCGGGGTATTTCACAAGTAAACACAGCACGTTGTGGGGAAGCGTTGTATTTGTGGGGTATCCCCACAACGCATATAGTTTTTTTCACTTGTAAACTTCTTTTTTAGTCGTTCTGCATACCATGGAATAGTTTTTTTACAACTTCCCCATAAGTGATATATTTTACTTGTTGGAGTGTGTAACGTAGTTCGACTCCCTGCCACCACGTCGCGCCAATATCTGAGAATGGTGTGTGAACTGTGTATCGGTTACCTATAGACATGCCATTCCGGGGAAGCGTGTGTTTCTGTCTTAATTGTAGCATTGACTTTGTGGGGAAGTTAATGTTTTTTTGTCTTACTTATATTTTAATTATTTTTTGGATATGTTAGCCTTAGTCTTGATGATACTAATAACTAACAGGACCACATTCTCTTTGTTTTACTATAAGTATTGTCTCGATACTAATGTTAATATCTAGTGAATCATCGTTGGGAAAATCAGCTTTTATTATTAAACTTACAATTAAGAACTAAAAAGTACTCTACTTATTATTCTTACTATTAGTATTAAACTAATACTAGGGTACCTTATATCATGTACCTTGATGTTACTATTAGTATCAATAATACTTAACGTGACTTACCTACATCTTCACTATAAGTAGGAATGACTCCAACTAATGGTGAACCAATTGTTTATTACTAATGTTACTACATCATATTAGGTACGAATATTAGTAACATTTGATTCTCTTAGTATTACTAACACCTTGTATTTAACGATTTGATAGTTGTATATCTTAGTTATTCATTGAGAAACACTACGTACATTAGCTCAAAACCTTTTAACCTTACTACCTTCAATAATTGTTACTATTACTATTACTTGTTTCTATACGTATTACTAACCAAAAATCTTATTATTAACTAGTATTACTGCAGACTGTGCCCTAATAACTAAAAAATAAAATGTCCAACAGTACTAACTGATGATAAGTATTAGTATTGGATCTCTCAATAACGATATTAATACTATCTCTTAGTATTACTTCCTTCTTTGTTTTAGGATACCTTACCGATGCTATGGAAATATGTACTTGTATAGGCTAACTATTTACTAGTGGCAACAACTAGTAATTATTGATACTAATATTATCACTTGTTAATAAAAGAAACATTATCTTTTAGGATTACTGGGTATTAGTATTACTATCACCTTTTTCATATCATATCTTATTTATATACTGAAAAGCGCTAATACAATAGGTTCATCAGTATGTATACCATGAAACAATAACATGTAATAATCAGTGTTACTATTAGTATCAGTTCGATACTAATGCAGGTTTACCTTGTAGGTAGGTATCATTATATGATATGCACCAAAATAAGTACTAAGAACTAACAATTTTACTATGAATTGTTGTTTACTATAAATATTGTTTCTAGTAATATTAAGCCACTAATAAGATCACTTATCTACACCTTGGTGTTACAGTTAGTATAAATACTATTTTTGGGTGATTTACCTACATCTTGGGAATGTATGCTTCTAATGACTAACCAATTACCTACCACTAACAAACCATCCGATGTTATGCACTTATATTAGTTTCACTTCAGTCTATTAATATTACAGTTAATTTTTATAACCAACAGCTTTATTGTAAGATATCTTACTTATACCTTGATAAGTTTTAGTTCCATTGGTTTACCAATCACTAACCTTACTAGCTGATAATAATTGTTAGTATTAATATCACTCTATTCCACTAGTATTATTATAAAAAATTGCCTAACTATGAATTAGTATTACAATAGACACTGATTTGCTTTGACTGACTAAAACAGTATGAATTCTAACAGTTCTAAGTGATTATAATTGTGGGTATTTGTATATCTCTATAGTGATATTTATATCATATATTATTAGTATAACTAACTTTTTATCAGTTTTGGGATATCGTGTTTGGGAAGATCTGATTCTATTACCTAACTAACTACTAATTAATATCAGTAACACCTGGTGCTTAACATTACTATTAGTATCACTTAATTACATATTGAAAACTATCTATTAGTATTGCTATATATTAGAATTACTATCACCTTGATTATATTACATCTTACTTATAACTTTGGAAGATCTGCTTCCATTGGATCACTAGTCTTCATCATTAACAGTAGCACCTGATAATTTGTTTTACTGTTAGTATCCGTTCAATACTAATGTAAATGTACGTTATGGACTACTTTGGAATGTCTGATGTTTACCAAAATAATTAATAAGCACTAGTAGTCTCCTTACTTATGTTGTTAGTATTGTTACTATTAGTATCAAGCCGGTACTTACGTACCTTATCTGTACTTGGTTTTACTATTAGCACCAATAATATGTTTAGGTGACTTACAACCTACATCTTGTACCTACATCTTGGGAACGTCTGCTTCTATTGGCCAACCAATAAGTAGGGGTAGCCATTATACTTTTCCTTAATAAATATTATGTTAAAGATGTAGTGTATGTTCGTTATATAAAATCATGAAATACGTAACAAGATATGTTGATGATTTGCTTCACCTTGAACAGTTTCGTCATGATTAATAACATCTACTAAGAGCAAACATATTAGTGTTTTCACTATTACTCATAGAATTTGCAAATCCGACGCAATTTCAAATAAAATTTTAAAGTCCTCAAGTAAAACTAAATCCATCTGGGATGTTATCAATGAACAGAGACCAGGAAAGCTTATAACAGGAAAACAGTTAGGAATTTGTCTAAAAGGAGAGAGAGGGGAGGCAATCGAGAACCATTTCAAAGTTGCAAATGTTTTCAATTCCTTCTACACATCAGAAGGAAAAAATGAAATTGCTAACTTCACAAACAAAGAAAAACCTTCTAAAACACTGATTGCATCCTGCCAGAGTTCTCTTTTTCTCTTTCCTACTTCTGAAAAGGAGGTTCAACATGAAATTTCTTCTCTGAAACCGAAAACATCATCAGGCCCAGATGGCATATCATCAAATTTGTTGAGGAAGGTCAGTGGTCTCATTGCTCCCCCCTTGGTTCATCTCATTAATCATTCTTTTCAATCTGGCTGTTTCCCCGAAGCTCTTAAAACCGCTATAGTCAAACCTCTTTACAAAAAAGGTAGTAAAGACGACTGTAGAAATTATCGGCCAATATCTCTAACATCAACTTTCTCCAAGGTTTTTGAAAGGGTTTTTCTGACAAGACTTCTGACATTTATTGCAAAAAATAATATTTTAGCTCCTCAACAATTCGGTTTTGTAAAAGGGAGATCCACTGTCGATGCCATAAACTCGTTGGTGTCATCGATTGTCCAATCCCTTGACTCTGGGAGACCTTCGGTGGGCATTTTCTTCGATCTGACGAAAGCGTTTAATCTGATAGACCATACCATTTTATTAAATAAACTTGATGTTATAGGTGTGAGAGGATTAAGCCACTTATGGCTCTCGTCATACCTTGATAGAAGAAAGCAAGTAGTGGAGATCCCCTACATTGATAAATACGGTTGTAAAAGAGAGGCGCAACCATCTCCTAAAATAGTATGGAGAGGGGTTCCCCAGGGGTCTGTGCTTGGGCCAATACTTTTCCTACTATTCATAAATGATGCTCCAAATAGCATAAAGAATTCCAACATCTGTCTTTTTGCGGACGATACAACACTCTCGGTAACAGCGCAAAATCGTCAAGATCTTGAAATAAAGACGTATGAAGAGTCAAGCGCGCTGTTACAGTGGTTTGATGAAAACTCCTTAATTTTAAATCCTGAAAAGACGCAGATTGTTAATTTTCGAATGAGGGAACCTGATGTATGTGATGAGATTACTTATTACATACAGACACTGAAATAGTCCCGTCATCTGAGCTGAAGTTTCTTGCGGTACATATCGGTCGAAATCTAAATTTTGGCTCCCACATAGACGCTCTCAGTAAAAAAATTAGTTCGGGTATCTTTGTTCTCAGAAGTTTGTCCAAATTCTCTGATCAAAATGTCCTTCTTTCAGCTTATTATGGTTTGATCTACCCCTTTTTAAACTACGCTTTTGCTGTGTGGGGCCATGACTGTGCCCGTTCCCATTTAATCTTCAAACTACAAAAACGAGCTATCAGAACGATATTCAAAAAGCCCCGTAGATATTCATGCAAAACTCTTTTCAAAACCCACCAAATCTTAACATTTCCGTCAATCTTCATTTATGCCACAGTTTTATTTGTTGTTAATAATTTTTCCTTGTTTCAAAAAGACCCTCATTTACAAACACATAACTTGCGTTCAAAAGCCGATATACGAATTCCCAAACACAGAACAGCTTTTTTTGAAAAACATATGTCGTGTAATGGTATCAGGCTTTTCAACTCGCTGCCACAACATATTAAACTTCAAAAAGACTCAAAGCAGTTCGGAAATGGGGTGAAAAAACTCCTCCAGGATCTCTGCTGCTACAGTGTTAGGGAATACTTAACCCGTTTGTAGTCTATAATAAGAGAAATGTTTATTACTGTATTTTATGATGTATTGGAGTTTGTAATTTAATTTAATGTAAATATTGACGCTTTTATACGGTTGTAAGAACTGCCACAATAAAGATAATTTTGATTTGAATCATACTGTGTCGAGCAGTTATTTCTCCTTTTTACCATGTGATGGCCGAGGCAGCTACTTGTCTATCCTTCCCTTATACCCCTCCACCCCCTGAACCCCAATGATAAATGTAGTACATAATTGTTACTACTACTTTAATATATATAAATCTATAAATACTTATTTAACACAATAATGTTAAAATATGCTTTTTTGAACATGGTCTGCATTTTAAAGAACAAATAGTAAGTAGTAGCATATAAATAGAAAAACAAAATAACGATTCCAAAAATTATAACAGATCTTCAAACAAAATTTACATGGTTTCCCAACACTGTAATTTGTTTACTCTATAATATCAAGGTGTGGAATAATCTGTACGATCTCAAAAGCCTTTCATTTATATTATATTATTATTATTAAAATTACTAGTAATACTCTTCAAAATAGATAATGAATGAGTAGACTTAAATGTTAAACCAACAGTAAACATATTACGAGTACTAATATTACAAACAGTATCCAATATTAAATAATGCATATTGATAACAATATAGTAACTAAATTCAAAATAAAATTAACTAACTAAAACATATTTAATTTAAATCACTATATGGCCTTATTAATAACAACAGGATAGTTAAAGCAAATAAACTTAAATAATAAAATCCCCTCTTGACAATGGAAGCAAGAAAAATTATCTGCTTGAAAACATTCCAGACATTTTAAGAATGTTATTTTAGCAGAGTTATTTAAGATGTGTTAGCTGTTCTCCTTTTTTTAATTATCTTGTGTACTTTTGATTTAATTTGCACCCAAGATCTTTTTTTAAGTACTAGATATCTTTTTACACAAAGATCACATTTTGATTTATTGGGAATTATCCAATTGTTTATGTCATTCATAAAATATGAATTTATTGCTATCTTTTCCTCTTCAGTCCAAATATCCCTCCTGTTATAATTGACCTTCCTGGCAATGGAACTTATATTGGGAATACTTTTTTCCATGGATGTTGAAGGTGGAGGACTTTTTGGAGGACTATGTTCATAATTTCTGTGAACTTCCTCATTTTGTTCGTTAGAAGAGGAATCTGAATCGGATTTATCACTAACGTCAATATTTAGTTGATCCAGATTTAACCCAGGAGTGAGCTTGCCTTTATCGAACTGGAGCAAAAGTTTGCTTACTTTAGCAAGTTCCATTGTTCTGTCCGGAAGTCTGTAATATTCCTTATGAATATTCAAGTCATGACCAAGATGCCCAGATAACAGTTCTAAATCATTTAGTGACAGATTTAAGACCTGAGACACCGTGGCAATGTGTTTCCTCAAGCTGGTGGAGGTTAATTTCTTAAGATGTTTAGCTCCACATTTAAGGGCAATCAATCTTAATGCGTCATCCCCGAATACACTGATTACTTCTACATTTAGCAAAGATAAAAGGATTTGTATCTGGGACCCTAAACTGTTGTCTTTTCATTGAAATAGTTTCTATGCTTTTATTTTTTAGTTAGCAGAAGTGGTACTTTGCGTCCTTTTTCCCTCTAATTTTAATCAGGCTTAAATTCTTGACTAACAGTTTTTTGTGAGAATTTAAAGTAGATTCTATTTCACCTTGGGGTTCTTGATTAGTCATTCGGGCCATAAAATCATCTTTGGTCAGTCGCTGAACTTCTCCGACTCTCTTTCTGTTTAATGTAATGACATGAGCTAATGTAATATGGCAGAATTCTATAAAATCTTTTTCATCTGCCTGGTTGTTCTCAATCTTTTGGAGAAAAATTATGCTCTTATTGTGTATGTACATAGATGTATGTATTCATACATCTAACATCCTCAGCAAGAGGAAGTAGATTCGGCCTATTATATTTGGACTTGTCAATATCCTCCGTTGCCTTTCTGAGGATAGAATTAGTCCAATTCAGTCTATACAGCTCCACGAAGTCATCAACTTCTTTCTTTTTCTTCTCATTTCTTGTTACAATCGCTTCATTTTTTACTATCATGAGACACTTTTGGAAAGAAAATCCTAACTTAAGAGCTTGTGTTGATCGTTTCTTCTTAGATGAGTCAATGCCAGTTAAATTCTTTACTGCTTCAACAGTAAGAAAAAGGTTGTTTGGTTTTAAGGCCTCCCTCAAAGTAAGATAGTCGCAATCAGGCCTGTTTTCTTTTATTTGTAGAAAAAAATCGAGAAAGTTCTCTCATTTTTTGTGAAATGTCATTCTTTAGATGTTTATATGAACTATGCTTATCACAAAGCCACTGGCCATATTTTTTAATTATATCGTCATTCCTCACTGTAAGTGATTCCTTGTCAGTTTTCATATTATTCAATATATCTAAGAGGTCAGTTGAAGTATCATTATCTGCCGTGAGCAATGTTATACTTCTACCAATTGTGTGCCTTGTACCTGTATGTTTTATTCCTTTGGGATTGTTCCAACATTTTAAAGCATGCCTAGACAGTCTATTTTTCTTTAAAACCCCTAAACAAATTTGCTAAATGGCAGTTAGGGTACATTGAAGGAGCACAATCCTCATCGGTGCTTGAAGACAACGAAAACAGCTTGAAGGTAAAATCAGATTTAGTATCAGTTTCGTCAACTAACTCGTTTGTGGAGTGCTGTGAGTTTTCGTCAAAATGAGGCATGCAATATGTGTTGTATTGACCTCCATCAATATTTTTGGCATCATATATATAGTCAATATTTTCAATATTTGATTCTCTCATTACAGATAGTTCTTGTTTATTTTTGGATTGATATGTATTGTTATTTTCAAGCGATAAGTAATCAACAGAATTAGTCACTGTAAGGAACGAGGCAAAATTTATTTGGTGTAGGTTCACTAATGATTTGCTCTTCTGCGTCAGTCCTACTAATAGATGGCATATTCGAACATGGTTCAGGGTCCATAGCATTGGAGACATTGTCCACCTGCTTGATTCATTGTTAAATTAAGGATATGTGTTTGATGTTGAGAGTCAGATTTCCGATTGCTGCTAATATTTTCAAAGTCTGCAACGCAGGTTCCGTCATGCCAAACGTACAGTGATAGTTAAGCTACCCATAATCCAAATAAAATTGATTTACTATAGTGACATACTTCAATAACACTTTTAGGTATTTACTCGGGAGGGTAAATTTTAATATTATGTTTCAATCGTTCGTACATGTGAATATTGTCAGTTCATAAGAACAGTGAAGTTTATTTTATAGTAATTATCTAGTTGTTTGCGTGTGTATGTGAGTAAGCAGGTAACCTGTGTTAAAGATACGTTTATTCAACAAACAAATATTGAAACAAAGACATATCAAGTATCATGAAATAAAATTGTTAAATTATATATGATAAATATGAACGAAAATAGTTTTGCTTATTTTATTATTTTTATAATAACATGACTAGTTAAGTATTACTACATTATAGCAAATATCTGCGTAATATGTTAGTCTGTTGTACCGAAAGTGCTGAAAAAGATGAAGTACAAAGGCGTAATCAGTTGAATGCCTGATCTTTCTATAAATAGAGATATACTAGAAACCTTACTAAGTACTGATAAGTCTTAATCAGAAGTTATACAGTCAAATACATTGAAACCCCCTACTTTACAGCGTTTAATAAACCCAGCTAACTATTATTATTTTCTTATATTTTTTAATTAAATATGCAAGATCACAATATAGCATTATAATACGGAGTAGGCTATCTAATTAAATATAAACTATTATTTATTTGAATTTCAACATTTTTCTTTAATTTGAAACGCTAAATAACATTGATTATCCTCATTTTGGGTTAACTAATATGCCATATTTCTTTTAACTCACACTTAGAACTGCTAAATAATATTACATTTTAGACTAGTAGGCGTCTTTTAGTGTCCATCCATAATATACGATTGAGGAACTTAACTTGTATTAGTTTTATCTTTCGTTTAAGCGTAACATTTTTTAACATTTATGTGCAGTAAAAACATGTTTACATAAAAAATATAAAAGTTGTGTTTTTTATAAAATTATTATATTCTATAAAATTTATAATAATTTCAATTTATTAAAAGTAGTGTTTAATAAATGTTATAATATAAACATTGACTGTACATGATTTTCGTTATTTTCAGTAAGGTCTTCATCAATGTTATAATTTAATTTTTATATTAATACAAGGTTCCCTATGGTATTAAAAGTTTTAAATCGAATTTTTCCTCGTATTTAAATTTAAAAACACGCCATCTTAACACTCGTTGACGACTTTACTTTGTTGAACCAATACAGATTAATCATTCAAACTCAACGCATCAATCCTCGTCATATGCTAGAAATTAACTTTTTACTCTAATATAAATTGTTATCACATCTGGCCCCAGATTTCTTAATGAGATCACTCATTAAATCAAAGATATTTGGTCAAATTAAATCTAATCTAATTAAAGATGAGGAAAACACAACGTCACAGAGCCAAATTCATAATGGACCTCACTAACTAACTGAGTGACACTACAGGTTGAGACACTTCCAACGATCCTACCCCCATCATGTGTATACTTGAATTGAAGATCTCGGTCTGAAACCTACAGAACTTTTTACAAAAGACTTTATTTCCCTTATAAACAAGATGGTGGCCTTATTAGACTCCGAAATGGATCCATCGTATTTCTTATGGTAAAACAATAGTTTATGACATAACCTCAAGGATATTCACGCATAACGAATACATACCTTATATATAGATGTTAGATTAAAAGCTCAAACATTTAGAGTATCAGGGGTTGAACCAAAATGTTTGATAATGTAAAATATTTTAATACTTATGTTATTTACTTAAGTGGGTAATGAAACTAAAGCTAATTTTCTTATGATTCCTGATATACTGTCAGATATGGAAAAGGGCAAACTTTGTAGTGTCTACTCCAAAAAACTGAAAGATTCTTCGAAAATAAAAAAGTTATATACTAAAATAAAACGGCCAAGTGAGTTATAAAAGTACAGGTTGTTATATCCTAAAAATGATTTTATAATTATATTTCGAAACAGAACGTTCACTGACTCTAGCCCTCCCCCTCCACTGTGATGTTGTGCTAATAAGGATATTTATTTCATGTGCAAATTTCTCATTAGTTCATTTACGATTTTCACCTAACTCTTTGTGGGCCACCCCCGGATGTGAAAAAAACCCAACAAATAAGCCTAGCCCAAATTAATGTGATAAGCAGTTTCAGGCTAGTCTAACTAAGAAGAGGAGGGTTTTTTTTGATGGAAAATTCTGGAGTCCCATATCTCGATCATGAATGATTTTTGTCATGCTTACCAAATGAGTATATAGAAATAAATATTCTGTTTTATATTTTAAATAGTTTTTAATACGTGTTGGTACATATATAGTACAAGTAAACGTAACACAACACAAATATAGTACAATATAAACACAAAATGCATATATATTATAGTGATCGATTTCGGTGAACCATGCTCACCTTCCTCAGACCAGATGGATTCACAAAAGTACGAAAATGATGAAAAGAGCAGAAGTAACAACCAAAAGAAATTAGTAAATAATATTTTAGCAGCCGCCATTTGACAATCCCAGCCAATACGGTTACGTGATCGTAGGCCCATAAATTGAGTTGTTGAACACCATTTTTCGTTCTTTTGTGAATCCCTCTGGTCTGAGGAAGGTGAGCGTGGTTCACCGAAATCGATATTCATAATATATGTGCATTTTGTACTTGTATTGTAATATATTTGTGCATTTTGTGTTTATATTGTAATATATTTGTGTTATGTGACGTTTAATTGTACTTTATACTTAAGGAATATATTTATGTTTTACAGTGTAATGTTAATTGTTATTGTTTTTAAAATAGAATAAAACTAAATTAAGGGTGCTTAAAACATTATGTTTCAAAACAAATATATCCATTTCAAGCAATGTCGTACAGGTCTAAAAAAATATTTTTGAATTTACAAACAAACCATATATAGAGTTACAGTTGTGTGTATTACTGTAGTTTTAAACTGAGTGAAACAATGAGTTCATTTACAACTAGAGCCTTATAATTGAAACAATGTTTTGTTACATTAATTTTTGAAAAATGAAAGTATTAGAAAATAGTTTCCAGTTAGCAAACACGTCTGCAGAGATAGTTATCTACAACTTATTAAAAGAAATTAGCTAGTGTAATAGGATTCGTGGTGACTATTTACTGACAAATATTTTAGTTAAAATTGAAACAACAAAAATAATCAGTATTATTACTATAAAAAGAACTAACGGACAAATATCAATTCAGACATGTCAATATTTAAAGCTGGTACAGTATAATGAAAAAATGTGTAGATCATGGCAACGTATTCATAATTAAACAAAAGCATTAACATTCTTTAAAAAATCAAACAAAAATACTAAATATGAACTAAATCACTAAACTTTACAACTTCTCAGTTCAGTTTTAAAATATAACAAATTCGTTCAACATTTTACTAACATTACGATCTTCAATATAATGTTTTTTTTTATCTTATTACTCTATAATCAAGTTTAAGACATTTTATTTTCCTTTTGTTTCCTTCTAAGTTCAGATCCATCATCTCATGGCTTTCTGATTTGGAGTCTCTGCCTCTAATATTTTACTAAGCTTTGAATCTTGGGTAGAGTCCTCCAAGTTGACTGTGCCGGAGTAATAGCAATTTTACAGTTTTAAAAACGGTTGTAACAAAAATAAAATAAATATACAGAACTTTTGTCACTAAATTATGCACAAGTTTGAAGTTTTTAATCAAAAACGAATAGCCCTATTAAATATCTAACAAAATGTTATTGCGTGAATTTGAATGTAAATACATTCAATCAAGAAACTATTAACAGAACTGAAGTTACTACAGAGCGAATCTTACTCAACAATGTTTATTAATTTGACATTTTCATTTTACATATATCAAATGTAATTTATTATAATAGTGATGGACACGGGAGGGTTGAAAACACTCTCAAAAACTCTAAAATATGATTACATTTACTAAGAGCAAACATATTAGTGCTTTCACTATTACTCAGAGAAGAGATAAAAAGAGGTCGCATCTAATTGTTTGCAAACTGTATCAAGCAGTTATTTAATATTTTTACCATGTGATGGCCGAGGCAGCTACTTGTCAATCCCTCTGTTATCCACCACCCGAACCCTCAATGATAAATTTAGTACATAATTATTAATGCTGACGTATAAAGATGTAAATTAGTTATTTATACAATCGTAATCCAGGTTGGACCGTGTCTGGTTATTATGTACACTATGTACAAATTGCCAACGTTTCGAGCACATTGTATAATGTATTATACTCTGTGGATCGAGTAGCAGAGTGTGTCGCCCTGAAGATGAGTGCTGCAATGTGCTCGAAACGTTGGCAATTTGTACATAGTGTACATAATAACCAGACACGGTCCATCCCGGATTACGATTGCGTAAATAGCTTATATATCGACCGTGGAAGTCTCCAAACGAAGATGTAAATTAGTTGTAATCTGTATAAAACAGCCATGGAGGCGTTTGCTGAGGCTATAAGAAATCTACATCTGCTTTATTTTTTTCTTCGTGACTAATATACGTGTTAGGCACATGCAATATATGCATTAGAAACATTTATGAAATACTAACGACAGTCAGCATAGCCGATCTATCCGGTTAATTTCCTTCATTTTATTTTTAAATGTAAAGTATTTGTTTACAGATCAGCCATCAGGAATTTAAAGTTACTTGGCTTTGATATTTTTTACGTTTTACCAAAAATGTTTTTCTCCTATACGTTTCTTGTGGGGACCGTTACCATTTCTGTTTCAGTTTCTCCAGTGTTAATTAACCTACATACTTCGTTTTGGTTCAAGAACACTCAGTGAAATGTGCACTTTATTTTGACCTACTGATCACTCAAATTGGTTAGGACTGAGGAGGATTTTAGGCACGGACATCGACTTTTGTTTATTTTTTTATAAGGACTTTTAATATCGTGAACTTAAATAAACAAACCATTGTCAGCTGTTGTACATTAGGCATCTTAAGAGAGGTTTGTTTACATTTAGATTATTTTAACCTGTTTTGTTCTCTATTATTAATAAATAATAATTGTTAATTATTGTATTATTTTATATTGTTCATAAACAATAACCAACAAATCACAGTTGTTTATTTTTATAAATTAATTAATACTTGTAATCATCTAGAATATAATGGCTGTAAAAGAGGAATAGTAACAACTATACTAATATTACACCAGTAGTGTAGCTATTCGTTAATCACCAGACTAGTGGAAGAGCAAAAGGCCATGCGAAATGCAGAAATCAAACGCTAAACCCAAAATATGAAGTAAGGCAGTCCGAGTTGGTGAAAATAACAGGTGGCATGATTCATTGTGCGATAAGAATAGCGGAGCGGAAGTACAGCGTCTGGCGTGCCTTCCCTACGCAGAGGCAGGAGTGGTGACGCTGCATACACAAGGTACCCCACAACCTGCAGAAAAATACTGACGGGAGTTACACACTTTGCCTTCCCCATAAAATGTGATTTCTACGTATGAAACATTTTATGAGTTTTGTGAAAAATTATGATGGATTTATGTTAGTAGACGTCCAAGGTGGGGTGTTTGTGAAACACATCTCAAAATACCAAGTAGAAGTGCGATTCCCCAGAAGGTGCATATTTTGCGTGCTTTCCCGCAACTCCAGCGCTACACGTATGTGTGCGTGTGTGTGTGTGTGTGTGTGTGTGTGTGTGTGTGTGTGTGTGTGTGTGTGTGTGCGTATGTGTGTATGAAATGGAGATGAGTAACAGGCTTGTCAATTAGCTGAAATTAGACCCCTTTTTATTAATAACTTTTAATTAATACGTGGTTTGGGATCCCTTATTTGCCCTGACAATTGGATGTTAATGGATTCCTCTTTATAAGAAAGTGTCAACCTTAATTAGTAACAGCTACACTTCAAGATTCAAGATTCAAGATGTTTTATTTCTGAATTTGGTACAGGTTGGTACATTTCAGAAGTCAATTACTAAGACTAACTTATAACTACAGAATAACAAAGTTAAAATCTAATCACAATTCTGCCTTAATGTACTCATCTACACTATAAAATTCCTTGTCCAATAGAAATGATTTTAATTTCTTTAATAACAACTTGTTATTACAACATTTAATTTCTTGTGGAAGGTTGTTATAGAGTACTATTCCCGCAAAAGACGCTTCGCTCTCCATTAACGCTAGTCGATGCTTGGGAGTACGTAGCTCATTACCGTGCCTAGTAGGAAATCTGTGACCCTCACCCACAGTTCTGATGTTCTGCAAGTCTCTGACTGTGATTGAAATTAATTTGTAAATGTATAGTGAGGCTAATGTGAGAATTTTTAATGATTTAAACATTCCTCTACACGAGGTTCGTGGGACCGTTCCATTGACTATTCGAACTGCTCTTTTTTGCTCTAAAAAAACTCGCACTGCATGAGGCGACCCTCCCCAAGCTTCAATTCTATATGTCATTACTGCTGAAAAATAGCCATGGTAGACCAACATCAAAGCCTCCGGCTGCAGAAGTGGATATAAAGTTCTTAAGGTAAAACTAATTCTACTTAATTTATTGCACAATAATGATATATGGGGACTCCAGGATAGTGTATTGTCGATAACTAGACCCAGATACTTTGCTGTGGAACACTCATGAATGCCAAAGTCACTCAGTGTGATTGATTGAGGTTTTTTATTTTTTATCAAAAATTGCATAAAAAAAGTTTTCTCTGTATTTAGTGACATATTGTTCAAAGCCAACCATTCTATAAATGTTTCCGTGGTCAGCGAGACCATGGCTTGCAGGCCATCCTTAGGACCACCAAACAACCATGCAACATCATCTACATAGATTTCACGTATTACAAGGGGGTTGCACCTAGGCATATCATTGATATAGATTACAAAAAGAATGGGTGCCAGGATACTACCTTGGAGAAGACCAACAATGCTTTCCACTAGGTTTGAAATAAATCCAGACACATCTACATACTGCCAGCGATCCGACAGGTATGAGTCGAACCAATCCAGAGCCACACCTCTTACCCCATACATTATAAGTTTTTCTCTAAGTATAAAACGATCAACCTTACCAAAAGCATTCCTAAGGTCATCAAACACTGCTAGAGCTGATACATTATTTTCCAGGTTAGTTATTATATGCTTAACAAAATCCAATATTGCCTTGGTTGTGGACACTTTAGCTTTGAAACCATATTGTTCTGGCACTATGATATTATATTTATTTAAGTGGTCCGAGAGTCTAACATACATAAGCTTCTCCAAAACTTTAGAAAAAGTGCATTGTATGGAAATCGGGCGATAATTGTTTACATCACTTTTTTTACCTTTTTTAAATACTGGTATTATTTTTGTTATCTTAAAAACGCTTGGAAATGTCCCTGATGTAAAGGATTCATTAATAAGATAAGTCAATGGTTCTAGAATTGTTTTGTAAATTCTCTTTAGGACCAAGCTGGAAATTTCATCTGTACCAGAAGAACGCTTAGATTTAAGAGATAGAATAGCTCCTTCAACCTCAGCCGGAGTAGCTGGGAGTAAGAATAATGAACCAACAGGAGAAGTGCCACCTACCGGACCAGAATAAGTAGATTTTGAGGAAGGTGGTAATGGTTCAGTATTCCCAAAGTGGGAGCTGAAAATGTTTGCCGCCTGAAGAGGGGACTGAACTAGCGCTCCTTCGCTGCTTAAAAGGGGAAAAGAGATATCTGATGGCTCCCTTGTCTCTCTTCTGACCACCCCCCACACTGCCTTTTGTAAACAATCTGCACTCTGTATTTCCTTCATGACATGAGCCTTTCTTTCCTCAATTATCAGTTTGCGAAAATGTTTTTTTCTTTCTAAATAAAGAGTTTTTAGCTGATGGTCATTTGTTTCTCTAACTAAAATTCCCAAATCTATATTTTTATCTGCCATTTTCTTTAAGTCTTTGCTACGTTTATATTTTCTGTTTAACGGCTTTTTCTTAAACCTTTTTTTAGGAAAAGAATTTTGAAAAGCATTTGAGAGAGTGTTGCAAAACCACTCAAACTTAGAATTAACATTTTCAATGCTATATACTGGGGCCCAAACAGTATCAGACAGTATTGAAATAAATTTAATAAAGTTGTTCTCCGAAAAATTTCTTTTAAAGAAGTATTCACTAGGCTTGGTATAGTTATGGTTTATGATCATTAGCTGCGCTTCATGGTCTGATAGGCTACAAAACATAGAGTCACATGAAATCCGCTCAGTGCTTAGGTTTGTTACAACATTATCCAGAAGGGATTTGCAAGTTGCAGTAATCCTAGCTGGTTCATGTACAAGTTCCTTAAGATTGTAGGATAAGAGCATGTTTTTTACATCCTTAACAATAATATTATTTACATCTAGAAAGTTAATATTCCAGTCACCACAAACTAGGATATATTCACTCCTTCCTAAAATACAACCTAAAAGTGTATCCATTCTTTCTAAGAACAAGTGTACATTATTCTGGGGGGCTCTGTATAAGCATACTAACATAAATTTAAGATCGGCTTCTGGATTACAACTATTTAGCAATTCGATTGAAACAATAACACACTCAAAACACTCCTCATTACAAAATTTCCTAATAAGAGAACATTTAGGGTCTATCCTAAATTTACTGGTACGTCCATTTACATTAGCATACACTGCCACTCCACCACCCAATCCTGAACCTCTACAAAATTTTGATACACAAGTAAAACCAGGAATGACGAGGGGCTCCTCCTCTTTCAACCAGTGTTCTGTTAAACACAGCACATCTGGAGTGTTATCCCAGGAGGCACACAATTCCTCCACCTTGTTCCTGGCGCTTCTAATATTTAAGTGATAGACCATAAAATTATCGTTTACATGGTTTATGGATGTATTTACACAGATCTGTTCAGGATTGAGTGTTGATGAGTACCTAAAAAAGATTTAATAGTTCCTGGTGTTGATGTTGGAAGTGGAGGGAAATCATTCATTAGGAGCGGTAGTTGGTTGTGATCGAAGGTCACAGCTGTGGTAGAGCAATGTCCAACATTCATTGAGGTGGGGGGAACCACGTCGCTTGTTGTTGGTTGCTTACTGCCACATTGTCTAAAGAACCACCGTTTTTAGAGGTTGCAGATGCAGATCTAGTAGTACAGCCTCCAACTTGCACAGGGGGGGGGAACTGCAGTCATGGGTTGTTGAAACACAGGAATGCCTTGCAAGGATGGGTCAACTGAGAAGAGTGGGGTGTTTATGCTGACCGTCTCTGAACTGTCTTTTGATGAAACAAAACTGTCATTTAAAGCACTATTTTTGAAACTTAATGCTTCATTTACCATAATGTCATCCTCAGAACTCGTTGCGGGATCCATATATTCAAAAGTCTTATTTTTACTCATCATATTAGTTACCACACTAGCAATTTGGGATGCTACGCTCCTTTTACCCTTCCTGTTTATATGGAGACCATGCCTTGTATGATGCCTTCTTGGTATCAAATATAAGTCCAAAAGTTCAGTATGAGAAAAGCTGTAAGCTATGCTTCGAATGGAATAGTTTATGTCCTTAATCATTTCATTTATTTTACTACTCTCTGCAAGGTCATATCTGTAAGGAATTGTTGTAACACACACTCTTGTACACTTAACACACTCATTCCTCCCTCATTTTTTGGCCATATCTCTTCGATCAACGTCTAATTGATTAACACTGAACAGTAATGAATAATTTGTTAATGCGTTTCATATTTATAAAAAAACCTTTTTGAAAGCTAATTTACTTATTTTTTATTAAATTTAAAATTGTATTTAAAATTAACATATTATAACTGACATAATTGTTTTAAGTCCATGATCAATTTGAGAGATGGGGTTTGGGGGCAAAGCCCCCAACGTACGCAGCTAGTTCTTTATCTATGGCTGCAGGCTCATCTACTTAAAGAGTGTTAGTAATAATTCTAAGTAAAGAAGCTCTGTGTATATTATCTTTGTTTCCTTGTATTGAGATAATTGTAAGTATATTACAACACAAATTTATTCAAAAGAAAAAAATAATAAAAAGTTAACAAACCTTGAGTGATCCAGCCACAACCAGTACAGACTTAATAGCTCGAAGACCCCAATCATAATGGTCCTGTTTGGAGAGCAATTCCTTGCATAGTGAATATAGAGTGATGAACTTACGAGCCAGCAGTCGAGCTTCCTGAAAACCTTCTGCTACCAACATGATCTCACAAATTAGCTCAAAGTCAGGCACCACCATAGCACAAGGTCTAAGATAACAAACCATACATAATATCAAAAAATCATCTTCAAATGAACATTGATTTTTAAGAACAATTACTCACCTTAAAATAAGAACAAATACTCTACTTAAAAATTTTTTAGTTTAATTTAATGCAGCTGATTAATAATGCAGCAGAATGAAGAGGGTTGAGTAAGACCATGTGCACTCAGCTCTTTAGTTTTTATTTATTTTAGTGGTTATTTTGCAGTAGTTTACATTCAATTTATACCAAGTTGTTGAGATTTGTGTTGGCTATCAATTTGTGCACGTGGTTCAGTCAAAAACAGTACTGTTTATCTTAAAGTAATATTATTTAACTTCATTTTCAACTCATTTTACATCCACCACTGCTTCAATCTGGACGACGAAAAAGCACAAAGTTACCCTTATCTGCAGACAATGATAAGAGGGACAAACTGCGGGGAGTTTGTTATCTGCATTGTCTGCTACAAGTGAGAATGCTACAACAATGCCAGCTGATAACAAGTACAACGAGAAGTTTGACTCTGCCCTTGTGGAGAGCTGTATCACCAAGTATTTGTCAGGTGACGACATATTCCAGCGCCTTGTCAAAGTTGACAGAGATCATGATGACAGCAGTTGAAACAACAGTGCAGTCAGCTCTCACTTCTATCAACTTAGTAGCTGGTCCAATCTCATGGGGAAGGTGTCGAAACTAGAAGACAAATTGTTTGTGTCCAGAGCGTCTGGGGCTGGATATACAGACGGCCGCCATCAGCCAATTGCACCGTGTTGGCAAACAGCAGACGCCGGGACCTGATGGTGAGAAGAGACATCGCCTCATAGTAGTCCGCTTCACAAGCTACCGAGATTGTCACCTTGTTTTCAGTGCCAAGAAAAAGCTAAAAGGCTCTGGCATCATTATGCGTGAAGATCTTACAACACAGAGTGCTGCTGTCCTTCAGCAAGCGGTGGAACTGAAGGCTGTGAGAAGCATATGGACTATCGACGGCAGGGAGCTATGGGTTGACAAGAGCAGGAGTAGATGCGTGGCGATTTGGATGGCTGATCTGGCACTTTTGAATATCAGATAAGACATTAATTTACTATGTAGAGCAAGTTTAAAATTACAGATGATATCAGATTGTTCTAATCTGTAAAATAAAGCTTTTGAATTTGAATTAATTATTAAAACAACTTTACCTGCAAAAACTGGATGCAAAATAATTGAAATATTACTATAGATAATTATTAAATCATAAAATTTATTTTCAATTACTATAATAGGTTATCAGACAATCCACATTCTACAATACCTGAAAAGTGCCTTCAAGTTTTCAGGTAGCTCGGCTCGGCCAGCATAGCCTGGGTTCATAGTGATGAACATCCCCACAGTGGGCACCAAGGCAATGAGCTCACCTAGGAAATTGAACTTTGTCTTCTTTGCTTTAATAGCATCCAGCACACATTTGACTTGCACAGCCACTACAGAGAGCACTTCCACAGAGATACGATTAAACTCATCAAAACAACCCCATGCACCAGTCTGAGCCAATCCCTTGTAGATATTTCCACATGACTGAAAAACAAACATTACCAGTTAATCAGTAGACAGCGATTTTAGAATTTGATGATACAGTAGAACTTGGATAATTAGAACTTCTTTAATTCGAAATTGCCTTTAATTCGAAGTTTTGGGTTGGTCCCTGGAACATTGTAATATTACCAATGTAAAATAATCCTGGATAATTCGAAGTTAAATCTCTTTAATTCGAAGTTTTTACATCAACGGTAAAAGTGAAACATTGACTAATGTGCTGTAAACAAGGTTCCGTTTGAGGTTTGCATTGTTTGGTCAGTGTGTCGGCAGGCAATCACCTTCTGAGAATTCCTAATCCGTCTCTTCCCCTCCCCTCGGCGCGCCCCGCCATTATGTTGCGATCGTTAAACCTTCATTATTGTAATGTTTACATACTGTATGCCTCTATAGTTATGTTTAATATACTGTAGTGAACTTTAAATGAATACATTACATTTTATATTACAAAAGTAATTTGTGGGTATTATTTTAAGACTTTTAGGATCATGAAAGTTACATAAAAAATACAACTTGGTTAATTTGAAGTATTGGATAATTCGAATTTTTGCATTGGTCCCTTCAGGTTCGAATTATCCAAGTTCTACTGTATAATGAGAGATTTAGATTTGTTTATTAGGCTTCTGATAGTGAATAAATTGACTGGAATAGAACCACTGTACTTGTTTGGGTGGGTGGGTGGGTCAGTACCACTGTACGTGTTTGGGTGGGTGGGTGGGTCAATACCACTGTATGTGTTTGGGTGGGTGGGTGGGTCAGTACCACTGTACGTGTTTGGGTGGGCGGGTGGGTCAGTACCACTGTACTTGTTTGGGTGGGTGGGTCAATACCACTGTACGTGTTTGGGTGGGTGGGTGGGTCAGTACCACTGTACGTGTTTGGGTAGGCGGGTGGGTCAGTACCACTGTACGTGTTTGGGTGGGCGGGTGGGTAGTATGAGCAGACGGGTGGTCAGTAACACCGTGCTTGTATGGGCGGGTGGGTGGGTTGATTGACGGTTAAAGGAGATTAAATATTATAACTACCTAACACATGAACTAAAAATATTGTATGAATTGAACAAGTATCAACTTTATTTGTCACTATGTTGAAATGTGTAAGCGTGCGGTCATAGTGCCGAGCCCGGCACTTTGTCAAATAAAAGTTGACAAAAAATATATTACAAGTTTTATTGACATATAATTCAATAACAATGATTTGACACATGTTAATACAACCCGCGTAACTTATGCATAATTGTCTTGCCATGGTAAAGCTTGAGGTCCATTAAAGTACTCACAAAAGCTATATCTAAACTTGAGTCCACTTGAGCGACCACCAACAATTACTTGGTCACTAACACTAACCATGGGATAAGTTAAACTGTCCTGAAATATAAATCCATCTCAATTTCTTACAAAATTGTGAAGAACACTACAACATTTTTACAATGGTAGTGACAAACTCAAAACTAACAAAAATGCATGAGTGCAATACTCGCCACTTGTTGCTCAGGATACCAAACGTGAGCATTCCACAACTCTCCTAGCTCTACAGTGTCGGTAATTGTAAATTCGTTTTTTAGGTGTTAAAGTCTTTTGTGGCTGGGGTAATGCCCAATGGACAGGCTAGGACCAACTTGAATGCCGTCTACAGACAGCAATGGTTGTTCTCCTAGCATATTTAGTTGAACATTCTTCATTATCTTATAGAAACTTGAGTCTTTAAAAATTGTGAAATTCCCTTCACGGCCGAATGCAACAACGTCTATATCTGTAAAGTAGCACTGAGCAACACACACAGCTAACAAAATATGGCAGAAAAACTTCTTAAAATTGAAACCCTGCGAGCATTGCTGTCTACAGCCCCTAGACAGTTAGGAAAGTTTGCTATGGCTTCAAAATCTCTTGCTTTTTCCAGCCACGTGTCTTTCATTGGAGGAGGCATTTCCAAAGGCTGAAGCACTTACCAAATCACTTTGCATGTTTCATAAACATGAAACGTGAAAATCAAATTCCAGATCACTAAAGGTCATTTCAGTTGTAAAGTACCTGAAACATTTTTAAAATTAATAATAATACCACATACACAATTTATGTAGAATAATATATTAATATATTGCGTGAAGGCTGATTTTCACTTTTTTTACAACAAAGGAGCATATGAACAAATGGAAAGCCTGTTTTTTGATCTGTGTTTTTTGGAAAAAAGTTTTTGATCAACTGTTGTTCTTGGCTCCTCATGTTCATAGAGGTGAGTGCACAACATCAAATATGGGGAGCGCATCTCCACAAATAGTTCAACAAAACACCAAGCTTGAACAAGAAAATACAGCATCAAATGAACTTGATGATTCCGGTACTGCTATTGAAACAGTTCAACTTGCTCCTGCAGCTAAACGCCAGAAAAAGAAAGAAAACACCAAAAACAACAGAACAGCACTTGCAAAATCTATTGCCTCAACAATCAAAACTATCACACAAATTTTAGCTCAAAGCGTGGAACAGCAAAAGGAAGAGAGATCGGCTTACAATTACGGAAATAAGTCATTTTTAATGTCTTTTATTCCAATCATAGATAATTTACCTATGAACGTTCAAATATAATCATGATTTAATATTGCACAAGTTTTTAATGATAATTCTTACATATGTGTATCGCCAAGTACAGCATGCTGCTTAGTACTAATACTACCTCTACGAGTATTCCTACAGATTGTCGAACAACAAGCCATGATGACATTGTTCAAATGAACGGTGGCAGTGAGTACGGAGATAACTTTAACATAACCACGTATTTAAAATTTTAAGTTTCTTTATCCTTCACAAAGTGATATAAAAACATGTTCTAACTTTTTCAAATGTTATAACTCAGATTTCGGAAATCAAATTATATTCATACAAGTTGTTTTTTTAATAAAATAAATTTTGAATTTTGATTTTGGTGCATTATTACAAAACTGTCCATACTTAAAGATTTTACATTAATTGTTACTATAATAATACTGTAGTCATAAGTATTTATTGATTTTTAAACACTACAATAATACTTTGAGATTTATAAAAATATTGAGTGTGTTTGCTTTTTTATTGCAAGGTAATTAAATTGAATCAACACTTTTAGTTTATCAAATACTTAAATAAACTTTACCTTATTGTGATTACAAGTCTCTAAGCAGGAGGAATGCTTGTCTTCATATTTGTGTCTTGTTTAACAATCTCGTCAACAACTAAACTCAATAGGTGGTTGAATGTAGATACAGACATTCTGTAATATTGGAAAATTTGCCTTCATAACTCGGGTGCTTACAAAACATTATGTCGAACTGAACCATAAACATTCGACTTGTGGGTGAACTGCACATTTTCTTTTTTCTCGGGCATTAAACTCAATTTCATAATAACTTTCCAATAAACTAGCTGTAACCACACAAACTATACTTACAATATCCATATTATATTGACAACAAACTTTACATTGGCTGTTAGCGGTCAGACTGCCCATATTGAGGGGCACATGTTTTATGGCTAGTAAACTGCTAGCTTTTTAACGGTTCCTATAGTTGGCAAAAAACGGCGTGGTTACGACGTACAAACTGCCGCGTTTAAACAGTCTGTATAGACTGGACCTAATAAATCTGATTTTACTGAAAATACATACAGTGCAGTAAATCCTCAACAAATGGACACTTCGTGATCCCAAAGGTTGTTGAATTATCCAGAACATTGGTATGTTAATGTATTTAAGTATATGAACTAACAATAGATTTTAATTACCTAAAAATGTATCACTTACATGCATTTAGTTACTGTATCTGCAAAGAAATCTCAAATTCCTAACGAGTTTAGACCTGTTTCGGCAGTCCTAAAGTTGAAATAAACATAACCTAAAGCCAACTAGACTTGCACCCTATCATCTCTTGACTGTCAAGTTACCCAGACTGTCGAGTTATCGGGTGTCGAGTTAGTGAGGTTTTACTGTAATAAAATGTTCTAGTTTTATTCGTGGGCAAAAATTTACAGTTGGCTGCTGGTGTTTAATAACTATTGACCCAAAAAATTTCTTGGCTAACCGCAGGA